>JARYTB010000012.1:0-391523 GCA_031081865.1 Schwanniomyces occidentalis var. occidentalis
GAAACATATTGGAACCAGAACGACATTAAAAAATTTATATAGCGATATTATATTCTATATAAAGAGGAAAATTTCACTGATGGAGTTGTGATATTGAAAGTATACGTGATACGACTTTGAATCGTCTACATATAACTTTAATTATCACGGGAGACGAATTTAATTCTTGATACATAGTGAAATATTTATTTTCATAAGACGTAATTGAAATGTACCACTTGCGACATTCGAACTTGAGAGAGGTATAATTTATCTGGAAAACATCGTACCAATTATCACTATCAATCAAGCCATAGAATATCACCAGTGCTCGCCACCAGACGGGTGTGGACTAGATGGACCGGATGGACCAGATGAACTGGTGCACATGATATATCATGTGATGCATCATAAAAATTTCCAAATACGTTGTTGTAACAACCAACCCATAATTCATCAGTAGCTAAATAACACGACTCTGTAAGATGGGCGCCTAGGGAATCATATGCTTTCCATTTACCGTTCTCACCGCTAAGCCCGGTACCGCTCGCTGTAGCGGTTCGATGCGATCCAAATGACTCACACCCTTACTTTACCGGAGTCAAAGAAACGAATTATAATAACGTCACGTGGTATTTTCTCATTTGCACATGCAAAAATCGACTGCACAATGACAATTGTTTAGTGTTGTTAACAATTTTTCAATCACGTGCGCTCGTTTAATAATTGAAAATTTCAGATTTTTACCGTTGATGTGTCCCCACAGGTGGACGGTAATATTATAAAAAGGCAACCAATTTCCACTTTTTTATTCTAAAGTCTCATAGCTTTTTTTCTATATATTAGGTATTCTAATAATATATACAATTAACTATTTATTATAATGGTTCAATCATCAGTCTTAGGTTTCCCACGTATTGGTGGTCAAAGAGAATTGAAGAAGGTTACTGAAGCTTACTGGCAAGGTAAAGTCGGTGTTGAGGATTTATTGGCCAAGGGTAAAGAATTAAGGGCTCACAACTGGAAATTGCAAAAGGAAGCAGGTGTTGACGTTATTCCATCCAATGATTTCTCCTACTATGATCAAGTTTTAGATTTGTCATTATTATTCAATGTTGTTCCAGAAAGATACACTAAGTTCAACTTAGCACCAATTGACGTCTTATTCGCAATGGGTAGAGGTTTACAAAGAAAAGCTACTGAAACCAGTCCAGCTGTTGATGTTACTGCTTTAGAAATGGTTAAATGGTTTGACTCTAACTACCATTATGTTAGACCAACCTTCTCACACTCAACTGAATTCAAATTGAACGCCGAGGCCGGTTTGAAACCAGTTGATGAATATAAGGAAGCTAAGGGTTTAGGTATCGAAACTAGGCCAGTTGTTTTAGGTCCAATTTCTTACTTATACTTAGGTAAGGCCGACAAAGACTCCTTAGATTTAGATCCAATCAGTTTATTGGACAAGTTCTTACCAGTTTACAAACAATTATTAGCTAAGTTAAAGGAAGCTGGTGCTGAAGAAGTCCAAATTGATGAACCAGTCTTAGTATTAGATTTGCCAGAATCAATTCAAGCTAAATACCAAGCCACCTTTGAATCATTAGTTGGCGACGATTTACCAGAACTTGTTTTAACTACTTACTTCGGTGACGTCAGACCAAACTTATCTGCTATTAAATCATTGCCAGTTGCTGGTTTCCACTTTGACTTTGTCAGAGTTCCAGAACAATTCGATGAAGTTGTTGAAATTTTAAACGACAAGCAAACTTTATCAGTTGGTATTGTTGACGGTAGAAACATTTGGAAAACCGATTTCGCCAAAGCTTCTGCTTTCGTCCAAAAGGCTATTGAAAAATTAGGCCAAGACAGAGTTCTTGTTGCTACCTCTTCATCATTATTGCACACCCCAGTCGACTTAAACAATGAAAAGAAGTTAGATTCAGTTATCAAAGATTGGTTCTCCTTCGCTACTCAAAAATTAGATGAAGTTGTCGTCATCGCCAACTATGTTTCAGGTAAAGATGTTTCTACTAAGTTAGCTGCTAACGCTGCTTCAATTAAATCAAGACAAGAATCGCCAATCACCAATAATCCAAAGGTTCAAGAAAGATTAGCTACTATTGATGAATCATTATCAACCAGAAAAGTTCCATTTGCAGACAGATTAGCTGCTCAACAAAAGAAATACAACTTACCATTATTCCCAACAACTACTATTGGTTCATTCCCTCAAACCAAAGACATCAGAATCAACAGAAACAAATTTGCTAAAGGTGAATTATCAGCTGAAGATTACGAAGCTTTCATCAACAAAGAAATTGAAACTGTTGTTAGATTCCAAGAAGAAATTGGTTTAGATGTCTTAGTTCACGGTGAACCAGAAAGAAATGATATGGTTCAATATTTCGGTGAACAATTAGATGGTTTTGCTTTCACTACCAACGGTTGGGTCCAATCTTACGGTTCCAGATATGTTAGACCACCAATTGTTGTTGGTGATGTTTCAAGACCAAAGGCTATGACCGTTAAAGAATCAGTCTATGCTCAATCAATTACCGAGAAGCCAATGAAAGGTATGTTAACTGGTCCAGTCACTTGTTTAAGATGGTCATTCCCAAGAGATGATGTCTCTCAAAAAGTTCAAGCTTTACAATTAGGTTTAGCTTTAAGAGATGAAGTTCAAGACTTAGAAGAAGCTGGTATTACTGTTATCCAAGTCGATGAACCAGCCATCAGAGAAGGTTTACCATTAAGAGCTGGTAAAGAAAGATCCGACTACTTAAACTGGGCTGCTCAATCTTTCAGAGTCGCCACCTCTGGTGTCGAAAATGATACTCAAATTCACTCCCATTTCTGTTACTCCGACTTAGATCCAAACCACATCAAGGCTTTAGATGCTGATGTCGTTTCCATCGAATTCTCCAAGAAGGACGACCCTCACTACATTCAAGAATTCTCCAACTATCCAAACCACATTGGTTTAGGTTTATTTGATATCCATTCTCCAAGAATTCCTTCAAAAGAAGAATTCATTGCAAGAATCGAAGAAATCTTAAAGGTTTACCCAGCTAACAAATTCTGGGTTAATCCTGACTGTGGTTTAAAGACCAGAGGCTGGGAAGAAGTCAGAGTTTCTTTAACTAACATGGTTGAAGCTGCTAAACATTTCCGTGCCAAATACTAAGTTAATTTATCGTTAAATTAACGGAAAACCCCATCGATCTAAAGTGGTTTGCGTTATTCAATTCTCCATTGTTGATGCCGTATCCTTTGATTACATTTATTCAACATTAATGTAATTTTATTAATTATTTAATACTATCTTGTGATGATTTCTTATGAACTTTATTACTTATATATACTAGTACTTTGTTTTTTTGTTTATTGTTTATCTTCTATTTTGTTTTAAAGATCTTAGCCTTACTTGGTTAAGTTCATGGGGTTAAAAATTTTATTGGGATTTCAACATCGGTTATTATATATAAAATAAAAATTTTAATTTTTGAAATGTTATAACTGTAGTTGTCTAGTTCTATTCTGTTCTTCTATCGATCACTTAAAATTTTGTGGATGGTCAATTGGTGAGCACCAATTTTTAAATTTCTCCCCATCTCACAGCTTTTGCCATCACATATAAGCAATAGTAGTAATATTACCCAACCAAAGATGTCAGATCAAGACCAATTGATTGATCAGTTCATTAATGTGACTAATACTTCGAAATATTTAGCTGAGCAATACTTAAGTAGAAATAACAACGATTTGGTTAATGCGATTGAAGACTACTATGCCACGAATCCAAAATCAACGTCAAGTTCATTAGACTCAGATAATAAGCAAAAATCAAAGGTGTACGTATTATGAACATCCAAAAGTTAATCAAATTGATACTAACAAACTGATTTTTTCTAGTTCTGGAGGTATTAGGACGTTTAGAGATTTGAATGATGAGGACGAGGATTCAGAAGACGATAAAACCAAAACCAACTTTTTCACTGGAGGGGAGAAGTCAGCATTGCAAGTAGAGGATCCAAACAGAAGAGACAGAAGCAACGAAAGATCGATAATTGACCAAATCTTTCAAAGGGCAAAAGAGCAGATGGATCAGCCTGACGATCGCCCATCGACCCAACAGCACAATCAACGAGCTCCAAAAAGCTTTACTGGTACTGGATTCAAGCTAGGTGACGGTAATGAGCCCTCTGAAAGGGTTATAGATCCAATGAGCAATTTGCCTCAGATCCCAAGTAAGGTGACCAGAGAAATTACTTTCTGGAGACAAGGGTTCACAGTAGGAGATGGACCACTACACAGATATGACGATCCAAACAACGAAAGCGTATTACAGGAATTAAACCGTGGTAGGGTTCCAATGTCGTTATTGGACGTTGAATTTGGTCAAGATGTTGATGTCTCGGTCTTTAAAAAAACTGATGAAGATTGGGTACCACCAAAGAGAAAAGCCAGAGGATTCCAGGGTCATGGACAGAGATTAGGATCACCGGTCCCTGGAGAGTCATCACCAGCACCGGTTGAGACTAAAGCTGTCGAAACAAAGCCTGAAGACATTGGTGAAGGCGATACGGTAGTTCAGATCAGATTTGCTAACGGCAAAAGATCGTCACATAAATTTAATTCCACTGATTCAATAACTACTGTTTATGAGTTTGTTAGGAATCATCCATTTACTGATTCAAATAAACCTTTTGTTTTAAGTCATTCATTTCCTGTAAAACCAATCGAGGAATCAGACAATTTAACTATTGCTGATGCTAACTTAAAAAATGCTGTTATAGTTCAAAGATGGGCCTGATTTGGTAAATTTCTTATTAATTACTTAATGTCACTTTTTTTTTCATTTTAAATATCTTTATATTAGCTTTTAGGATCTTTTTTCTTCTTATATACATATATGTCTTCATAATTAAAAAATTCCAAATTTCATTTTTTTAATTTTATTGGCTTGTAAGATGAAAAAAAAGATTTGTACAAGATAAAATATCTACAATCTACCATCTTTTTCCATACATATTATTCTTGTATATATTAGCATTATAACTTCTTGTATTATAAAGTCAGGACTATTTAATCATTTGCATTTAGTTTGTTTTTGTCCATTTATTGTATTTCATTCATATTTTAAAATCCTTGATTAAATGCATAGATCCATATAACGTAACATTTTCATGATGATGAACATTAAAGTACGACCAAAAATTAGAATAAGAAGATATAAACCATTACTTAACTATCAATCTAGATATATAAATTCCCTAAGTGTTAAATTAAATGAAAATAAATTAGGTAGTTTCTTCAATGAAAATAGTTTAAGTAGAATAAAATTTGATGAACTGCAAGGTAATAAGGATGACATACAAGTTAAGCTAAAGAATTTGATCTTAAAGAAGCCAGTATTCATAAATTCATATCAAGATTACTGTTCAAGAGATTTAGAGAGTCAGGAGCCTGGCAGTATAGAGACATATGATGCATTTGATAATTTTAGTGACATACTAGATAAGAATGACAAGTTACCTCCAACGGTAGGTTCATTAGTTGAATTCATGAACCCTTTAACTAATTTGACTTCGCTTGGTATTGTTCTAAGAGAATCACAAACCAAGTTTAATGAAAATTATAATAAATTAACAGTCTTAACCATTGATAATGAGATTGAACAAGTCTATCCGATAAATGTTAGATTTCATTTATATAAAGTGTTGAGACTAGATTGGGTGACATCCTTAAATGTCCTTGAAAATAGGTTCAATGTTTGTGATTTAGATCGTTTTAAATTGGTCAATGTTTTAAGAAATTTTGTAGGTGAAAGTTTAAACATCTCCAAATATTTAGAAAATCAATTTGAAGTAATTTTTTCACAATATTCTCAACCTTATAATATTGTTGGTATTACATTGACTGAAATAATTGAGTCATTAAAGTTTAATGTGTCTATCTTAAATAAAATTGGTCAGTCATATTATCAACAATCAATTTTATTAATGAGTTGCCATTTGAATTTAGTTAAATCTCCAAAATGGTTAGTTTCTTCAAGCTTTAATCTAAATAAGTTTACTAATTTAATAATGAAAGATTGTTCAAATGATTTAAGTGCTGGGTCAAATTATTTTGTCAATTCAATAGTTAATGCTGAGTCGATTGAAAAATATTTGGGTGATTTAGAAAATACTGAAAATATTAATGAATATAATAATTTTTTGAATCACTTACTAAGAGATCAATTATCTTTAAATCCAAAATCATTTGATGAATTGAATTTTTATTTTAATATTTGGGAAGGTAAGCATTTTAAACATTTAATTGAAATCTTAAAGTTTGCAATAATATATCCACATTCTACTTTAATTAAGAATTTAACAAAACTTGATATATTTAAAAATGAAACTATTACTCCTAGTGTAATATTTAAAGTTCTTGAGGACTTGAAAATTTATAATAATCAGAAAAATCAATTAACGGATATTTATCTTTCCTCAAATATTATGGGTAGACCTTCATTATCCCAATTAGCAATATCATCAATCAATGAATTGGAGCCAAATACAACTAAGTCAGAATGTCTACATTCAAATAAGCTAACCGATAAATTTCCCCATTTAAGAAAAACCAAAAGATATTATAAAGATCATACTATATATGGTTTGCCGTACTTAAAGACTATCAATTCCAAAGAAGTTCCTTCAAAGTTAGGTATATCATTAGAAAAAGTTAATTCAAGGAAATACATTATTAATATGCACATTCCAGATATAATTACAAAGGTTTCTCCAAACAATGAATTGTTCAATTTGATTAATTCAAATAGTATAAATATGAAAGGCTTGATTAATTTAATTAGTGGGCTGTCAGTTAATTTGTTTGATTCAAGGATGATTGATAGATTCAGATTTCCAAATCAAAACTTGGATGATGGCAGTGATTGGTTTCAAGTTGGAAATGTATCCATTAATAAATCTAATCTATATAATAAAGATTTAACTTGCTTGACATTATCGTTTATTTATAATACATATGAATCAAATCCATTTGCAGATATGAATGGTAAAATTCATTTTTCCTTCGATTCCTTATCGACAGTTAAAATCAAAAACATTAGTTGGTCGGATTTGGAAGATTGTTTAAATGGTAAGTCTGAACTATTACCATTTAAATTATTTGTGAGAAGAACAACTAATCAGAAACAATTAAATGAAGAAGAAGCAATTATGAAATTAAATGATGAAGATTGCCATAATATAAGATTTATTTATAGTGTTATGAATAGTCACTTTAAAATTAGAAATTTGAATGGAGCTTCAGTTTTTGATCCGTCTATAAATATTGATAAAGGTGATTCGTCATGTTTATTTAAAGAAGTGAGTTTAAATAATGAAGGTTTAAGAAATGAAAGGTTAATTACAAAGATAGCTTCACTTTCTCTTAAGAAGCAATTGAGCTTTTCAAAATCAAAGTTCTTTGTTAACGAAATTGAAAAATTTACCGGTAATTTAACTTCAAATTATTGTTCCCAAAACGACATACCTATTTATACTCATTATCAGGATGTTTTGGCTAAAGAAGATGAAAATGAGATTATTATTGAAGATGAGAACCAAGAGCCAAAGGATGAAGTATTAATTTCTCATAATAATATGTTTTTACCTGTTTATCATGCTAACTCTTTTTATCAAACTCTCATCGCTAGAGATGCAAATGGCTTCGTTTCATTAGCAGCATATTTAATTGGTAAAAATTACTTGAATAAATCAAACATCGAAGTATTTACTGATGAAAATTTAAGAAATTTGCCATTGGGTCTTAATAAGGGATATGTTAAAATGTGCAATATTTTAAATGACTACGAAATTTTACTCAATCAATTTCAAATCTTAAGTCATGTACAAAGAATCTCTATTAATAAGGATAATGGTGATTATTTAAGTTCAATTAAAAAGAATAGTTATTTAAAGAGATTTGGATATAATCTACATGGTCCATTATCATATGAAATTTTAAATCAACAATTGAATAAATTGGCTAGCTCTCAAATGCTAACTGAGTATTTGGGGGTTTTACATAAAAAGTTTTGGGTATTTAAAATGTTAGAGCAACGATTATGTAAAAAAAACGTTACGAATACTAGTGAATCAAATCTCGAAGGTGTAACTTATGAGTGTATTATAACTAGTGTTGGATTCGAAATTCCCGAGTTAGATAAAAGAATAGCTATAGGATTCTGCAAAGAATTAAACATTGAAATTGATATTTTAATTTCAATTCACAAAGACATTGCTATTGGTTCAATCATTGATTGTGACGAAGTCATCTATTTAGATCCGGTCGGTGGTGAATGTATTTTGGGAGAATCTCATATATTATAGGGACAAAGATAGCTGTATATATATACTGGAGATTATAATAAACAATTAACAATCGTAAGTCATTACTAAAATGGTTAAATTAAACTGAAGGGGTTTGTTTCATACGTATCATTCATTATTATTTTATCTAACAATATAAAATCGTTATCAGTCTAAGTCATATAAATAAGAAGTTACAATCTTCTAATTGCTTAACAAATGTAACATAAATCTATCTCATAAGCACATCTCAATAACAGGGTATACAATTTTATACCAGTACATCGTATTTAATCTTCGTTATCAATAACCATTTTTCTAATCTCCCAAAAGTAATCATTATTGAATTTATTGCTATCATCAGTAATATCATATATTTCATTACTATTAAACCAATTTTCGATTTTTTTATTAATTTTAGTTTCTTCTTTTAAAAATTTATGAATCAATTTGACAGATAGACTGAATTCATCATTATCGTTAATTGATGAGCTAACAGTGGAACTGGTTGAAGCCGTTCTTTGGGTGTAAGTGCTTATACCTCTGGCCGGCGATTGCAATTTCGACTTTTCAACTAAATCAGGAATATCATTAAAAACTGAATCATTGTCTTCTTCTAAATTTATCCATTTTAAATTTTCATTATCATACATCATATGACTATTTCTATTCAATGTTTTGTTATTTTCTTGTACGTCATTGATTGTTATTAAAGATGGTTTATTTATATTCTCAAATTTAATTAAATCAATATCATTACCTTCCCATCTTTTATTGACTGGATTGAATTTCATTTTAGAGTTTGAATCTATTATAGGATAGTCATTTAAATATCTAACCAAACCAATCTTTTTACTCTTGGCTGGTAACGGCTCTTGTGATTTAACAGGATTCATTCTTTTGTGTTTCTTCTTTAGTGTCGTCTGTTCTCTATATTTGTTTAATAAATTTTGCTTCTTTTCACTTGTTTCTTTGTTATAAAATGAGGGTATTCTATCTAACTTCTTGATAATTTTATTATTATTATTAAAAATTGGATGTCTATCAACTTGAGACTGGCCATGATTAATTAAATCCATAGAGGATTTAAATTTCTTAATTGACTGCTTGGATTGATGGTGTTGTTGCTGAAATTGACTAAAGTTTGGCATAGAATTTTTATTATTTAGGGTCTTAGGAGTTTGAAATTGGTTAATTAATTTTGGTTTATTAATGTCTTCGAAATTTTCAAATCCCTCCTCAAAATTTTCATAATCATCTCTGGTATATTCATAATTTATAGTTTTGTCATTATCTAATTGATCAATTAAGCTAAGGTTAATATCATTTTGACTATAGTAGTTAAAATCTTTTAGCTTTAAGGTGTTTATCTCATTCTGATGTTGATTTTGATAGTTCAACTTTTTGTTTAACTCAATTTCTTCCATTTCTGCATCATTTTGTAACTGTTTCTTTTTATTGATTAGATGCTGATTTATCTTATTATATATTCCACATTCCTCAGGACCAAATATGTTGTCAATATCTTCAAACTCTTCATCATTAAGCTGGGATGTAATGTCTGTGTCGTCCTCACTATAATCGCTTAGCGTTTTGGAATTAAATCTCCTGGTTATCGAAGATTTTGGAGATGATGTAGATAAAGTATCTGTGGAAGATAATCTAATATCATCAATTTCTGGTTTAATTAATTTGGTCTTATAATTTGATTCAGGAATACGTGGTGATTCATCTAATTGATCTTGAAATTTAATGGATTTTCTATTAGGTTTTAAAGTTTCTAGTTCATTAGACGTTATCTTCAAAGTTCTAAAATCCTCTGCAAATCCACCTGAAATTGGTCCTTCCATATTACCAAATATATCGTCATTATCAACATAATTTGGCTCTCGATACTTAGATAATAAATCTGATTTGCTGGAAAATCGACTACCGGAGTTGATACTAGGAGCTAATCCAGGAGAATGAGTAGATATTTTCCTCCCTATAGTTTTTTGTTTTCTATTAATCGGATTCATGTATTTAAATAATAGGGAGCTTTTATGAATTAACAGTCTATATAGCTTTTAAGAAGTATCAACACTTTTGTAAACAAATCTACCTAAAACAGAAATTCTTATAAGTCCCAAAATTCACGTGAAGTACTTTTTTTAATTATTCTAAAATATGATTTTCATTGGAGTCACTTCCGGTTTTTCTCTTAATATTGTCAATGGAGCATTTTCTCCGGTATCATTATTGTTTTGGTGATTAGGTTGAATTAACTCAGCGATCATACTTGGTACTGAACCTCTAATATCAGGTATAGAATTTTGAATTAGAATTGGAATAATAATGAGTCCCAAAAATATTAGTGCGATTACAAAAAATAGTAAGCTATATTTCAAAATTCTAATATTCCTCTTGCGTCTTTGTCTCTTGGAGTAGATTGGATCCCTGAATTGTTTTGAAGGCTTTAACCAGAATAGCATACTAGAGTGCCATTTATCAATGAACGGAATTAATAAAACAGGACTCATAGATATGAGTAAACAATGTCCCAAGATGAAATCATATGCAAAGAGATTTAATTCACAAATTTTAACGATGAACTCCCTAAGTGGTTGTGTAATAACTAGCCAACCTAAGCCGCTAGTTAACCATTTACCAGACCACCAGGCCCTATTGGAATAATCATCTTTTAGTTCTCTTGATAGACAAGTTATTAAAATGAACTGTAACATAGTTTTTTGAAAACTTATTACACAAATAATGCCACATAATGTTCTGCTGAAATTCCAACTTTCTAAGTATAAAAAAATTTCAAAATTAATTAGATTCAAGAAAAGAGATAAGAAATGAGCAATTCCCGCTATAACTGAAGGAGTTTTAGGGCAACAACAGCCACATATGGGCCCAAATATACTAGAAATTGGAAATAACAATAATAAAATTAAAGCGTTGCCAATAATTGGTAGAAAACATATTATCCCAATTCTTAATAATGGGTTAACCGGGTAAGCGTCCACAACCCCATTTTGAGCATTAATAAACATATAAGGAATTAAATAACAAATTGTAGAAACCAACGGTAGAATTACTTGGTCAATAAAACTGTTTAATCGTGAAGGTCTTTGAGAAGATTCATTTATCTTTTTGCCTATATCTCCTAAAGCTCTTTTTTTATACCCGGTAAATTTTGATCTCTGTGATCTTATAAACCCAATCCAAGAACTACTATGCCATTTAGAATTACCTCGAGAAAGCCATCTTAGAAATTCTCTATAATCTAAGAAGAAATCGCCCCACGAAAATTGATGAGGATTAAATATAAATGGCGCCAAACACATGGAAATAAAGGTAATCCAAAACCATAATAAAGAAGGCTGCCACATCGATATCATTGCAAATATAACGATTAAAAAAACCATTGATCCTGAATAAATAGACATAGATGCATACCTTGAATAAAGTAACGTAAATGGTAGTCTTGCGGTTGCAAATCCTCTGCCAGTCGCGATATATTTCGCACCGCCAAATGCGACATTATCTCGTAAAGATTTTGCATAAACTTGACATACGAACACCTCAAAAAAAGGAGCCATTGAGATAAAATGGTAAAATATTCTAAACATAGCTTTAATAAAACCTTTTTCAATTAATTCCTGGATAATTAGTGGCATGAAAGAAATAAAAAAACAAATAAAAACAGATAAAACGAATCTTGTAACCCAATTTAAAACAGGTTTCAAATTGTAACAACCTAATGGGTGTTCCAAATCAGTAAAAGGAACATTCAGATCATACATACATACAATTGACTCATTAATTAAAGATCCAAGGTTAATTAAAACCAACATAAATAATTGAACTGATAACATAATGAAAAGATTGTTAATATGGAAGCCTGGATGAGCATAGTAAAACGATAAGAATCTATCAATTGGTAAATGGGTGCCTAAATAGTAATATTCACGAGATAATATTTGTTCTCCCATACCAGCACCAATTTTAGTAGTAAAATTTAAGATAGTTCCAAAACCTAAATCACGACCTTTACCACATTGATAAAAATCACAATGTTTAATTCTTCCACCACGACAAGTTGCGGTCATACCCGCATAAATATCTTCATTGAGATGTAATCCTTTTTGAGCTTTAGAGACACCTCCTCTTGTCGTCATGAATATGCCATTTATGAAATCAGGATGTCCGTAATGTAATTTACCGCCGATTTCTGCTAATGTCCGGGCAAATAAGGTACCAAAAGTTTGTTCTTTACCAGCTGCAATATCACCTAAAACACCTATATTTTCAGAAAAAATATATTCTCTTGCACCTAGAATGGCAACCGGCTCTTTCAATGTTTCTGGAAAAGTACCTGGAACATATTGGGAGGAAGGATCTAAATCAAATTCTTCAAATTCTGCTAAAACAGATTTAATCTTCAAACATTCTTCAAGGTAATTGTCCTGGTTAGCATCAATTACCTGAATATATTCACCTCTATAGAAAATGATGGCATGATTTTGATTATCTGATTTGCCATCACCAAGAATTGGATTACCTGAAAGTTTGATTCTATACTTCTTCCTGTAATTACCATTCTCATCATTTGAAGAAACATCTAACAAAGTTGAATAAAAATTCTTGTTACCATCTTTATCTAATTCTTCTTCTAAATAAGCAACTTGGATATGTGGGTAAGCTTTAAATAATAAATCAGCATCTTCAGATTCCTGTTTTGAAAATTTTTGAAATCTTTGCATAGAGATCAACAATTTGAACTTTCTTTGTACAAAATTATCTAATTCCTGTTCAATATTTTGTGGTGAATAAGCATATCTTAAGTCAATATCATCATTCTCAATACGATATAATAATTTTATTGCTGTTTCATAATTCATGAAACCTGAAACGGTCCTATACAAAGTTTGATATCTTAACGATGACCATATTCTTGTCCTCAAAGTATATTCCGGCGAAGAGTCTTTAAAGCCAACACAATAATATGGTAAATCATCAATCTGACTTTTAATGAAGTCACTAGGATCTTCTTTACCTGTTGATCTAGGAGTAAACGAAAAATCTGGATTGTCTTCTTTCAACTCCTCGGGCTGGGCAGATGAAACCAATTGTAAAATTTTAGTATCTTTAACAAATGAATCCCAATCATTTGGATGTAATTGTTTTAAATACTCTAACAATGAAACTTTCGAATTATTGTCTTCTTTGATAATTTCCTTTAAACTTAAAATAATCTTTTCTGAATAATGAGGGATTAATACTGTAAATGAAGGTATGGCCAGTGTAGGGATAGGCTCAGGCATTGGGCTTGATAATGATTGGGCAAAAAATGAAATTCTTCTTTCAGCATCTTTACCAGGAGTGAAAAAATCATCTAAGCTGAATGAATTGTCATCTTGATATACAAAAAATAAAGGTGGTCTAATGTATGAGTTGTTATCTGGATCAGACGTATCCACCTGTTGATAGACTAATCTATTTACTTGGTCAATCGATAGCAAATGTTCCCTATACATGGACACAATAATACTGTTCCAAATTTGGGAGATTAACAAAGTAGTATTAGTCTTAAAATCAGTACTTGAATAAATAAGCTTACTTGAAATTCGATCAGGTAACCTAGAGAATATATTCCTCCAGGGTGTAAAAATCGAAATACCTAGCGAAAATGATAGACCAACGGAAAACAAACAGTTGCAAATAATATACCATAGATAAGTATCTAAGAAAAATAGCACCAAATCAGTGATATAAAGTAGTAATAAAGTAAACCTTGCCTGTTGTCTGCAAATAAAATTACCAAAAATAATATCTCCTCTGCATCTTGTCATATCCATAATCGATAAAACTCTAATAGGATCTCTTAAGGACAAGGTTAAAAAGAAATATGACTCAAAAAATTTTGCCAGGAATACACATAACCATAATAAGTAAGAAAATAATTTGCTTCTAAATTTTAATTGAGGAAAGGCAGAAGTGAAAGCTTGCGTTCTAATAGCATTAGAGTTTTGTTTTAGTAATAAACTGAAAAGACGATTTGGTGACTGGATTGCAAAATATAAAAATGTTATAACCGAAATAATAAATTGAATAATACCTATTATATGACCTGATTTCGAATAAACATCTAAAGGAATAAATCCGAATATATATATTGATGGAGCGAGATTAATGATAGTAACCAAAATAAGTAAGAACAATCTACCACTTAAATGCTGCGAACCAGGCCATTTCCTAGGAACAAAACTCCATTCCGTTATGGTTGCAATAATTGTGATTATGCAAGCCACTGTTCCACCCAAAGAAACAGCAGACCATTGAACCTGCGAAGGTGGTTGATTATCTACTAGCTGAATATAGTTTTTAGTGTATAGTGTTGGAGAATTAAAACAAGTATAATACCAGAACATCGTAATATGAATGATCCAAACTCTGCTGAAATTTGTAAATAAATGTAACCATGTCCGTTTTTCTTTGTATGTCTTGTAAAATAATTTGTTCCAATTAACCAATCGAAGGTTTAGATAGCGATGTTCCTTTGGTAGCTCGAATAAAGTCTGACCGTTAGTCAACTTTATTCTATTCAACCCTTCAGGATACCAAAACAATTGATTTATATCATCATAACCTATTATATCGGTATGATCTTTTTCAGTTTTCTTCCATATCCCATCGCTTAGCTCGTACTGTTGATCTCTGATATAGTTATATAATGGGGTGATAATACTATCAAGAAAGTTGAACTCCTCAATACTTGGTTTGTCTTCCTTGTCTTTGATTGAATTGAAATAATCGATTGAGCATTTGTATATAAAGCAGATACATTCAGGCATAAACCTAATATTATTCGCTTCACCCCATATTAGCAAATACAACGCGATCTGATATATATAATCCACTTCATTATATTTATTCATCTTTTCTTTCCATTTGTACTCCATTCCCAACAATGAATCTTCATCGTCTAAGTCATCCAAACTGTATGGAATATTCTGACTTAGTTTCGCTTTCCTTAGCTTCTTGAAATTCTTCCATTTTTTACGTTTAGTTATATTTTCATCTAAATCGAATTGAGCGGCAAAATACCATTTTTTATAGTTAGCATGTTCTCCACCAATATAATCAGTATGAAGACTCAATAGCGCCAAGGGGCATCTCATTCTACTTGACCTTGAGTCCAACTGTGTCATAAAATGATCAAACATATTTGTAACATTGTCTTTTTGAAATCCAAATACATTGCCCAATTGCACAAATATCGACAAGATTTCTCTTTCTGATATCATGGCTTCATTCTCAGTACACCAAGATGGGTAATTTGTTGGATTTTCCGATTCTGATTCCTTCGAATTCGTATCGGATGTGCTTGGTAGTTTCTCTTCGACTGGTCCTGTGGGTATCGGATCTTTATATCCTTGGTAGATTTGATAGTCATTTATTTGGGCCAGATTAATAAAAGGAGATACATCAGTCATAATACTGTATATATAGTCAATTTATTAAACCCTTTGTGCTAATCTAGGTATTTGTCTTAACGCTATTGTCTTGAATACACAATACTGATTTATGTTGCAAATTTGGAAATAAAAAGAATGCGAGTATACAAAAATAAAAATAAAAAATGCCTTCAGCCAGATTCGAACTGACGATCTCCTCATTACTAGTGAGGTGCCTTACCAACTTGGCCATAAAGGCAAATTGCATATGACTTTGCAATCATAAGCCCAAACTGTACAATATTAGCATATATTAGTATATACATTAGTGTGTGATATATGTGCATATTGATATCCCCCAATCAATTGCTCATTAATCGTATTAGTGTCTACAGCAGGTATAGGCTTGATATATAGGTAAGTTCCCAACGACTGTAGCTTTCCGGAGTCTGTTCGGCAAGCTTGACCATACAAACGTAGTAGCTGATAGAATTAATATAGTAGAATCCTTGAGAAAAAGCACTCAGAAATTTTTGCCACAAAATCATCAAAATTTTATTACACAAATTTAATCCTTTTACTAGGGAGAAAAGTGGCCAAAGAAAACTAACTTCTTGTTTCTATAAGATACAAAACAAAAACATAGCACAAAATTGATTTAACAACCTATAATAATTATAAGTTAATCATTTATTTAAGAATTGATTTTAAAGGATTGTTTACATTTGTTAGATTGATTAGTGATTTAAAAGCTTGAAGCAATCGCCGTTGGTTTTAGTTTACACATTTTTTTTATTGGTGATAATTGTATTAATTTTAAGTTATTTCTTGCTTTGGCTCCAAAATGATGACAATACCAAATGATGAACCGACTATCTCGCCGGACGATGCCGCTGCAGCAGTTGCAGCAGCTAATTCAGCAGTGGCAAGCATACCACAGTTGAAGGAGGAAGAACAGCTTCACCAACAGTATGTTCAACAACAGCAACACTATCAAACCCATCACCACCACCAACACGACCATGATCAGCTAAATGCTCAAATTAACCATCAGCTAGCTCAACAGCACTACCAGCAACAACAACACCAATTGGCTCAGACACAGCATCACTTGGAGATGTTAGCTCACGCCAATGAGGAAGATTTGCTTGAATCAACCAACAGAAAGGTGGCTCCAAGGTCGAGCGACTTGTTTAGAGTTGGTCCCCAATTTAGTGAGACTAGACACCATCAGGACATTTATTGCAAAAGAAATGATATGGATGTTAATCCGATTTTGGAAGCAAGAATTGATAGGGGTTTTGAAGTTGGAGAGAATGGTACTTGGATTGGTTACAAGAGAAACTACTTCACTTTGGTTGCTTCATTTTCTCTAGAAAACTTTGACTTTGAAGGATTTATTCAAAATAAGTTTTATACTTTCGAAAAGTCTTCAAAGAATGGCGAATCTGTCGGTGAAAATAAAGTCGAGATTAGTTATTTCGCAATCAGGCTAGTTGCCAAATGCTCTGACGACGATGTTTCGATTAGTTTGGTTCAACATACCGCCAAGAGAGACAAAGGTCCTCAGTTCCCGCCACCAATTTATCCTGCTGTTCCAGGCGATCTACCAGATCATGAAACTGTCAAAGCTTCATGCAATAAGCGCAATGGCAGTAAAATTGAAAGCATGAATAAAGTATTTTATTTCGATAGAGCTGAGTACTACCACAACGCAAACTTGGATGCTCTAAAGGATGACTCGATTTTGAAGAACTACCCAAGTGATTCCATTGCTAGGGTCGCAAGATTCGAGAGGATTCAGTTTACGTCTTCCATTAGAATAAAATCAACTTCGGTCAACTCAAGATACTTCACACTACATGTCGAGTTGTTAGGTATCATAGAAGATGAAGACTCGCAAATCCAACCTATCTTATTAAGTTCAATTGAGACTCCTCCTTTGGTCATCAGAGGTAGATCTCCTTCCAATTACCATAAGGATAGGACTTCTGGTTATAGAGCCCATCTCCATGACCATTAAAATATTGAACAATCTATTGTTTAAGATAAATAGTGTATTTTAGGTATTTGTATTTTAAAGTTTTATTGCCAATTACTATATGGTTTATCGTTGATTCCGATAATCTGATATTCTGTCGAGTTGCGGATCATTTTTACTAATCTTTTTTTTAAGTTCTACAGAATGTCCGTTCTCTTACGTATATTCTTTTACAGTATATATGTTGTTTGAAACAATCTCTATTCTTATTCGTAATTTATAGTTTAAAAAATTTTGGTAATTTTGTTTTTTGTTTCTATATCTTAAGTAAAAAGTGGTGATGAATGCATCCCGGTCATTTCATTTATAGGGCGGAAAAAAAATCATCAATGGATTTTTCTCGTTACCGCTTAAGTTAATTTCGAACCCCATACTTTGATTTAACTACTGTTTAACCTAATATTGCCTTTTATACATATTTATATGAATCAATTTATTATTCATTTATTATAGATAGATCAAGCTACATTAGATATTTACTAAGAAGTTCTGTTACAGTTTGATATTCCGTATTTAATATATTATAGAAAAGAAAGAAACAATAAACATTTTTACGAAATCTAAGATTCATTTGTCATCGTCTAAATATAAAGTTAAGGGATTTTAATGTCAGATAAAGGTATCACATTGCAATCACCTGCATCTTATTCATCAAATAGAATACCGACGACAACTAAGGTAACTAGTACGGGACCAACCACTACATGTAATGATCAATCAACGCCACTAGAACATGTAAAGATAATAGATAAACAGTCGATAGAATATGTCATCAAATCTGGTATATCAGGAGGGATAGCAGGCAGCGCTGCTAAGACACTAATTGCCCCTTTGGACAGAATAAAAATTTTGTTTCAAACGTCGAATCCAGAGTTTTTGAAGTATAGAGGCAAGTTTTCTGGATTATTTCAGGCATCAAAACAGATTTGGGTTAATGATGGTTTTTTTGGATTATTCCAAGGTCATTCTGTTACTTTATTAAGGATTTTTCCGTATGCGTCTATTAAATTTGTTGCTTACGAACAAATCAGAACTATATTGATTCCAAATGATCTATATGAGACGGCTATAAGAAGATTTATGGCAGGATCATTAAGTGGGTTAGCAAGTGTTTTTTTCACATATCCTTTAGATTTAGTTAGAGTTAGAATGGCGTTTGAAACAAAAAATTTGCCTCATCATATGCACCCAACTCACCAGTACTTTATGACGCATCACAAAGGTAGATTGATAACGACTATTTCAGATGTGTTCAAAGAAAAACCACCTCATAAA
This sequence comes from Schwanniomyces occidentalis var. occidentalis, assembly GCA_031081865.1. Classification (NCBI taxonomy): domain Eukaryota; kingdom Fungi; phylum Ascomycota; class Pichiomycetes; order Serinales; family Debaryomycetaceae; genus Schwanniomyces; species Schwanniomyces occidentalis. The sequence goes on from JARYTB010000012.1 coordinate 19,101, forward strand.
TTAAACGATCCTTCTTGGCTCAAGTTTATGAGAGAGAAATTACCTCCATCTATGCTATCAATCTCAAATTTTTATAGAGGGTTTGCGCCAACAATTCTTGGTATGATTCCGTATGCTGGTGTTTCATTTTATACTCATGACCTAATTCATGATATATTTAGATCGATATACCTATCCAAATATACTGTTCGATCGTCGTCACCGTCGCTAACAAATAATAAAATTGTCAAGAATAAGCAAGAGATTAATTCTAGAGATTTAAGGGCACCTCTAAAAGCTTATGCTCAATTAATCGCAGGTGGGTTAGCAGGTATGTGTTCACAAACTGCAGCATATCCATTTGAAGTCATTAGAAGAAGAATGCAAGTTGGTGGAGCTATAAACCAAGGACAGTATCTATCATTTAAAGACACAGCTAAATTAATATTTAGAGAGAGTGGGTTTAGAGGTTATTTCGTCGGTTTAAGTATTGGCTATATGAAAGTTATACCAATGGGTGCATGCTCATTTTATGTTTATGAAAGAAGTAAGATTATCTTGGGTATTTAGTTATGTATTTATGTACTTATTTATTTCTCTATTTCTTTATTTACCCATTCATTAAGATGATATAAAAGTTAGCATTATATACAGATAAAAGGATGACTATGAGTTGTAAGTTTATTAAGAACAACTAAAAGAAAAAATTAAACCACTTCTTCTTTGATGTTGGTCTTGTACCAAACTTTGGGTTCGATGCAGTAATATCCTTGATAGCATCTTTGGCAATTGTAGCAGTAGTTGATAATTTATCAGTACCAATTTTAAAACCCCAACGTCTTAAAAGTTTAACAATACCAGGTGTAATAGCAGCCGTAATTGGTACTCTTATAAAAATTAAAGATTTATGTATACTGTAAGCAATTGCAAATTCAGTCCACGAGAATTGAGATAATATTCTATGTAAAACTGATGAATTACTAACGCTATCTTGGTCTTTATTAGTACTATCCATGTCCTTGTGTATTTTATTGATTTCTTGTCCTTTTTTCAATTCGTCATCACTAACACCATATCCAAATTGCTGTTTAACCTTGTTTTCATAATATTCGATTTCATCTTGACCTAACGAGTGAACCAACATATAACAAATTGGTAAATCGATTGCAGATAATCCTAAGTAAACACCTAAAGCCGAATATCCGTATTCTTTAACTAGTGCCTTGATACCTTTTTCTTTCTTTGGTGGAGTTGTCGTGGTATTTTGGAATCTTTTAAAAATTGAGTTTCTCGTAAAATTTCGAGTTATTATGCTTGATGGGGAACGTGAAGAATAGTGTATTCTACTTAATGGATTAAATCTAAACATTGGTATTCTATTTATCAAAGTGCTAGAGAAGAGTGTAAGTAGTATACATGTCAACTTTTTTTCTAAGTAGTGCCATCCAAACCGACCCGTCGCCGAACGAGTAATTAAAATTCACTTGACTAATCTTCATTATAAGGGAACTTACATGTCAATTAGAGCAATATTTTATTTACTTTTGTCTTATTTACATCAATTCTAAACTCTATAATTAACGAAATTGTGAATAATATCTTTCTTCAGCAAATCTAGCCTCAATTCGTTCCAATACTTCTTGAGGATACACATCTTCCAATTTTTCAGCACCGTTTAATACTCTGTCTTCATGATTCTTTTGCTCATCTTTAGTCATGACAACAATATTCTGAAACGATAATACCTTGGAAGGATCCCATCTTGATAATGTTAATCTGGTTGAATAGTTTGAAATTGGTGATTTACCGTGATAAATTTCTTCTAGAATATAATTGACATCATTTAATGATATTGGTACTCTTTGATCTAATTCACCGATTCTAGATTGTTGACCTGCCAAACTTTGCAAAATTCCATCGTAAATTTTGTATCTATTTTTCCCTTCAATTGGTTCAATTGGATAGCCAGATATAGAGGTAATAATAAAGGTAGCAATTGTCAAGCCAAACATACCGGGCATTGTTCCTAATACTGGTAGAATCCTAACTCTGAAGTTTCTCAAAGATGATAATTGGTCAACGTCTCCTTTTTCAAGCTCTTCATTTGATAATGGTAATAGCTGTGCTTTCCTTGGATCCGGTTTTTCAGCAGAAAAAACAACAGGAATATTTGAAACAATTCCTCTTTTCTTTAAACGTATACGAACTGAACGTGCAAGCGGATCTTCTTCTGTCTTTGATATATCGCCAATATTAATTCTAGTTGGATCAGATTTACATGCTGCTCCCCCCGAAGAAATAACAGCTAATTTATGTTCGAAACAAAATGTCAACAAGTCCACTTTGGTATCTATATTATCGATACAGTCAACAACGTAAGTTGGATTGAAATTATCGCCAAAGATTAAATCTTCCGCAGAATTCATGTTCCACAATTGGTTCCTAGTCTCAATTTCAACCCATGGCGCTATTTGCAACAAGTGGCTCCGTAAACATTCAACTTTTGGTATCCCAACATCTTTTAACGTCGCAACTGCATGCCTATTGAGTGAACTTAAAGATACTTGGTCAAAATCAATGATCCTAATTTTGCCTACTCCTGATCTGACGAGCATGGTAGCCACCCACGAACCAACCCCCCCTGCTCCAACAATTACAATATTTTGTTTCCTAACCTTCTCCATACCCTCTTCAGAAAGAAATGCATAATTACGAACTAATTGTTCCTGAATCAACTCTTCCGAGTAGTCTGGTTTCGTTTGGCCTACCTGTTTTACCGCTGAGGTGGCTTTTCCAGTAGTCTTTTTAGTTAATTTGACATATCTATGGAAACCTTCAACTACACCAGCTGTGACCAATGCAGTTGTTAATACTGTCATCCATATCTTGTTGTGGCAAGATGACATCCTACTTTTGTTATAGATCACTTTTATCTGTATTGCAACTGAAATGCTTAAAATTTTTTTATGATATTTGTTTGCCTATATACAGGAAGAATTGTTAACGTCCATTTCTTTTTTTTTTTGCAAGTACAAGTCTTTGGCCATTGCTATGACAAAAACTGAAATGGTGTAGCATTGCTTGGAGTATATACGGTCATTACAGGATATGGGTACAATGGGAATGATAAAATTCTATTGCGATAACAAAGTTAATCGAATATACCACTTGTTAGAGCTAAATTTTAAAATTTTGGGAATACGTTTATAATTTTGCTACATGATAACGAACAGTCAGCATTGTTACTAAATACGGAGTGAATATATTAAAGCATCATATATACATCAGTAGAATATAAAACTATACCAGAGATAGAAGATGGTCAAATATCTCATAATTTTGCATCAACTTTTCTTCCGACGGTTGATTTAATTAATCCGTTTGGATCAGGGGAAGGATAAAACAACTCGGTGTTTTCCTTTATGCCCTTCCATTGCAAGTTATATAAGATATAGTGCTTGTTAGGTAATTGATATGAGACAGTTTTGATTTCAGGAACGTATTCTAAGATCTTATGCGACATATTATACATGGTAGCCTGAACAGACGCAGAATTTTCTAATGCAAATAATTCTAAGGTGACATTTCTAGCTTTGTCATATGCGGAGTCAAATAAACCTTGGTCGGCTTTCTCAAACACATCACTTAATGATCCGATGAACTTTGGATCAAAAGTCCATGATGCGTCAACATCTGTAGATAAAATTCTATCTTTAGTTGGCACCAAGGTTGTATAATCACAAACATTGTAGCCATAAAACATAGAGCCAGTCGATTTTAAAACTGTTAAATCTTTAATTGACGAATTAAGGACCAACTTTTTATCCTTCTTCGAATAACTCAAAAATGTTCTCCTGGTTTCGGGACCTTCGTGTTTAAAGGAATGAGCGTGTAACTTACCTTGAACTTCATACTTTGCCCATCTTGATTGGATTATGTTGATTTCAACACCCGAAACATGATTATATTTTGTAGTGAAATGCTTAGCTAAGTGAGCAGCAAATCTTTCTATTGGCCAGACATCAGTATTTTTAGCTTCCACTAGAATAGTGTTTTTGACAGTATCTGTTGGAACAATTGGCGAGTTATCTGCCTCCGTATAGGAAATACCAAAATCTCCTCTTAATAATACTTGGACATTAGCTTCTAACACTTCTTGTTCGACAGGGTTCAGTGGGTTTTTTTTAACTTTTAAAAACTTAACGTTAGCTTTACCGTATGATGAATCCAATAATTGTGATTGCATTATGGAAATATGAAATTTTTAATTAATAAAAGGATAAACCTGATGAACTGAGAGAAAAAAGAACTAACAAAAGGAAGAATAAGAACATTTTATGATATTTATATTCTTTTGTTTGCTTCCCGCTGATAAGTGTTATAGTTATTATAGGCTTAATCCGGCTAGGTACCTCGGAATCCTCCGAAATCAATATTTTTCAAAATACTCAAAATTCTAAATCTGTCTATCTAGCCGTTTGCCTTCTATTTGACGATGAAATAATCGTAAGATTTTTAACAGCAAGTGAATAAGATTGTAAGGCACTTTCTATCGGTTGTAGGATTGCTTTATCCCCAATTTAGGTGTAAATCTAGTCGAATTTCAGATAGGACGAGCAACTTCTATCCAATTTAGAGCGATGGATCTGGAACTACTCAAGATTAACTACTTCATACAATACCTTGTGGTTGCTATAACATTATTCTTAATGTTATTGTTTTCATTCATGCGTTCTTGAAAGGTAATGATAATGTATATAAGACCACTTGTAAGACGTACGACTGTACAGATGCAGCAATAGATAAGAAACGGGATGCCGGCGGAATATCAAGCATGGTATAAACTACACAATCAAACACCTAAGTTATAGTAATGAAGCAAAAAATTAAAAAATAAATTTTACAATATTACAATATTATAAACGTAAACTAATAAGTGAATAAAAAAATAGGGAGCAATTGCAAAATAAAAAGCAGTCGTTGTATCAAATATAAGTGAACCATTATTAATCGTGAGCATACATTGTATTTTTCTTTAATAAAACAACCATATGTTATCTTCAATCCCTCTTTTTATCAGACAGACTTTCATTGGTAAACGAGGAATCTACTACACTATCAATGGTTGAGTTGGCATTAATATCTTCGATGTCATCATGTTGATCAATTGAAGAACTGGATAAATCTTGCTTGAGATCAGTTTCATGATTAGAAACTGGTTCTTCAATCTCTTCTTCAGGTTCAGCAAATCTTAGGTTTTTTCTCTTTTTAACCTTTGGCGAGTCTTCAGTGGATTGTATTACCTCTTCATCCTTTGTTGTGCTACTATTGTTATTATTGAATACAAGTTCGGCGGTTCTTATCCATCTTCTTCTCCTGGTATATTTAGAAAATGAATCTTCAGTAGAGGGCTTCTTCCAAGTATTATCATAATAAATAAACCCTTCATCTGGAGATGGGTTAGCAGTAGTTTTCGATCTTTTATTATTTGGCAAAGTTATAGCACCATCATTAGTCAAATCCAATCTCCAAGTCTTGTCAACCCACCTCCAGCTTGCGCCATTCATCTTTTGAGAATCAAATGGAATGTTTTCGGTGTTTGGCAATTGGAAAATTTCAATAGATGAAGATTCATTCAAAAATTCATCCGTCCATGGAGTTCTTTCATAAGACAAAAGATTTGAAGTCCAACCAATACCTAACCACCTTCTTTGGTTTTCATATATAACATAAGTAAATCTAACGGGTTTGTTGTCATTATTTGAACTTAAAGTATTTAAAGTATGGCCAGCATTTCTTTGAACTTTAGCAAATGCCGCAGCAAATAATGAGTGATTCTTAGCTTGCAGAAAGTCTAAACCAGTTAAATAAAAACATAATAATCTCGCTAGTTTGATCTTCCATAAGATTTTACGAGTAATTCTCGAGTACGACGAGTGATATGTCAAGATATAAATACCAGTAATCAACAAAATAGTTCTTGGCTTAATTAGCAAAAATGTGATTATTAAATAAATTGGCGTCAAAAATACTGTTGTGAATAATAACCTTTTAATGTCATAAGCGGTTAGCGATAATGAAGTGATTGGCGTTAATAACAAATCTGCCTTAATACACGTCGTAGTTAAAGCTTGAACAACATCATCTAATGTTGGAAGCAAATTTGTTTCTTCTACAATCTTGTTATTTAATAATGCATACAATGTAATAATTCCCACGATTATCAAATGCCCAAACCACGTAACTAAGCTTTCAAAGTATAATACGATCAATGCGTAAACGCTGACAATTATAATATTGACCCAGTAGTCATCATTTGTCCACGTAACTATCGATAACCATTTATTGACAATTAGCAAATAGGGGTATGCCTTTATTAACGATTTAGCAACAGTTGGTGGAGTTGAAGACAACAAGGGCGATGTCTGAGGCTTTGATTTAATCTCTTCTCCTTCGCCGAACAAACTACTTGAAGCAAATTGTGCTCTTAATTCGGTATCATTGTCATCCGTTGTTGTTTCATTAATGTTTAAGTCTGCACTGTTAGTAGTGATTGATATATTGGATTGATTGAAATGATTAGGTGACCTATTTACACTTGAAGAAGTTTGATCTCCCAAATTTGACAGTTTGTTAGACATTTCTTTATCAAAACTTCAATTTTTGTTATATATACAAGATGAATATATTATGGATTGAGGTTTTATTGCTTGGTCCTAACAAATTTATAAGGGAAAATTCTATGTATTATGGAGATACTTTAGAATTCTCACACTTATTTCTAGAGAAAATTTTGGATGTTCACTTTTTGAGGCTCTCTGTTTGGTTAGTGACAATAATAAAACACAATAATTATGGTATAGAATTAGCAATTTGATGAATTTTTCAAGTCTTTTATCTCAAGAGATCAACAAAAAGAGAAAACAGATTAGCGAAGAGAAAAGCGCAAAGAAGTTGAAGCTGGATAATGAGGATTTGGAGGCATCTACGCGGGGCAAGAATGCAAGAGAGTTGGATAAACATAGCGACAGCCTAGACCAGGAAACTAAACATGATGATCAGGATTCAGAAGGCATTGAAGACGGACCAAAGGAGCCAAACAACAAAGAATCGCCTAGAAATAGTCAGCTAGAGAGTCATTTAGAGGTTTCAGAGAACCAGTTCCATGCCGAGGATCAGGAGTTGCTAGAGTCGATTACGGATGAACAGTTGGATCATAAATTATCCGAATTTAATGAACTAGAAAATGTAAGCGATTTCTCGAAGCCGGATAAGATTAGAAGACTACAAAGTTTAATTAAGAAACAGCAAAAAAGTGAACGATATAAGTTGCAGTTAGAGAATGAATCAAAAGTGGACAAAGATATAAAGTTGGAGGAGATCGCTAGTCCTGAATTTGCTGATAGGTTATACTTACAATTAAGAGTTTACATCAAATATCTAATTAGCGAATGGGAATCGAGTGTCCGAGATGAAGATGATGAATTGCTATTATTCGAAACAAAAAAGGACTTAGTCAAGCTATTATATAAACTAAGGTCTAGGAAATTGTCCAATGATATGCTAATCACGCTAAGTACGATAGTCTACTATTTGCAATTGAAAGATTATCTAAAAGCCAATGAGAGTTACATGAAGCTAAGTATTGGCAACGTTGCATGGCCAATAGGAGTTCAGAATGTTGGTATCCATGCTAGAAGTGCTTCTCTGAAGATAACAGGTGAGAAGAATGCGGCTAATATAATGATTGATGACAAGACGAGACGATGGATTACTGGTATTAAGAGGTTGATATCTTTTAGCGAAAGACGGTGGCCATACGATGCTTAGATGGATGAATAAAGATAGTTACCTTTTTCGTTTAGGCGTAGTGTAGTTCACAGGCATGGTACTACTCATTACGAACACAATTTACGCTAACCTGAAATACTAATGTCGAGTAAAAATACCACTTCTAGAGCTGTTTTCTATTTGTAGGCATTAATGCGAGAACATAGATGAAGGGCAAACTGGAGAACAACGTACCGATGCAACAACGGTCGACTGTATAGCAAATGTCGCACAATAGGCACATGGCGCAACTTTAGAAAGATCTATCATAGCGCTAGCTGTCTTATTGCTTGTCTTTTTATCTAGCAATATAGCGTTTCGCAATAAAACCTTCGTAGCACGTTCTTTGCAGTAAGCGACACCATATCATTGAAGCATGACATCCTACAGTACCGCGGTGCTACATCCATCTTCCGTGCTACTATTACAGAGCTACGTTAGCCAACGGAAGAATCAATAATGTGTTTCGGTATCGCTATAACATCGCCAATACATAGCAATATAGCAGAAGGACATTATATAACCGTTACTACGTAGGCAGCACTTAGGCAGCACATAGATGGCACGTACACAGATACATCGCTATGCTGCAACAACATTACACAGTAAAATCATGGGGACACTCTGTAACCGCTTAAATGTGCAAGAATGAGATCCAACAACGAGATCCAACAACCAGACCCAATGACGCCATCACAAACTAGCACTGCAGCACCAAACTGCGCAGCCAATAACGCCCAAGGGCCACGACACCCGCCTCCATGCCACGAACCACCGAAAGTGGCACAAACTGGTTATAGTGGTGCAAGGGTGTTATTAAGCACGTGCAGAACTATGGGGCTATACCCTTTTGCTAGTGACTATCTTCATTTTCCTTTTTTTTTTCCTGGTCGCTCTCGGTGAGAACCTCGACCTCTTCGCTAGTATGGTATCACTTCGTTTAACTAAAACTAATTTTTATTGAAATTTCACTTCACATTTGTATAGAGGTGATATTATATTACTATTACTAAACAAAGATGGCTGTATGTATTACAATGTGTGAATTATAAATTGCCAATTATCTACTGTGTTGTAACGGCCAGAGCTACTGTAGAGCTTTAGAAAGACTGTGGTGGTGAGAAAGAGAGAAGGCTGGAGTTCTTGGAGTAAGAATGAGTATGAATGAGTGGAGCAGGTAGACAAAGATAGCGGAAAATGCTTCTCACAGTAGGCTGACGATATAATATGGCTAGTTTCAGGTTTAGGAAATGTGCTTCCTCAATAGCTGGAATGTCGCTATGACTCCGAGATTTGTATTCAGCTGAACAAATAGTATGTTGCAGACTGAATTCTCTCAATAGAATTTAAGATGATAGATGCGCGAAGTGGATCGCCAAAGAACATGCGAAGAATTATAGACGCAAAGGTGGGTGGTGTCGTGGTTTTGGAACAATGGCATGGTGCAGGATTACTGGCAGGTTGGTTGGCATGATAGCTTGGAAGTGCTAGTACTAACATAATTATAGCGTGAAATCAAAGATATCAAGGAATTCGTTGAATTAGCTAGAAGATCAGACATCAAATCTGCTGTTGTTAAAGTTAACAAGAAAATCAACGCTAACGGTAAGAAATTCAAACAAACTAAATTCAAGGTTAGAGGATCCAGATATCAATATACCTTAGTTGTTAACGATGCTGCTAAAGCTAAGAAATTACAACAATCTTTACCACCAACTTTAGACATCAAAAACTTATAAGTTAATTAAATTCTAAAATGAAACTTAACATGATTGTATATTTAATATCAAATGGTTAATTAATTTATTGGGTTTTGTATAGTTTAATATAAAAGATATTTCTAAACGAGCAAGCAACTGGTGAAGGAAGAAATCCTCACTGTAGATATTTACTTTTAGTTACGCTCCATATATACTACCTAAACGACATCTTCCATTTCGATATCATCTTCGTCTTCATTATTTTCAATTTCTTCATCGTTGGTGTCCAAGCCTAATCTTGCTGCTCTTTCAGCATCTCTCAATCTTCTATACTCAGGCTTTAAACTATACTTTGACGTGTATGGACCCTTTTTAATTAAGTTGGCAATTGAATCTAGTGACTCCTTTAAATATGATTCTGGCTGTCTGGTTCTCTCTTTTAATCCCTTCATTGACCAATATTCATACTCTTCGAACAATCTGAACAATAAATCTAATAAATCTTTCTTTGGCATTCTAATAGCTCTGCCTTCGCCACTCTTACCCTTATGTGGATGTGACTTTAAAAACGTGGACGTATGAGTACCTTTAATTGATGGACCCACATTAGATTGAACCACTCCAGGAATTTCCTCTAGTAATGTGACCTTTGGTCTATGTTTAGCTGGTTGAATGGTTTGTCTTTTCAATAGAACGTCGCCATACTTCGAATCGCTTTTAGATGGTACAATTTGACAATCATGACATATCTGGCCCGCCAATGTGGTTTTTTTGGGGATCGTTTTGACATATGGAATATACTTTCTGATCGGTTTGCCATCTGCTCCTTCCTTAGTTTTCTGTACTCTGAAAAACCTATAAGGTTTAGTAGCAGCTTTCTTCTTATCAATTGGTTGAAGAGTTGGTTGTTCGGGCATTTCTGCAACCTCGGTTAATTCCTGCTTGAACTTCTTCAAGTTCTCTTCACTAAACACATATGAATTACGTACTTGGGTATTTAGCATACTGATGTCATACTCTTGCGGTATCAAACCATTCTGTTGGTTCTCATTTAAGACTAGTTTGACTTGTAGTTTGTTTGTTCCGTTATTGTTGCTCTGCTTAATTTTAACTCTACCTAGTTGTTGGCCACTTAACTCGTCAATCTTTGTCCACCTTTCTGCTAAGTATCGTGGCAATTTAACTAACCATATTTTCTGGGATCCGTTGGTTAGATTCATATCTAATGATTCATCCTCCTCTAGATAATCCTCTGGGTCTGACAAGATTGCATGCTCAGCTTCATCGGGGTCATTACCTGCTGCTAGTTCTTTATTACTAATATTCACCAGTTTCTCCTCTGTCGAGTTCAACCTTGGGGAAGGTTTTATTGGTTTATCAGATGGAATAGTCTTTAATAAACCACTCATTATGATATCTTAATAACTTATGATGTAAAAAAAGTGGTTAATCTATAATAAAGTTGTTGATTTATGTATTGCCTTTTTTTTAGATTCTGTTTTTCCTATCTCTTCGGCTGACACAAAAATCGTATTAGCAACGAAAACAGTAATATCAATAAATTAATCCATAAATATTCAATAAATAACTCCAACAAGAATGGTATTATCAGGTCCAGATGTGCCAATGATCATGTCAAGGCCACATTATCTTGCAGATAAAGAATGTGGTTATTGTCATGGATCAAAAGAGAAATATTTTGCGTTGGAAAGCTTCCATAAAAATCGAATGCCGTCAATACCTGAAAAGTCAGGGTCAATTACAATTGGTTGCCATGTTGAACAGATGTCTTGTAAACAATATGATGAACTTATTAATCAAGGGTTTAGGAGGTCAGGCAGGTTCCTATATAAGCCTGATTTATTGAGAAGTTGTTGCCGGTTATACTCGATTCGAACTAATTTAAAGAAGCTCAAAATAAATAAACAGCACAGGCAGACTATCAATAGATTTATCAGGGCAATTAGTGAAGAGAATCAAGATTTAAGGCAGTCTGGCAAGAAGCAAGGAGAGAAATTTGATTTAGATTCATTGATTAAGGCTGAAAAAACATCGACAAAGTTTTATACTAGATTTGAACAATCAATCTTCACGACAGAAAAATTCGAATTATACAAAAAATATCAAGCTAAGGTGCATAACGACAATCCTGAAGATATTACCAAGAAATCATTCGAAAGGTTTTTATGTGATTCCCCATTTTTGAGTTCCGAGATACAGGGTTCAGCAAGAGAGTGGAATTACATATATGATTGGGTTCTGAAATGTGATGAGGGTTCTGTAAATGGAATTAAAAGAATTGGTCCAGCTCATGAATGTTATTATATGGATGATAAATTAATTGCTATATCAGTTCTAGATTTTTTACCTTCAGGAGTTTCATCTATCTATTTTATCTGGGATCCAGATTATGCTCATTTATCATTAGGCACATTATCAGGATTGAGAGAAATCATAATGTGCAATAAATTAAAGTTAGGTTGGTATTACTTAGGTTACTATATTGATGACTGTGTTAAAATGAGGTATAAACTGAAATTTGGTGGTGAGATCTTAGATGTATGTAACGAAGTTTATTTCCCTTTAGAGGTCTTGCAAGACCATTTAAAAGACGGTAAACTATTCGTTATGGGTGAGAAAGATGATGACCACTTGCCTGAACACGAATTGGAAATTGAAAATACTGGCTCTCCTTGTTCGGTAGAAGACAGCGATTTTGACAAAAAATCGTTGATCAACATCAGTGAACATTTATACGGTAATGAATTAATATATAAGGACTCTGAAAAGGCATTAGCTATTTTGAAAGCTAAATATGGCATTGGTAACAATTATGAATCGGAGGCATATAGTTTGCCTAATGTGATACCAGGTGTAATACCGTTATGGCAAATTTTAGAATGGTTTGATAATGGTGTTATCGATGACGAATTCCCTGTTTGTATATTCACTATGGTTAATAGCAAGATGAATGAATGCACCTTTGGAGAATTAAACGGTACTTCTAAACTGCTTATTATAGATTGTATAAGACTCTTCGGTTTAGAGAAAGTACAGGATTCAATTATAATATGTTGATACATAGCTTGTCGTTGCGGAATAAGGTGAATATATATTTTTACTTTACGATATCATTGACATTCTAATCTTTTCGTTTGTCTACTTTTCGCTGCATCTAGTTTCGTAGTGTCAATTTTTGAATATATTGTTGCGATATCAAATATTACGTACGCCGGCTGAATTCCTTGTTCCACATAGTCACAAACGAAATATATCGAAATATCGAGGACCAATCATTTTATGCTTCAAGAATATATTTAGCACTTACTTATTGTTCTGAAAAATATTAAAATATGCCCTTTGGTTAATAATTCCATATTTCCCTATTTCCATCTGGCACACTAATGCTTCCTTGGCCATTTTGAGAGAAATCAAAATTTCATCTTGAATTCAATAGAGTCTAGATAATCAATCTTGGCTCTAAAGAAGGGAGTTCATGATTAGTAAGACATAATATATGATGCAATGCATGACACTTAAAACAATACATCAAAAGCCGATAATCGCTTCCGAACTGAAGTAAAGACTGTATATATATATATGTGGCTACTGTCTGCAAATGCAAATGCCTTGCCATGGCCCTATCAAATTTCTTATTTAGCTAGATAATTCATTTTTATTAATATCCTGCAGCAGCACTGCCAAAGTTATTGCAAAGGATTCGTGAAAGAATCGAGTCAGCTAGATCTAAAGCAATTATGACACATTCGCATCTGGATTTGCATTGGAGTAGTTTAGACTCTCTTCATTCTGATATTGAAACAGTAAGCCATCAGAATTATCATAGTGAATCTGTTCCTTTAGATTTGAGTAACGTTACTGATGAAGCAGTATCCAGGCAAATTTCAAGGATTCAGTCGAGGAGGTCGATTTACTCGACTGGGGTGGTGGGCACTAAGGATCTACAGTCTGATCTTAAGCAAATTGATAGTATATCGAATAATGAAAAATTCTCAAGATTTACAGAGAATACAAAACAGGTTTGTATTGGGATCGCAGCCGTATCGGGGTTTTTGTCACCTTTATCGAGTTTAGCCTTCTTACCTGCTGTCCCTGAAATTGCTGATAGATTTGATACCACTGGTGAAATCATTAATATTTCAAGCGCAATTTACTGTATATTTATGTCGTTATCACCTTGTATATTTTCACCATGTTCTGATATATATGGTAGGAGATTGACTTTTTTGGTTTGTTGTTTATTATTCTCAATAAGCACTATATTAGTTGCTGTTTCTCAAAATTTAGCGATGTTCTTTATCTTCAGATCTTTAACAGCATTGTTTGGTACTTCTTTTTTCAGCATTGGTGGACATATAGTTAGCGATTTATTTATTCCAACAAAACGTGGAAGATGCATGTCATTAATAATTCTGGGTTCTCAAATTGGCACCGGCTTCGGTCCAGTAGTCGGTGGTATAATTGTTACCTATACATCTTGGAGGGTTATCTTTTGGGTTATGGCGGGAATTGGGCTTGGTGTATTTTTAGCAGCAATGTTTTTTTTGCCAGAAACTTCAGTTGAGACTAAGCATTCAGCTTTGTTAAAAGAAATTAAGAAGGATAATCCAAATAAGAAATTTGTATTTGTACCATTTAATCCTCTAAGAATCATTACGGCATTAAAATACCCAAACTTATTTATAGACGGTTATATTAGTATTGCGTGTATCTTTGCTATGTATTCATTGTTAACACCAATTAGATATGTCGTTGACCCAAGGTTTGATTTAACTTCGCCAATTTACAGTGGATTATTTTATCTACCGCCGGGATTAGGTTATCTTATTGGTAGTTTTTTCGGCGGCAGATGGGCTGATTATATCGTAAAGAAGTATATTAAGATAAAGGGCAAAAGAATCCCTGAAGACAGATTAAGAACGGTATTAGTGCCTTTAGGCGTCATTTATCCGGTTAGTTTATTAATTTATGGTTGGTCTATTGAAAAGGGGAAAGGCGGAATGGCTGTACCGATAATCTTTATGTTTTCAAGTGGTATTGCTCAAACTTGTATATTTCCTGCTTCAAATACTTATTGTGTAGATTCAATGCCTGAATTAGGTGGTGACGGCATCGGAAGCAGCTATTTCTCAAGATATTTGGCAGCCGCAGTGTCATCCGCAACCTGCTTAAGAAGTATACGTAGTATCGGAGTTGGTTGGACTTGTACTATCAATGCTTTTGTTTTATGGGTTGGATTTGGATGTGCATTGATACTAATTTATTACGGTGAATCAATGAGAATTAAAGCATTAATTAAACATGGTTTAAGAAAACCTGATGAAGTAGGTTAGAAAATTTGGTAAAGACATATTTCAGTATACAGTTAATCCATTACAATATTTTAAATATATTAAATACAATCTTATCATTTATTGCCGTACTTGTAATGTACTCATAGAGAGAGGTAGATAAATAAAGTGTACAGCGAAAAGAATAATCTAACTTAACACCATATGTGGAACAAGAGAAAAAAATAAGAAATGAAGAAGCATTAGAGAAAAGAAACAAAAAGAGAAAAAAAAGAGGAAAACGTTACACTGAAGAAAAATAAAATAAAGATATGATAAGATTCAAATAAAAGAGTTGATTATAATATAGTTATGATTGAGTAAAAAATGACTAAATCAATTAACCGCTTGTTTTTTCTTTCTTAAATTAATAAACCAATAAGCCCGGCTAAACCAGCACTTAAACCAAAAGTCTTCAATGGTGATCCATTTTCAAACTTAGTAGTATGAAAATTTACTGAAACATTCGATTGATTCAGATGATTATCGTCAATGTCAGTGCCATTATAAGAGCTAACAAATCCTATGTTTGACCGACCATTTGGGGAAACTTGTAATTTAACCAATCTAGAAAGAGCTTCTACTTGATCAACTTCTGAATCTTCATATGATGTGCTAACTCCTTCGGAGTCGCTATCTTCACTATTGTCTTCGTCTTCGTCTTCAGAATCGGAATCAGAGTCAGGACCAGAGCCAGAACCAGAACCAGAACCAGAATCAGAATCATAATCATAATCATAATCAGAATCAGAATCATAGCTTTCGGCTAAAACTTCTTTAAGATCTTGTAAATCATCATAACTATTGGCCAGGTATTCTACCTCCAAACTCCTCAATCTGTCTTCTGATGCCAATTCAATATCGGCACAAGCGAATTTAGTCAAATTGGCATAATGGAAAGTAATAGATTTACCAACAATATAAGATTTCGATTTTTTATTTAATGACAAATAAGGATCATTATATCTCGTTTCAAAACAAGTTGCATCAATCCAACCGTGCTTACCGGATAAATCACCAACTTGGCAGTAAGAATTACTCTTTTGATTATCACAATCAGGAGGCGCATCATATGGATTGAAGTGTGCTCCCACTAACTCACAATTACCATCACCAGGGACTGAGTATTCGTGAATATGATATTGAAATGGTCCGCCACCCTTAGGCAACCCTGTCATGTCAACATGTACATTAACCACTTTGCCCTTCTTAGCAGTGAACACTATATTACCCTTCATATTTTTATCAAACCCAAATGGGAAGTCCGCAATAGCCACAACTTTTTTTGGATTCCTCTTATTCTTTGGGGCTTTACCGGCCGAAACTAGTAAAGGCCCAACTGAAAGAAGGGAAATGATGAGTGGAATATTAATTTGCATGAGTTTTTTTCTTTTAATCCAGTTCAACAAAACAAAAGCTAAAAGGTAAATAAGAAAAAAAAAATTGTAAAAGATAATTAGAAACTTCTCTTGATACAACTCTGGCCAATTTCATCACTTTAAATACTATCTTGCTTGTGTTATCCACAAATGCAAATTAATTTGCAACTATTTAGAGCTGACAGTGTTGATAATTTGCATTTGTGTCGCGACAATCCCGGTAAAAATGACATGTCCGCTGATCCCTATCTTACAGCCAACTTAAATTGGCACGATATTAAACCATACGAGTAATATAACGACAGTTACAATGGCACCATTGAAATTGCTTTAGTGTATATATCATGCACATATTTGAAACATAAATGTATCTCTAAAGGCTAGAGCAATCTTAACTTGCAACAAATTTCTTATTATGAGAGATCCTAAATAAAGCGCTAAACAGAAAGATATTGTATCTAATGAGCCTAGTAGTGGCTCATCATGTAGTAATATGATGGACTTAAAAAAGGAAAGGTCCAACATATCGTATGATATGTGATACGATTGAATCATTATTTTACAAACTAGGTGGTGTAGGTGGTGTTCTTCCTTGGTAAAATAATCGCTCATCCTTAGAAAAATGATCTCCCCACAATTTCTAAGTCATTCTAGGAATATCCAAAATTTTACACCACAGTATAAATATCCCCAATGATCTCTGGTAAAATTAATATACTTCTAAGAAGCCAGTATTTTTAAATAGTATATTTTATTATTGCAACTTACAAATTACAAATTACAAACTACAAACTACAAACTTTAAATATTGATACAAATATGACAAGAACTAATAAATGGACAGTTCATGAAGCTAAATCGGAATCAAAATGGTTCACTCATAAAGGACCAGTGAACACAGATCCAACTAAGGTTAAGAAGATGGGGGCAGGTAATCATAACTGGGGCAGACCAGGAGATGAATTGAATGAAGATTTTAATTTCTTTGGAAAGTCACAGAGAAGAAATTCCAACCATAATGAAAATGAAAAAAACTTAAATATTTTAAATGAGAAGTTAGAGAATAATTTACTTAAAAATTAGATGCTTGATTTTTAGGTTTTTATTTAAAAAGGTTACGCTTTTTATGATTAGTACGATTTAGTTAATTAGTTTTTGATTTATTTTACGAAAGTTACGTTTATGACTATCAAGGTCATTTATAAATATATAGTTGACTTGATATGTATCTATTTTTTTAATTTTTCTTGCTCTTGTAATTTCAATTCGATTTCACTCTTCCAGCCTTTTTTCCTCTGTCTTTCCTCATAAGCCTTTTTATTGTCCAAAACTCTATTTACGATGAATTCAGTATTCATTTCATCAAAATCGTGGTTTGGAATACTTTTGAACAATCCGAATTTCTTGGTCTCTTCATATGGGTCGCTTTCAATAGGAGTAGGGCCATGGTAAACACCCAGAACTTTACCAGGTAATTTATTCAAAAATTCTAGAGTTGGTACATAAGGTGCACCTAATATGATACCATCAACGTGACGGCATTGTAACACGCATAAGGATCTTTCAAACATGTTCATAATTGGATAGTTTAACCCTTTAAATTGATTGATTGTGAAATCATCATGAATGCCAATTAAAACACTGGCATTACGTTTTTCAGCCTCTTCCTTGACCAATCTTAATGCTTCGATGTGGCCTGGATGAAATAAATCAAATCCTCCATCAACGTAGAATATAGACTTGTATTTTTCCAAATTCTTGCTTGAAGGCAGGACTATTTCTTTTAATGGCTTATTTTCAACATTGATGTAGACACCTGAACCGGCGTTCAAACCAGTTTCGTCAGTAGCATAAACATGAAATTTTTCTAAGTTGTTTGAGGAAAACAATGGATGTTCAGAGCTTAAGATTGGTTTAAAATGATGGTTCTTGCTCATCAATAACATTCTGCCAACCAAATCTGTCGTCGAGATATTTGGTGTTCTCTTGACAACAACAAACTTACCTAAATCTTTCACAACCTGATAACAATCTTCTCCGTTGGCATCGGTGGTGATATCATCTCCATGAACAACATATTGACAGTCATATTCTTCCATTACCTCGGGATCTGTAACGTATGGTGCACCGGGAATGGCTTTAGTTGCCCATTTGCATGCTTCCACCGCAGTCATTCTTTCATTTAGTTTCATTACAACTGGCCCTTTGTTGAATAAGATTTCTTCATCTGAATGAACACCAACATAAAGCTCCTTACCTAACTGCCTAGCCTGTAACATGGCTCCAGCATGCCCTGAATCGGTTTGTTAATATCCAGTCTAAACCACCACTTTTCACATCTTCTACGCTATTACATACCATGATGAGCAAAATCAAAGCATCCATCAATCCATATTTTACAGTTTTCAATACCTTCTGGTCTTTCATACATTTTAGAGTCTTATATTTATTTCACTTATTTACAAGAGATCCCACTGATTGATTATATGTTGATAAGTTCTTATTATTGTGCGCGTGGGTCAAAAGGAGTCAGAAAGTTCATCATTCAAAGGGCAACACATTGCTGAAAACTACAAGAGTAAAGACTGTTAGAAGATTGAGTTCTTGCCATTAATTGCAAACACTAAACAAAACCGGTTTCCTGTTGATCTTGAACGACTATGTCCTCTCTTTTCTTTGCCTTTTTCTTCTTACTAACTGGCTGATAAGTTGGTTCTGGATGTGGATTTCTTTCAGTACCAATATATGTTGGTACCTTGTTTAATTGCCTTTGCTTACCAATAAATTCTAAATATTGGTATATCAATGCAGCATTTCTAGTAGAGCAGCTATGCAACCAACCGAAAAAGGAGCCTATTAATGGAGGAAAAGTAATTAGAAGATCAAACAAAATTTGTGATTGTAACTTCAAGACTAGCTTATTTGGCAATGGAATTTCCTGTTGTACTATTGTAATTAGTCTTGAGTGAACCACATACATCATTAGCGGGCCTAATCCAGGCAAAAGCAATAATATCACCGGTGCTAAGCCCAAACCACAATCCATGCCAACACCGCAGGATCCAAGAAAACACTTATCATGTAGCCACGCTCTTGCTTGAACTCTTTTCCACAATTTGTGTTCTTTCAGGGTATTATACTGTTTTGATAGTTTCAATCTTGATCCGTCCGAATCTTCGTACGGGTCCATGTTATTGAAGTGTTCCTCTGCATACTCATTAAAGAGGTCCATTACAATATCATATCCTGGCAAACCTTCCAATTGTTCTTGAATCTGTGACATGTCTGTAGCTATTAGGATACCGTCAAGAACAAATTACAGGGAATAACTTGTAAGAAAATTAGTTAGTAGCTTAAGAAAAGAGAGATTGGTGTGTTATGAATGGGTACCAGAAAATTACGCGGAGGAAACTCTACTGGTTGATGCTATTAATCTACCTAGTTTGTCATTAATAGATTCATTAAAGGGCTATATACAATATTATTCTATCAGAGTTCCGAGTTAATTAATTCATCTAATTCTTTCTTCAGCACTGGAGAAAATATTCCGTTTGTTTCCTTACCACATATAAAACATTTTGACTTCTTTTTGACCTTAAGTCTCTCTAGGAAGCATGGCTGGCAAAATAAATGATTACATTGGGTCTTAACCGGCCTTTGGTAATCCTTTTTGCACAACACACATTTGAACGGCACGGCTTCTTGCTTCTTCAGTGTTTTGGTCACATTTTCCCATTCTTTTTCAATCGGTTTCTTCTGTCTTGACTCGTCTCTTACGTGTAAGAACTTGCAAGTGTCGCCATATCCACAGTAGCCCGTCTGTAAAAAATCCTTACAAACGTCAGGCTGAAAATCTGTTATAGTTGTAGTTTTGATGTTCTGGGGTAACGGTTTCAAGGGCCCAACTGATGGCGAGCTAGCCTTTGCAATGGTTGCTTGTTCCAACGAAGGATTGGACAAAAGCTCTTTTGGCTGCAGATCATTCTTCGACCCTTTAGTCTCCTTCGTATGCTCAAATGTGCTCTTTGGCTCGTTTGTGGAATTATGACCGATCATCTTACGCTTTTTGAACTCATTTGAAGGTCTCTTCAGCTCCTTATCTGAGTTTGAGTCAGTGTCAGTGTCAGACTCCTGCAAATCTAACTTTCGCTTAGCATTTTCATTGTTCCTCTTAAATACCCTCTTCTTAAACATGATCTCCTAGTACTAAATTGCCTTCTTTACCTATTCCTAGTTGTCATAGTTCGAAAAGCCTTCTAGGTAAAGAACCATCTTATAACGGAGTATACTATATGCAGTACGATAACTATTCCTCCTAAATCTATGGATGGTCCGTTGGATCAATTGCTTTCATTTGGTAAAGTTAGCATTTGGCTATTCAAGTAAAACCAGGATGGTATGGAGAATCAGTCCGTTAATTAGTCGGGGAACAGGCTGCTTTGCCAGGTGGTATACACAAAGGTCGAGTATAAACTCGTTTTTTGAGTTGTTTCCTAAATCATTTCCTAAAGGTGGACCTCCAAAGGATTCATTCATAGTGAATCTAAGACAATTACGTCGTGAATTTAGATTATTGCAGAGTGAACATCATCCAGATGTAGTAATTGGCTCGAGTCAGCTATATAAGGATGCTAAAACAGACAACTTTTCGTCCATATTGAATAAAGGGTATACTACTATTCGAAATCCGTACAGTAGAATATCACACGTAATTGAGGTGAATCATCCAGACGGATTAGACATTACGCAAGACGATGTTGCAAAACAATTGATTTCGAAGTTTCAATCGATGTCGCCTGAAAGTTCCTTAGAGTATAAGGAGATGTTAATGATGGTTTTAGAAGCGCACGAATCATTAGAGTTGGCCACACTGGAGAGCGATTTGGATAGTTTGTCGGTTGAGAATGATGAAAGGATAGTAGAGAGTGAAGCTCAAATTGATAAATTACTAAAAGAAACACCAATTAATTGGGATAATATCATGATGGAAGCAATAAGATTGAAATATTGGGTGAATATTCAAAATGGTATCAAAGAATGGGAACCAGGAAAGCAGGTTCATTTGACACATTAGACAAATCCAAAAGAGAGCAAAATAATGAAGAATTATGTGTAGATATGGTTACGATAAATTTTTGCAATATAACAATATTATTATTTGTATTATGTGTAGTTAAAGAAGAAATAGTATGTTACAAGAATTAATAAACAAAAACGGATTAAAATAAGAAATGAAATAAGTATATGAATTTTAATTGCCTTCGCTGGCCATGGTTTTGTCATCATCATCATCAATTATGTCATCACCTTCATCTTCCATTTCGCTGTCAGAGTTGTACGGATCATAGGTATCGTTCGACTCATTAGGTATAGCTAACTCACAATTTTCATACTCTTCCCTTTCTGATTCTGTCTGAGGATGTGACCTCAACCATTTCATTCTTGGACCACCAGCGCTTAATTCGTTAATCCTAAATCCAAACAATTTTAATCCAATATCGTTTTGATTGAACTTATTTATTCTTATTCTGCATTGGTTCTCAATTTCTGGAAACATCTTAACTAACAAACCAGGGAAAGTGGTACCGAAGAATGCTCCATCAATATTTAAATATCTTGAACTGGATGGTAAATAGATATCGTTACAACATGGGCAGTATAACCTGACTGTCTCCTGGCCAGGCAAATCAGTTGATCCGACCGGTATCAAATGCATCCCATCACAGAAATATCTTGGACATGATCCAAATTCGTTTCTCTCAAACTTGCTTGCCATCGCTGTCAATCCTGGCTTCGATATGATATATCTTGCGTGGATTAGACCGTACAACAATTCCGCTGAATGTGCTAACAATGCTTTATTTGGTAATTCACTCTTGCCATTTTTCGTATTAGAGCTACCATTATTATCATCTGCAGTTTCAACCTGGTAGTCTAATATAGTATACAATGCTTCTCTGTAGTATGGTACTTGCAGTGATAACCCTGTTAAGTTAAAGTCGTCTTCAATAAACTCTTGTGACACTGGTACAAAATAATCATGCCCAAATAGCTCACAGAATTGCTGAATCCAAGGAACATAATCTTCTTCTGGGTCGCTAGACATATTTATTCGTATCTTTAGTTCAATGAATTGATATTTATTTGTTTTCTTCCTCCAAAAACACTCATTGGAAAAATTAGTCTGAGCAAAATCGAAAGAGTTTGGTTTTGTGTAATTTTCTAAGAAGTTGAAGATGATTTCTATATAATAAAGAAGGTTCAATAGACAAGGATCTTCTTATAAAGGTAGTATTCCATTAATACGTGTAATGATATCGTTTGACTTACATCCTTATACGTTGTTGATATCAGTTTTTATTGTTTTGTTGTTCAAACAAGCGGTAGGGCACCTCGGAAAATCCAGCCTACATGATCTAGGATGGATCATTTATTCCAAAGTTGCTTCAAAGCTAGGCAATAAGCAGTTAATTGAGTTGGCGGCAAAGAAGCATGAATTAAGAAGCGTTACAAAAGAAAAGAAATCAATAAGCGCTCAAGATGAATATGCTAGATGGACCAAATTGAATAGGTTGTCGGATAAATTGACGAAGGAGATCAACCAGTTGGATGAAGAAGTATTAAAGAGCAAGTCACAAATCGATAAGTGTATTAACTTCGCTATATTTCTGCTGACTTCATTACCTATTTGGTTTTTCAGAATATGGTTCAGAAAGTCTGAATTGTTTTATTTACCTAAAGGCGTATTACCATCTTATATCGAGTGGTTTTTGGCTTTACCATTCTTTACGACTGGGGCGGTTGGCTTAACGGTTTGGATGTTTGCTGTTAATAATGTACTTTCATCTTTGCTATTTTTAATCACCTTTTCATTTGAAAACAAAGTAAAGAAGCCTGAAAAAGTTGAAAAAATTGAAGAAGTTGAAAGAGTTCCAGCTTCGAATAAAGCTGAAGCTGAAACCGAAAAGATCTAATCATTATTTAGTTCGTTATACTTTTATTTTAATATACAATTCCTACTTACTATTCAATTGAAGGATTCCATAACCTCATTGAATCTTGTCTTCATTATATCTTGCAAGTCTGTGTTTTTATCAATAAAGATATAATTATTAAGCATTCGTTTTTTTAAATCATTTTTAAAATTTTTGAAAGATTTAAAAACCATAGAGTCTAATACTGTATTGGTCTTATTAATTAACTCATATTTCTCATTTAATGATTGATAGTACCATGAATCAACCACTAGGATCCAACTCATTAAATTAATCGAGTAATTATAAATATTATTTGAATTTTCAAGCATCACGAATGGAGACCCATCTTTTGGATTAATTTCAATGATTTTAATGTTCGGTAAAGTTATTTGTGGTAATTTTTTGGATGATTTATCTGTTTCAGGAACATTAATGTTATTTAAAATAGGCGAAATTGAAACACCTTTAACAATGCATTCTAATTTACTCTGGTTTATGGACAAATTCCAGGTGTAAATTAGTCCAGAATTTGTCAAAACCATCAAATACTCGTCTCTTTGTTTTACCATCACAACGTTTTCACCCATTTCGAAACTTGGACATAAATAGTTGCCTGATTCTGCTAATATAATTTGTAAAGTACCATTAAATGAAACTAAAACATAATATAATAATAAGTTTTTTAATTTAATCGGTAGTACATGTTGGATCTTGAACGGGAAATACAAAATGAATTTTCTTCGCTCATTATCTAAGCTATTAGATACAATTACGGTAGTTGGATCTTGAAAATCTATCTTATCATTATATTCAAAGTCATCGTCGTCAATTTTCCATGATTGGCCATTTCGAATCTCAATAGTTGATGTCATAAATTTTAATTCTTCCTCAGTAAATTTTGAATCAGGAAAATGCTTTATACTATTGACTATGACTGAAAATAATAAATCTTCATCAACATCAATTGAAATACTGTTAATAACATCAGAACTTGTCTCTTTTGATCCGTTTAATATCAAGTTAATTTCATTGTTTAATATTGATTGATTGTTAAACAATGATTCTGGTAGATTTGAAATTAATTTAAAACAATTTGGATATCTTAATTCCATAATTAATCTTTTAATTTTGTTTCTTTGTCTTTTTAATGATGCGCCTGACAAATTTGATTGATTGATGTTTGAACTGGTGTCGTCAATTCCCATATCTTCATTATCATTGTCTTGATCCTCATGATTTTGATTAACTAGGTAGTAGTTACTAACATCCTTCGACTTGATTCCATTAACTGATGTTTGGATTCCCAACCTAGGTAAATAATAAGAAGGTTGAGAAATTTTTGAATTAATTTGAAATTTTTTACCGCTAGCAAATCTATTGATACTTAGAGTTGATACGCTTGACTTTGATGATGATGATACTAATAAGGGAGTGATTCTCTTTTTACCACTTTTTGTGATCGTTATACTTTGAGTTAATTTATCAACCTGTTTGGGAGTTAAATTATTTATAATTGGTTCTTCCGCCTCTTTTGTGACCAATGGTAGTTGCGTCTTGGGTTTAGTTTCGATTAAATTAACAGGTTTCGTGCTTTGCCTATCATCTTTAAATTGTTTTGATTCTGACTTTTCTTCTAATATTAATTGTTCAACGCTTTCAGGGAAGATAGTCGATTCTCTGTCAGCACCATATCTATGTAATTGTAGATCGTTCATATCTTCACTAACAACTTTACCCAATTCATTTAGTTCAAATGATACACAAGTTATTGATCCGTCTAGACAACTAAAATATAGGGTTTCACCATCTGGAGCCCAGCAAATGTCGGTGATTGCATTTCCTGCAATATCTTGAGCTACCACTAAAGGTCTACCTTTGGAAGTACACCATATCGCTAAAGTTTGGTCTTGACCGGCGGTTGCTAATATAGTTGTAAAGTTACCATCTTCATTCTTGGATTTCTTTTCATCTTCCAATTCAAATAACCTTGGGGAAAATGAACAAACCTCACATGGTGCCTCATGTCCAATCAACGAAACATCTGTACCCCAGTTACCTCTATTAATTATTGCAATTGATGTGACGGGACCGTTTGTTGCATTGGGAACAGCAATATGTTGACCATCTGGTGACCACGACATTCTTCTGAAATATGAAGTTAAAGGAGATTTTTTGAAGGGATCAATTACAATATGCTCCATTTGAAATTCATAATTATTAAATTCATTTACCTTTTTATAATATCTAAAAATTCTAACAGTCCTGTCGTCAGAAGCTGTAGCAAAATATTTATTAGCAGGATCAAAAACAATACCTTTAACCATTGACTGATGTATATCATAACGCTTAATCCTTTCAAATGTTAAGCCATTCCAAATTATAATCAGCCTGTCTAAACCAACAGTGACTAATAACGATCCATCAGGAGACCAACAAATATCTTGGATATCATTATCATGAGCAACTAATCTCTTTCTGACTGTCCAATGTTCTATATCTGCTTCCGATTCACCAAATTTTTTTGGTCTATTTGATTGTTCTTCATCTTTTTCCCAAATCAAAACAATCTTATCATCGGAGCCCGACGCAAGGAACCTGCCATCTGGTGAAAACTTAACACTTGTTACAACACCATTATGTCTACTCATCGAACACAACGGCCGACATAGTGATTTAGGAGGTAAATCTAATGAATCCAATGGTTTCTTCTTACTTTGCACTTCACTTAATTTTTTAAATTGTAATATTGTATGCGTGTCCCATATTTTAACATTCCCATCTAATCCTCCGGAAGCTAGTCGTGACCCATCTGAATTGATACTAACTGAATAACATTCAACCTGTTTGTTATCGGCTACTTCTATGTTAGTATACTGTTCCAATAAATCAAAAAAGAGTAAATAACATGAAAAAAGCATAATTTAATTAATCACTTACCTTTATGACCAAACCAAGGAAGTTTTATGATATGCATCTGCTAATCAATTCTGTAGTTTAACTAGATCTAGAGTAATTGTATTATTGAGTTGCTTTAAATTAGCTGAAGTATTGATATCTTCACGCGCACTAAACTTTTGTATGGCTAACAATGAAGACTACGACTCCAGTCACTTAAGAAACTTTAAAGTAACCGTCGGTATTTCTACTTTTTACAATAAGATATGCAAATAAATAAGTTGCTTTTATTAGATTATATAACAAAGAAAAATCTAAAGACCATATTCAATTTTAATAGCTTTTCCGAATTTTTCTAATCCAACTTGCAATTGATCTAATGGGACTGCAGCGTAAGTACCTCTGAAGAAAATGTGATTTTTAGTAGCTGGATTTTCTGGGATTGGAGGCTGTGGTGGGTTGGAACTGGCTTCAGATTTAAACCATGAGCCAGGGATCATTAAACAACCTTGTTTAATACCTTGCTCGTAAATTGCGGTTTCAACCTTCAATGGGTCTTCATTAAATTCGGTCTTAAACTTAGGATGTTTTGATGCATCGATCGAGGTGGTGAAAAACATACCTGCAACAGGTGGAACATGAGTAACAATTTCTTTTGGGAAGTATTTATTGACAGCGTCAATTGCAACATCTCTCTTGTGGGTATATTCGGCTCTTAATCCAATTAACCAGTCCAAATAACCCTTTTGGCCCCAGCTGTGTAATAAACCATTGACCAATGATTGGGTGAAACCTGAAGGGCATTGGATGGTAACTTCGTGTAATCTGACATATCTTTCTAATAAGGCTTCTTGTCCCACAATCCAACCAAATCTTAAACCCGGAGCTAAAACTTTTGAAAATGAGTCTAATCTGATGACTCTGCCTTCAACGTCTATTGAAAGATAAGAAGGAGCTAAAGCTTTAATAAATTCATCGTGATTATGAACATGTCTTCTTTCTCTTGCCTCTAAATCTGTAGTATATGATTCCATTTGCAAGAAGTAGTATGGTTCATCTTCAATGATAATAAAGTCATGTTTAACAGCCAAATTATAGATGGCTTTTCTTCTCTCACCACTTACAGAAGAACCAGTTGGGTTTTGTCCAGTAGGAATAGTATACAACAATTTTGGTTTTGGACCTACCCAATTATCCAAGACTTCAGCCAACTGTTCAGGGACAATGCCTTCAGCGTCCATTGGAACAGGAAAAGTGTTAACTCCCAAGGCTTGCACAGTTTCTAAGGCTGAACTGAAGGTATACTCCTCGACCAAAATAGTGTCACCTTTGTTGGTAAAAGTTCTCAAAGTAGAATCCCATGATTCAGTGTTACCAACAGAAGCAATAAGATCCCAATTAGAATAAGGAATCCTGTGAATAATCTCGTTATGTTCCTTTAAGAAATTGAGAATTTCAGGTTGTCCTTCAGTAAATCCATATTGCAAAGATCTGGCCAATTCTACTTCGCCAGGTTTGTTCAAATTGGATTTTCTATAAATTTCAATAACAGTTTTATCAGCTTCGGTAATTTCAGCACCAATACCATTTGGAAATGAAGGTGTTGGAATATCTGCCGTGACCTTGTTGAATGGGAAATAATCAGCTAATGGTAAACCACCTCCCAAGAAAGTCATTCCTGGTTGATTGTAATATTTAAAGGCTGATTTTAAAGGCGAGTTTTTTCTGGATTTAGCTTCTTCGGATAATAAGTGATGTAAGTCTCTAGCTTCTGATTTTGTCATTTTGAATATATATTTTAGAATCTGTTAGATATAGCGTGAATAAATTGTATACTAAAAGTAAGAGATATCTCCAATATTTATATCTTCATCGACCTCCAAAATGAGTAATAATAAGAGCTAACCTGTAAATTATTGGCGGCATTTCATCGAAAATCCCGGATTACAGGTTAGATAAAAACGGAAAGTTTAGAGAGTAACTGTAAGTCTAGAAGAAGCATGAGTTCCTTGACAGATAGTTATGCTGAAAGTCAAACTAGTTTTGGGTTAGTAACCAGAGTTCATTAATGCATTACCATAACATATGTCTATCTAAACCTATATAACTCCCTAGTAGTACAATATACCATTATGTAACGGTAGTTTTAATATTAACGCAACTGCAGGAACGCATCTAGTAGTACAGACGATGGAGGCTCATCATTCTTGTTCTTTTCAAAGACATTCCAAAACCTTAATGTCTCATCACCAGCGCCAGTGACAATGGTCTCACCATCTGGGGATAATGATAAGTATAATACACGATACGTATGACCAGTTAGCTGCGCAATTTGTTGCATAGAAGGGTACTTCCAAACTATAATTTGATTTCTTGAGTAACCGTGAGTAGAAACTATTTCATTGGAATTTTTTGACCAAATTAGATTACAAACTTGAGACCCGGTATTGACATCATGAACTAAATTACCAGTAAGTGTATTCCAAGTTTTGATTGTTTTATCAGCCGTACCGCCACCAGATGCTAATATGCCTCTTTGATGCGGCGACCAGGCAATTGCTTTAACTGCAGCAGTATGATCATTGAATTGATGTAGTGGCTTTGTATTTAAACCGTCCCAAATAAATAATTTATTATCATTACCACCACTAGCCAATTTGTTTTCCTCAACGTTCCATTTTAATCCACAAACTTCTTGTTTATGACTTTCAAATTTATTAATATAATGGCTCTCTATTCTCACATCTCTATTGAGAATAGTTCGGTCTCTTGAGCCACTAGACAAAATATGTTCGTTCCAAGCTAAAGAGCTGACCCTTAAACTATGTCCTGACATCGTTCTAACACATTTTATTTTTGTAGCATCCCATATTTCAACCAAACCCTTTGAAGTACCAATGGCTAAATGGGTACCCGAACCAATCCAATTTAGACTAGTTACTTTGTCTTTATTAGATAGATTGCATAGCCTATCAACTGATTGGGTAGCTCCATCCCATAAATACACGCTATCGCCCAAGCCCACTGCTAAAATATCCTGTTGACCCCAATCTACTAAATTTAGGTAAAAATCATCAGACAATTCAGGAGCATCTAGGACTCTATATGGAACCTTCGAAATATTCCTAGGTTTCTTTTGTGGTGATAGTAATAACTTTTGCGATTCTTGTCTAACGGGAGACAATGAATACAATTCATTTTGTAAATCCCTGGAAATTGGCCTGGCTTTTTGTGGAGATTGATATGTGAATAGATTAGTTTTCCTTCTAGGTGTACTTGTTATGCTATCATCAGGATCAAAACTCGTTATGTTATTAATATTTATATTATTGGTTGAAGATGACCTTGGCGGAGTAGTTCTGGTATCACCATTATTGTTATTCCCCGTTACGTCGGGTATCCCGACAGATCTTGAAGTCTGTATTGATGAATTATTATTAATATTTCCAGTACTATTTGGTCGTGAAGGTGTAGAAGCTCTATTATTATTTGATAAACCGGCAGTGGCCATGGGCACATTATCGCCAAACAATTCTGCTTTTAGCACAGTCGAAAATGTTCTGTTTGCTTCTTCTTCCTTCCTTATTTCTATCTCATTGTCAATATTCTTATTTCTTAAGTTAGGCAATATCTCTTGATTCGATAGACTAAATGCTGCTTGTAGGTCAACACCAGTCCTATTGGGAATATATCGATCACTAAATATAGATTTTTGGTTTCTTCGTCTTGGCGACGTTGACGGCAATCCCTGTGCTTCGTTTATTCTTGGTGGTTCCAAACTTCTAGTTGATCTCGACGGCGAATGTGGTGTTTGTAATATATTTCTAGACGATGTATTTCGATTGTTAACTCTATGATTACTCATCATAAGTAATTATTTGTGATAGTGTAAAGAATGCGATACAATTTAGCAATTAGGGGATGTCAATATTAGAGTAACGACAGAAGGAAAAATACTAGCCAAACTTTAATCAATTTAGGAATAACAATCAATTCGGAAATAAGTAGATAATATTATGTAGATTTATAATATCTGCGATTATATTTCGATATAAGAACAAAATAGATTAAAGCCAAGTTTAGGAATTGATTATGTGCCATAATTATCATTAGTGGTCCTTCAATTTTGTTGACTTTAATTAGGTCTTGTATGTCACGTGACTATATTTCCACTAGAATCCATACTTAAGAAGATAATATATATCTACTTCACTGGTGTTTGAAGTATATAGGATACTTCATCTGAAGTGTCCATAGCTGAAACTGCAATTGTGGCATGTGGTCTGTCTTTTGGGTTAAATTGCTGCATACCATCAATAATTCTTGTCTTGGACAAATCTCAAAGAGATGAGACGTTTAAGGATCAATAATAAATGTCTAATTAACCCACACAAATAAACTTAGACTTACATATGAGTTAATGGGGAAGGTATTATTCGCTTTGCTATTTTAGATAGCTGTTCCTAAACTTTTGTTGAATAGAGCATGTTAATATTTCGATCCTTGGATAACCTGTACATTGATCATTGTGGTGACCCGAATAGGAAGTTTCATACATTTCTTTCAAACAGCATAGGACGAGCTACGTTGTTATGTAAAAACCACTTAGAAACATATAAATAGGAATAAGAAGAATATGAGATGCTTCCAACGTTTATAAGGGATGAATTGGGATATAGCTAGCAAGAATGAACTGTTTACTCTTGTTCTTCCTCCTCCAGCTTAATTTTGCAACTCCGATTTACCAAAACAAGTCTAAGGAAACCATCAAGTTTAATCTCAATTATTCGTCTTCATCCATGTATTATATCAAAGACTTAAACTTAGGCACACCAAATCAGTCCATAAGAAATATTATTTTAGATACTGGATCGTCGGATTTGGTTTTATCTTCTTCAACATTCAATCTGGAGGACTCTTCAACATTCGAAAACAGCAACGAAGACTACCCTATGCAATATGGTTCAACCGAAGCCTTTAACATTACCATGGTGTCTGATACGTTGAGTGGACCAAACTGGTCGTTAAATGATTATACTTTCGGGATCTCTGACATGTCCAATCTCGATTCATTTTATGGAATTTTAGGGGTAGGCTATCACACCAGAGAGGCAATGAACGATTATGAAAACCTACCGCTTAAATTCAAAAGTAAAGGATTAATCAAGACCTCGATCTACAGTGTCAACGGCCAGCCCACCAATCCTTCGGTCATTTTTGGTGGTGTCGATTCCTCAATCTACATAGAACCTTTAATCAAAACTCCAATTGCTTACGAAATTGGCTTTAAGGCTACCAGAACATACCACAATGTACTAGCGGTCACTGTTAATGCAGTCAAACTAGGTTCGACCATTATTTCCAACCAGAACCTAATCTACACAATCGACTCTGGCGCAAACCTACTAGCCGTTACCGAACCCATATACAATAACATAGTCGCCCTTTTAGGCGATCACAAATCGTTTGATGACACACCCTACTTCAAACTTTCTGCAATTTATGAAAGCACTGTCACAGTCAGCATTACTGGCTTTGAAGTCGCGTTTCCTCTCTTAGATCTCCTCGAAGACACCAAAGTCATCAATGGCGAAAAATATTCCAGTCTAAGACTCTCAATCGTCAACATCGGTGTTGACAGCTATGAAGGCACTTTGCCTAACGTTCTTATGAAATACTACTACACTGTCTTTGACTTAGAGAACAACCAAATATTGCTTGCCAAGTACCGAGCCGACCCTGGACCTGAGTCCATCCTTGCTATTATTAACCCTAAATATTTCCCAGTTTCAACCACTTCCGCTCCCAGCTTAGAAACCTATAGCGTTGTCTATCAGAACGATAACGAAGTAACTATCAAGGCCACTTCAACGACGGTTGCTAAAAATCTGTGCTATAAAAGGTGATAGAAGTCCTGTATGTAATTTGGCCAAATCGAGGATTTTCCATATGAAAAATTCTGGCCAATCAACCATCAGGAAATCTGTTTTACGCTCTCTTCTAAAAACCATATACAAACGATAACTCATCAATCAGCTAGTTTCTTTAGATTAGTTTAGTTTAGATAGACTATATTTCAGGGATTTTTGTGCTTCTGCATTCAGAACAGTTAGATATTCAGGTTCTTGTGCGGATTAGAGATCCTATTATTAATACGTATCCATATATTGTACTTCGAAGAAACCAATTTTTTGCATAATGTTTCGTTTCATTCCAAGAACAGTCAGCAGGGTCAGACTCCCAACAATAGTCAATAAGAGAAACTCAGCTATTATTTCAGTTCACAGAGAAACCAAAGAAGATAACCAAAGCTTGTCATTTGAGTTTACAGAAGAAAACAAGAAGAGAGCTGAGGCAATCATAGCTAAATATCCTCCACAATATAAGAAAGGGGCATGTATGCCATTATTGGATTTAGGACAACGTCAATTGGGCTTCACATCTGTCTCTGTTATGAATTACGTTGCTAAGTTGTTGGACATGCCACCAATGAGAGTATACGAAGTCGCTACCTTTTATACCATGTACAACAGAAAGCCAATGGGTAAGTATAATATTCAAGTTTGCACCACTACCCCTTGTCAGTTGTGTGGATCAGACGGAATTATGAAGGCTGTTCAAGACTATTTAAAGGTCAAGCCGGGCCAAACCACTCCAGATAAATTGTTTACTTTACAAGAGGTTGAATGTTTAGGTGCCTGTGTCAATGCTCCGATGTTAGCAATCAATGATGACTACCATGAAGATTTAACCCCAGAAGCAACCATCAATATTTTGAAACAATTACAAGAAGGAAAGGAATTGAGCAAGATCGGCCCAGTAAGTGAAAGACAATCCTGTGAACCATTATCTGGTCCAAAAGTTTTGTTAGGCGATGAGCCAAACGATATGAGGAAATTCACCAGGTCTGATTTGTAAATATCTTGATTGGCTTTTGTAAATCAGATAAAAGGTTATTTATTCAAAATTCAAAATATTTCCACTAATCTTCATTACTATGTATAAATAAAGAGAAAAATTGATGATTATTGTTGCATATTTGTTGGATTATTCACATAGTCCGATTCTTTAGATACTTTTATATATTATTGGTACTATTCTTTTTATTGATTTTTTATAGTCTTAATTGATATTGTTTACAAGAAACATTGAAATAGAAACGATTTTCATTGACAGTAAGTCATCTTGTGCATCCCTATCACTATTAAAAAGGTCTAGAGAAGTTGAAAATACCCTTTCCAAGAATGTCAGCTCATCTAGCCCCAAAAGGCATCAACCAAGATGCTTGATTACCTTACAACATCGATATTAACTCAATTTTGATAGTTTTTCATAAAAAAAAAATTACAGACTACAATTGATGTACCATTAGACTTCTTGACAGTATTAATATGGTATGCCTATTGCTTACCTCTGTAATCGTTGGAACATCATGTCTTCATATAGATATGAAATTGTATCCGAGTCAGGGTGCGTAACCGGCTTCATTGCATCATTTCTGTTGGATTAGTCAACTTGATGAAAAAACTTATGCTGATACTTCAACCAACATAAATTGTTTGTTTTCATTTGTTCATAAAACTTAATATAGAATAGTGTTAGAAAATGGCACCAAAGAAATCTTATAGCTTAGAGACTGAATTGGTCTTTTCCAAATCTAATGATCAGTATAATGCGTCGGTTCCTCCATTATACCAGTCAGCCACATTTAAACAACCTTCATTATCTAACATGGGGGAATACGACTATACAAGGTCAGGTAACCCTACAAGAACTCTTTTACAAAATCATATGGCTAAAATTATGAAGGCAGATCATGCATTTGCTGTCACAAGCGGTATGGGGTGCCTTGATGTGATAACTAGATTGTTAAAACCGGGCGATGAAGTAATTGCAGGAGACGATTTATATGGAGGGACCAATAGATTGTTAACTTATTTGCATAAAAAGGGGGATTTAAAGGTTAACCATTACGACACCACCAATACTGAACTCATTAAGTCCAAGATTACACCAACAACCAAAATGATATTCTTAGAATCACCTACGAATCCGTTGATCAAGGTTGTGGATGTCAAGGCTATTTCCCGCTATGCCCATCAAGTTAATCCGGACATTATTGTTGTATTTGATAACACCATGATGTCACCAATTTTTATGACTCCTTTGGATTTGGGAGTCGACATTCAGTACGAGTCTGCCACTAAGTATCTTAACGGTCACCATGATATTATGGCTGGTATAATTGCAACTAGAGACCCTAAGTTAGCTGAGCAAGTCTACTTTGTTATCAACTCGACTGGGTGTGGATTATCGCCATTTGACTCGTGGTTATTGAGTAGAGGTTTGAGAACTTTGGCTATCAGAGTGGAAAGACAACAGCAAAATTGTATGAAAATTGCAGAATTTTTAACTAGTATCGGATTCAAGGTCAGGTACCCAGGCTTAAAGAACCACCCACAGCACGAGTTGCATAGCTCAATGTGTAGAGGTTCTGGTGGTGTTTTAAGTTTTGAGACTGGAAGCATTAAAACCTCAGAGAAAATTGTCGAAAGTACCGACATCTTTGGTATTGCTGTTTCTTTTGGTTGTGTCAATTCGTTGATTTCCATGCCATGCAAAATGTCTCACGCTTCCATCGATGCTAAAACCAGAGAGGAAAGAGACTTCCCCGAGGATTTGATCAGATTATGTATTGGTATTGAGAATTGTGATGATTTAATTGACGATTTGACTAAAGCTTTATTAAAGAGTGGTGCTGTCAAAATTAATGAAAGAGATGAATTATTCAACGCCGTTGGTGTCCAGCCAAAATTATAAAATATTCTGTTTATCTAGTACATTATAATCTTATCATATTATTTCTGGTTCTTAGGTCCATTTTGCTTGTTTTTGTTTTTGTTCAGTTCTATATTCAACATATAAATTTCTAGTTTAAATTATATACATATTTTGAGGCTACATATTTTGTTCTACTAAGTTTATATTCAACTATCATAGCTTCATTCTAGCTAATAAATATCCTTAAATTCTATTGAGTAACTTAACATCAGAACGCGTATTTATAGCGCTAATTTATTTGGGTGGCGCGTAATATTTACCTTTTCCTTGTTCTTTTTAATTATCAATATATCTTTTTTTTAAGTTAATCAACTATTTTCAATATATCTAATAATGACTAGTGATATAAAGCTTTCGAAGGGGGCATTAAAGGGGATCCTTTCCAGATCAGAAAAATATTTGTATGAAGGTAAACCTCTTATCGTCCAAGCGACTAACGTTAAAGTGATTGAAAATCCAGATAGCAGTGGCGGAGAAGCATCAACTAGATACAGAGTGTTATTAAACGATGGTGTTTATTCATTACATGGGTTAATCGCAGCTGAGTGTGTTCCGTACTTGGAAAGTCAGCATTTTAGAAAGTTGTCGATCATTCAAATCAACGAATACACTTTGGCTACGACGCAGAAACATATAATTTTGATCAGTGACGTCGAGCTTCTAACGAATACAAGTGAAAAACCTACTAATACATTAATCTCGTGTGATAACTACTTTAGTGAGCACCCAGAAGACGATGATTTGCAGTTGAATAACCAGAATCAAGCAGGCAAATCGGAGTCGCCAGCATCTTTCTCCAATCCGGTGAAGAAGCAGCCATCACCAGCAGCACCAAGACCTCAAATGCAACAAAGATCACATAGCCATAGACCAATTAATCCGATTGAACTGTTATCGCCATATCAAAATAACTGGACTATCAAAGCAAGAGTCTCTTACAAAGGCGATATTAGGACGTGGTCTAATGCGAGAGGTGAGGGTAAATTATTCAATGTTAATTTTCTCGATGAATCTGACGAAATTAGAGCTACAGCTTTTAATGATGTTGCTGAGAATTGTTACAAATTGTTAGAAGAAGGGAAGGTATATTATATTAGTAAGGCTAGGATCCAACAGTCAAAACCACAATTTTCTCACTTAACTCATCCGTATGAGTTATCTTTAGATAAAGATACTGAAATTCTTGAATGTTTTGATACAACAGACGTTCCAAAGCTCCATTTTAATTTTGTTAAATTAAACAAAATTCAGGAGCTTGAACCTAATGGAGTCATTGATGTAATCGGGGTCTTAAAAGAAGTTAATCCGGTATTTCAAATTACTGCCAAATCAACTGGTAAAGCATTTGACAGAAGAAATATTACTATTGTAGATGAGTCAGGCTTTGCAATAGTTGTTGGTTTATGGAATATTTCTGCTGTTGATTTTAATGTTCCAGAAGGTTCAGTTATTGCTTTTAAAGGTTGTAAGGTTCAAGATTTTGGTGGCAGGTCTTTAACATTAACTCAGGCTGGTTCCATGATTGCTAATCCTGATGTACCAGAGGCTTATACATTGAAAGGATGGTATGATAATCAAGGTGTCCATGAACATTTTAAAACTTTAAAGACTGAATCCTCGAATTCAAACCCAATTAGCAACAGAAAATTAATTAGCCAAGCTCAGGAGGAGAACTTAGGAGTGTCAGAAAAACCAGAATATTTTAGTATCAAGGCAACTATTAACTTTATTAAAACCGAAAATTTCTGCTATCCAGCTTGTAATAATCAAATTCAAAATTCATCATCCCAACAACAACCGTCATCAAATAATACTTGTAATAGGAAAATTATTGAACTCGGAGATGGAACTTGGAGATGTGAGAAATGTGATTTAACATTTAATGAACCATTCTTTAGATACATCTTTAATTGTTCGGTTATGGATGAATCAGGACAAATTTGGATAACTTTATTTGATCAAGATGCAAGGAAATTGTTTGGACTTTCTGCAGGCGAATTATTGAACTTAAAAGAAAAGCAAAATAATCAAGAAAGTAATGAATTTCAAGAAATAATTAATAGAATCACGATGAAAGAATATAATTTCAGAATTAAAGCAAGACAGGATACTTATAATGGTGCAATTAGAGTAAGATATCAAGCAGTTGGAATCAGTGAAGTTGACTATAATGCAGAAGCTGAACATTTATGTTCAGAATTGGACGCATTACTAGGTTAGATGGTTATAGGTTATAATAGTTGTTTTTGTTTTCTTTGGCTTTTGTATTTCGATGTATAGTGTTATGTATGTATTAAAAATTAACAAATTAGTGCTATTACTATTTCTATTATCATGAGTAAATTAGGCTAACCTACTTATTTACATGTTTAATAATTTTTACTGTTGAATTCAATGAATCCATTACATTGCAACCAAAATTTTTTTAGAATATCGTTAACCGACCTTTGACCTCTTGTAATCATTATTTTATTGATTAGAAAATCAATATCTTTTTCTTCGACTAAATTTTTTAAATTTAACTCAACAAAAGACAGTTTTAGCCAAGCTTTAAAATTAATTGAATATTTAGCGATAAGATTTCTAAAAATTGGATAATAGTATTCTAAATGTAACCTCGAGGAACTAATAAAGCATTTTAATAAATTAATAGTCAATGAATAGCCTAAATTTTTGTTAATCATCATATCTTTAACCAAATTGTGATCTTGCAAATTCCCTCGTTTTAAGTTAATTAAATTAGTCCAAAACTTTGAACTCGACTTAAGTATAAAAGTTTCATTTGATTCCAAGCTTTTGACCGCAAACTCTATAATGATATCCTGGAAAATGCTTAAGTTTATGATTAATGAAGGCTTTTTCTCCAAAATTGTTGAAAACAATTCAATTGAACTTTGTATCAAATCTGGATCAATTTTCAAGATTTCTAATTTTTCGATGAAAACTTTGTTAACCAATTCGTTGATAATTTCAACATTTAAATCTTTGTAATTTACAATTACTATAGTTTCTATTAGTCCATAGATATAAGGAATGGAGTTTAAATTACAACGATTAATCTTAGTAATTATGTAGTTAAATATGACATCAAATGAAAATTGAAATGGTCCATTAATAGGTTCATTGATACCTGATTTTAAAATTAAACAACTTTTTTCAGTTATCGTGGTATTTTGAATCAATGGTTCATAATTTAATGAAAATTCTTTTATAATTGTTAATATTAATTGTTTTATATTCAATGGATCTTCGTGCCAATACTTGTCGACAATTATTCTTTGGTCACTATTAAAAAAATCTTCTGGTTCCTCTGGTAACTGACAAGCTTTCCCTATTTCATGAACACAGGACAATAAACTATTTAAATAATCTTCATATTCTTCAATAAATTCCAATTTCATTATTTCTAAAGACTTTGAATAGATCTCAGTGAGCAAAGCTAAAATAATTTCACCTAACTTAACAGGGTCTTTAATACATTGTGCAATTGAAATATAACAATTGCACAATCTTTGTCTAATTAAGTTATCAATTTTTATATCTCTTAACATTTCATTTAATAATATTTGCAAATTCGGTAAAAAATCAATCAAATTATTTCTTGATTCTTGACATATTTTTAAAATAGTCTTCGAAGAAACCAATGATAATGAATTATTCACGTTAATATCATTATTGCCTCGAATATTGCTATTATCATTGTTAACATTATTATTTAAAATAATTGAAAATAATAAATCAAATGTTGATCCAATAAACTTAGTATTCCTTGAAAAGAAAAACTG
This sequence comes from Schwanniomyces occidentalis var. occidentalis, assembly GCA_031081865.1. NCBI lineage: Eukaryota > Fungi > Ascomycota > Pichiomycetes > Serinales > Debaryomycetaceae > Schwanniomyces > Schwanniomyces occidentalis. The sequence goes on from JARYTB010000012.1 coordinate 57,838, forward strand.
AATTGAGGACAAAAAATTAATTAATGTTGAGTAAATAGATCTATAAATGTTATTAATTGGTAACCTTTGAATCATTTCAATCAAATTGTTTTCAAATAACTCATTTATAAATGGGACTAAAGTAGAAGAAGAATTATCATCATAAAAAGTTAAATCATCAGTAATTTTAAATAATAAATATAAAGAACTTTCTAATTCAATTAATTTCAATTGGTTATTAGGTATTTCTCTTAAATTATTGATAACATTTGTAGTTAAGTTTTCATAAATCGACAAGTTTAATAATGAATACATTACAATAAAAAAATCTGAAACTTGAGACCTATAATGTAAGAAATCCATCTTATTTGATTCAAATAATCGTAATTCAGGTAATTGGATCTTCTTCCAATAGATCAAACTAACTTTATGAAAAATATCATTTCTTTTAATTAAAAATTCGTCGTACTTCGAATTAAATATATCTTTGTAAATTTCAGAATTATCGATATAAATATTAGCTAATTCTTCCCAGAATGTTAAAAATTGTTCACTTATTGATTCATCTATAACTGGTATACCAGGATAGTTAGTTAATTTAATCAAAATCTCTAAAACCTGTTGAATTTCAAAATCCAAAATTTTTTTCGTAAATTTTAGAATATCAACAGTTAAAAATATAATTAATAAGTTGATAAAATTCTCGATTTCTTCAGCAAATTCATCCTTGAAATCCTGCTGATAAATAACCAAATCAATATAATTTAACCCAAAGGATTTAAATAAAATTGTTGACAACAAATCTTTATAATTATTACTCAATAATCTTGGATTAATTTCTAGAATTTCAATAATTACAGTAACTGACTTATTAATTAATTCCATACTAGCAGCATTAACATCATAAAAATTGAAGTTATTGAAATTATTAAATAAAAATTCCAATATGCTATCGGTTTCGTTGAGGTATCTAACATTCGAATTAACTTCAGCATTCGATAAATATATAAACCAAGCATTCAAACAGTCCAAACCTAATACACTAATTGAATTTGGCAAATTAGTATTAATGGGGTTCAAGTAATTAAAAATTATATTCAAATCACTAAATAAGTTATCCTTCACGACTTGATGAAGTTCTCTCGAGACCTCATTCTTAACAATATCCTCAACAATAATTGTATGAAATAGTAATAGAATCGAAAATTGGGATTCGTTCAAACTGGAAATATACTCCAACAATTGGTTGTTATTGGATATTTTCAAAAATAATAACCTAATTGGATTAACCAAACTCTTAAAATTATTGATAAACAATAACGATAGATCACTCAATAATTTTTTAATAATGAATAAATTTCCATTAAAGTCCTCATTCACCAACCCAATAATCAAGTTTATTAAATCGCTTGTAAGCACATCTAATTTATCAATTTCAAAAGTTTTATTCTGATTGATAATAACTGTAAATGTCAACGCTCCAAAAAATTTACAATTTTTAGATTGGTAATTAAAAAGTGATTTAGCGAATTTATAACCATCATCCGATTTCTGTAGTGCTTGCAAATTGTTTTGTATTATCTTAACTTGTTCTGGGTTATTCGTTGAGTATAACGCTTCAATATTCTGTTAATCTGAAGTTAGTCAGACGTTCAAATTAGACTTAGGGGCAAATACAACCGTAATTCAACGGTAATTTAATACATACCTCAACCACCTGATCAATGTTCCACTCTCCGGACATGACTAGCCCTTATACTTCTATCTGCAATCCTTGTATGCCTTTAATTAGTGTATTCAATGGTTTATTTATCTTTATGCAGCAAATCTGCCATTTGAAAGAACGAAACTGTGTAGTGATAACTTCCGAGGGTATATATTTGCTCCTGTGCCTTAGTCAACGTGATTCTACCATACATTATTCAAGATTTCCGGCGAGCTTTAATATCTATCAAAAAGGCAACAGAAGAACTTTGACTACCTATTGAACATGTCTTCTTATAACATCCGTGATCAATACGGCTAGAAGTAATATAAAGGTGTTTTAATTGTCTTTTTGGGTTACAGTTGACTTGTCGAAAGATAGTTGGGCAAAAATGGCGCCTTTTTATTTTCTCAGTGCCACATAACCGATAGTGAGCATCATAGTTCTATGATGGTGCCATCCATAGAGGAGGTTAACATATACAGCTAAAGTATACTTTTTTATCGGAAACAACTGTCATATAGATGTATCTGCAATGAGAAGGATTTCTAGAGCACAATGTTCGAACTGTACTTGTTCTCCAGGGTTATTATCACGAACTAACAGACGAACTTCGTGGTTTACAAAACAAATTAATATTAAGAGAGGCAGCGGACCGTCGTCGCCAAGAGGAGGTTCAAGGAAAGGGTCCATATTCACTATCGATGCTGCCAGTTTATGTGCACCAGATACAAAGGAAGTCAATACATCCAAGAGGTTGGAAGCATTAAGAAAATTGATGGCCGAATACGATTTGGGAGTATATATTATCCCGTCAGAGGATCAGCATCAATCGGAATATGTTTCGGCTATTGACCAGAAGAGAAGTTTCATTAGTGGATTTCAAGGTAGTGCTGGAATCGCTATAGTTACAAGGGATGCGATGTGTATGAATGAGATTCCAGAAGGGTTGGCGGCGTTATCTACGGATGGAAGATACTTTAATCAGGCAAACAATGAGTTGGATTTTAACTGGTTATTATTGAAACAGGGGTCAACGGACCAGCCAGCGTGGGAAGAATGGACCGTGAACCAAGTCGTTCAATTAAGTTTGGATAGTGGTAAAAAAATTAACATTGGTGTTGATCCGAAGTTAGTTAGTTACCAATTATACGAAAAATTGACTAAGCTAATTAAAGAAAAATTAGGTGCTACAAAGGCAGAAGTAGAATTGGTTCCTGTTAAAGATAATTTGATTGATAGGATTTGGGAGCAATTTGAGGAATTACCTCCGAAGCCATCAAATATTATAAAGGTCTTAGACAATAAGTACACTGGACAAACCATTGTTGAGAAGATAAACAATGTTAACAGGACTATAAAGAAGAATAACACTGAGGGATTAGTGGTTTCAGCATTGGATGAAATTGCTTGGTTGCTAAATTTAAGGGGTAATGATATTGAGTTTAACCCAGTGTTTTACAGCTATATGATTATTACTGATGAAGAGCTTATATTATTTGCTGATCATTTTAGATTTGATACCAAAGTTCAAGATCTATTAAAATGTAATAATATTAAAGTGCAGCCATATGAGTCGTTTTGGGAAACCTTATCAAGAATTTCTAAAACCTTTAAAGGTAAAAGTAAGAAATTTTTGATGCCAAAGAATTCATCATGGGAAATTGTTCGCAATATAGGGTGTGCATTTGAGCAAATAAATGTATCTCCAATTGAAGAATTGAAAGCAATTAAAAATGGAGCTGAATTGAATGGAGCAAAACTGGCTCACTTAAAGGACGGTAAAGCATTAATTAAATTTTTTGCATGGTTGGAAAACGAGTTAATTAATAAACAAGAATTAATTGATGAAGTCCAAGCAAACGAAAAATTAATTGAATTTAGGAAAGAAGAAGAAAATTTTGTTGGATTATCATTTGAAACTATAAGTGCTACTGGGGCAAATGGATCGATTATCCATTATAAACCGATTAAAGGGTCATGCTCGGTAATTAATCCTGATAAAATATATTTGAATGATAGTGGATCTCAATTTTTAGAAGGTACAACTGATACTACTAGAACTGTTCATTTTACTCAACCAACCAAGGAACAAATTAAGAATTACACATTAGTTTTAAAAGGTAATATTTCGTTAGGTAAATTAAAATTCCCTGAAAATACCTCAGGATCATTGATCGATTCAATAGCAAGGCAATTTCTTTGGTCACAAGGGATAGATTATGGCCATGGTACTTCCCATGGGATTGGAGCCTATTTGAATGTCCATGAAGGACCGATTGGAATTGGACCAAGACCAAATTATGGTAGTATACCCTTAAGACCAGGTCATTTAATATCTAATGAGCCAGGATATTATGAAGATGGAGAATACGGAATTAGAATTGAAAATGTTATGTTTGTGAAAGATAGTGGATTGAAATATAATGGGAAAAAGTTTTATGAATTTGAAACTATTACTAGGGTTCCATTCTGTAAAAAATTAATTGATGTCGATTTATTAACTAACGAAGAAAAAGAATGGATTAACAGCTACCATAAGACTATTTGGGATGTAATTCATGAATCGTTTGACAAGAGTAGTTATGAATATCATTGGCTAAAGAGAGAAACAAGTCCATTATAGGAAACATACATTGTAAAGAGTTTTTTATTACGGTATAGCTATATAGTCCGATAATATATTTTATAATTTTAATTTCATCTGTGAATTAATTGTAGCTGATGTAATTAAATGGTGCAATACTTTAGTATGGGGGTTTAATGACTTCGTCTTTTGAGAGAATGTATTGATTTTATGAATACTGCGGATTCTTTTAGGATCGAGAATCAACCATCCGGCGCTCGAAATTAAATTTGCAACAAAAGAAATTGATTTGAGGATTACACTTTGAGACCCTCCTTTATCAAACTTAGTTTGTTTGTACTCCATTCATATACCCTACAAAGGGGAATTACACCCGCATTTGTTTATCTCACTAATTTTAAACTGGTGTCTGAGTTTGGTGCTGCAGTATAGTGTTCTTTTGTGGCGCTAGCTATTAGCTTCTAAACACTAAAACTTTATAACTTTGATTTGCCTAGAAAACGTAAAGGACATTATTTCTTATTGAATGGTCTTATATGGACACAAATTCGTCTACGCAACCTTAAAAATACAATTAAGCTAGAGATGATCCGCTTACTGGGAACAATGAATAGGAAGGAACAGACTTGATTTTTAACATGATTCTATTAACTATCTATCTATATGCAAGTGTCAACCCCGATCATATATCTTTCCCTTCCCTTGTAGTTTCATTTCTGTCCTTAACTTGTTTTTTTCCACCCTCCGTAACCACTCTATGTCCATTAGTATTGCACTGTAGTCCCCCTAGCGAACCTAGTCCCTGGATAGTGCACATAAGAATCATCCGATATTCGGGGCGTTATGTGACACAGAACTACCCAATTAAATTGCTCAGAGTTACGCTTACTACAAATTTGCTGTATTAGTAACAAAAGGTAGTGTATTGCCGATTTTGGCTTACAAAAAAAGATGACAAAGCCGATATAGCGCTCTACAAATATGTAACACATTCTTTTTTGCTGCCTTCTACTATATTTTAATACTAACAATATCGTCAATACTATACAGAATATACGGAATAATGTTAGGAAGGAGGCTCATAATATTGAATACTTCCAACATATGTAAGAGATTTATTTCTAATGAAGCCAAAAAAGGAGGTAAAAGATTCATGCAAACTATACCCATTGGAGTTACAAAGAACGATTTTTACTCAAGTCTCAACTATTCAATTCAAAGTAATAGCGACAATAATAAGAGCGAAATCAATGTTAGTAGGGGTAACGATGGTGCGAATATCAATGGTCCTGATGGCAATGGTAATAGAAATATGAATATAAATAGTAATCTCGATTCGGCATCAACTTCTACTAAATGGTCAAAGCATTCATTGAATCTTTCAACTGATTTTTCCAACGAATCATCTTCTACTTTACCTGCTAGAAGATCGAGAACATCCAGATTTCCAAATAAGTCATTAAAAGAAATTAATATCAAGTCATCATCTGCATCTCCTTCTGCTTCTGAGAATTCGTCAAGCACTTCATCTAATGATTCATCCGCGTCGACAGCTGCATCTCCCCAAATAACAGTGGCTATCGAGCCAAAGGTGAAAGAGACTGAACCAACAACTGCATCTAATACTGCCAATACCACTTCAGATGCAAAACCTAAAAAGAGGAGAACCTTAAAGCCAAGAAAAGCGTTAATCACTTTGAGTCCAAATGCAATTAAACATCTTAAAGATCTATTAAATCAACCAAAACCAAAATTAATCAGAATCGGAGTCAAGAATAGAGGATGCTCAGGGTTAACTTATAATTTGGAATACGTTACAGAACCGGGAAAATTTGACGAGTTAATTGAGCAAGATGGTGTTAAAGTGTTAATCGATTCTAAAGCATTATTTTCAATTGTTGGCTCAGAAATGGACTGGATAGATGACAAATTATCTTCAAGATTTATTTTTAAGAATCCAAATTCAAAAGGTACCTGTGGTTGTGGGGAATCATTTATGGTTTAGATATGATAAGTATGAAGGACATTTTACTAGATTATCATTTATTTATTATGATTTTATATACGTTTGATTTTTATTTTAGTTCATATTCTAACTTAGAAAAGATAGTTATTCTTTTCAAATACACTTTTTTGCATAAATAATAGAGAGATTTATATATACTTACTAGTACTTAATGAGTTTGATTTATCATGGGTTTGTTAAATATTTTGACTGATTATTCGTTTTGTAGGAAAATTGATTTATTATCATACTATGTGAAGTTGCAATATGGGTTGCAACGGGACATATATTTTAAGGCTGTGTGCTTTTCTCTAAAAACGGTCAGGAACTCGCCATATATATATATATATATTTACTATCTTAGTCTCCAAGATGATTAAATACTGTCGATGGCTTAAACTCAATTACTCATAACCAGTGTATTATACTGTAATTGAATCCTTGTAAAACATGGAAGAGATAATAAGGTTGAGGAAAAGCTTTTTCGATAACTATATAAAGTCGCCTATATAAAGTTACCTTCTTATTGACTATGTTAGAAACAATGACTAGTCGTATTGGAGTTTATTGAATATCGGTAAGATGTTTTATAATGTAACAATGATGTGAAATCATTGTTCTGAACAAAGCTATTTAAGATTTTATATTCTTATCTACGCTTTATTATACTTATAGAGGAATCTAACTTTTGGTACCATATAGTTACATAAAAGAAGGACATCAACTATCTATTATTAATAAACACCTTGGTCTTCTAATACATTAGATACATCTTGCAAGCACTACTGGTAACATATTCTGCATGTTGGATATATCACAACTATTGACATAAAAGTTTAATTAAAATACTTCAAAATTTTATCAATATAGCAAGCAGGTCTTTGGAAAGCAAAACTTTATTAGGAAATCGTATAATAACAAAGAATTTAACAAAAAGCAAAGAAAAAAAGTGTAGTACATGCCCCTGAAAAGCTGATAGATAAGATATACTTTTGCTATTTAAAGATCTGGTAGTTTCATTCTAACACTATTACTAGCATCTGTTAGGTTATTGAATAGACTCCCTGTCTCATTTTCTTGATTCTCTCTATTCTAGCCATTATCCAAATTAATAGCTATAAGGCATCAGAAACAAATATCACATCCACCAGTCCATCTTAGTAGTTATAGTGCTTTCTCATAATATCTATAGCTATTTGATTTCAAGTAATTTCCTTTTTTATAGCTCTTTCTATTATTAAATTTTCTTTTAACTAAAATTATTATCTCTTTAATAGACTACACAAGTATTAAATTAGATAAATTAGCTACCGACCCATAGAACCAACATATAGATTTCATTTGAGCAATGTGATATGTTGCCGTTTAAGATATCAACATACCAATGTTAAGGAAGACGTAACCGTTTCAATTTCTTGTAATCATTGAATAGTCATTCGACCTTTTTATATTATTTTCTTATTTGCTATATAATTTTATTCCTACTTATTTTGATCATAATGCTAACCAGTTTCCAACGTAACGAATTCATTTTCTAACTTCGGAACAACGAAATTCAAGCTATCTTTCTACATTCGAAATATGTAGCATCAACATCGTCAGGCAAAGAACAAAAATATCCTAATTTTTGCATAGTTTTGAATATCTCAATTGAATTAATTCCTAATTTCAAACATGTCTTGCCACCACTTGAATTATTTGTACATATAATACTTTCCTTAATATCCTTTTCACCATCAATTATAAATACATTATTAGGTCTCTCGTCAACGAATTGTTTAATCGAATCCTGTGGATTTGCTTCCGGAACTTCAATGTTAGGCGGTGTTGAATTGCTTATCTGACTTAAGGTTTGGGATATTTCGGATGATAAATTTAGTGGTTGATGTGATCTTTGTTCAATTTCCGTAGAAGGAAGCTGAGAATGTGTTGAAGATGCTTTGGATGAATTACTTCCCGAAAACCAGCCCATTTTATTTATATTAAAATTGTTTACCAGTTAAAGAATTGTAAAGAGATAAAGAAGTTGATGTAAACTTTTTATTTAGTATGTTGCTGCGCATTTCCACTAATGCATTTCCTATGGTAGATCTGATATATAAATCTAATAAAAATAGAGTAACAATAGTTATTGTCCGTAACTAATAGATAACATTAGCCAAAGATACTAATGTATTGTCAATTAGGCATTAAACTCATCCATGTACAAAGTCCTTTATTTCTATAAACACAATTTAAGACTTTCATTCAACCTCATTAAATTCGTTTCATATTGTTTAAATCCAATAAATAAATGTAGATCGTCTTTAAATAACGATTTATATTGCTTATAAGTAGGACTATCAGGCAATGAATCTAAATTCTTATTAAACTCAATCAACCAATTGTATTTAAAGTCATACTTTACAAAATTTGGCTTCTGGGCGTCCATTGCTAATATTGTTGAAATTATTGACTTTTCAATCCTTTCCTGACTCTGTATATCTTCATAGAATAGTATTGGTTTCGTTGGTTCATCTGATATTCTGACCGTTGAATTAAAAACAAATACTAATGTATTTAATAATCTTTCAAAAATTTCATTGCTTGTCAAGTCTCTGGAGTCATTTAATAATAACTTCCTCTTATACAGAAAATCATGATGCCGGAAGTTTCTTTTCAAAATTGTTTGATAAAGTATTTGATTATTATAATTAGTATCTACTATATTTCTCAATTTAAGAAAATTTTTATACAACTTTAAATATTTTGACCTATCGTTCGGTAATTTATTTAGGTCTTCTAACGTAAATAATGATATTATTGGTTTCTTGATTATTACTTCATTATTATTTATTATATATTTAGATAACTTATTCATAGTAGTTGTAATTTTTATTCTTGTTGGTTGATCAATTGGGATAGCGGTAAAGTTTTTATATCGCGATGTTGAGATTTTTTACAACCACTTTTATAAAAGCCTATTATATCATTTTGGTCTAATAGTATGAACACATTATCAATTAAAAGAGGAAACGACTATATCTGTCTTGACTTCAAATATGATTTACTTAAATCATCTGAAAATCTGAATCAAAAACTAATTATTCCTAGTAATTATTGGCATGTATGGATATTGTTGCATCTTTTGTTGCTATTATTTAGTATCTTTATATTAACAGTTGCAGATTAACATTAATTTACTCATAAATGGCAATCGATTACTGCAAACAAGTTATAACTCTTTAGTTGAGAGTATTAGCTTGAATTTGCTAAATATTAAGCTTTGGGAAGATTTAGAGTATAAACCGAATTTATTCATAAATAATGAACATAGCTTTATCATTGAATTAGAGTGCCAAGTTTTTAGTTCAATAAAGAATGAGTTCACTGAAAATTCAAAGGTTGATATAATTAAGTCCATTACGATAGATATTAATTATCTAACTGATTCAATGACATTGCAATTGGCCAATTTGGTTGACAGCTTGAACTATTTGTTACATTCCTTATTTCTAAACTTGGAGTTTAGATTTCCTTTATTATTTTCATTTTATGGAAGGAAATTGTTGAAGCTTAATTATAATTGGCTAACGAGAAATATTAATGAAATATGGGATTTTAATTTGAGTGCGCTACAAATCTCAACTTCGTTATCAGAATCATATAAAGAAAACGATGTGCCATCAGATATAAGAAAAGATGACCTACTAATTAAAGCCTTATTTGATTTACAAGATAAAATTCTTTTTGAGTTCAATTCGTTAAATATTTGGAAAGAATGTGATCTTTCAAGGTTCAAATTTGATGCTTGTAAACGGTATAAGAAAAAATATTTAGGAGAAAATTCCAAAAAATTTAAACCAACTGCAAGTTTATCTATTAAAAATATGATATATGACTTTGGTCTACTCAGTTTGACTACCATCGAAAGTAATTTAACTTAGCCAAACTAAAAGTTTTTGGTTATACTCTTATACGAATACACGTGATGCAGATCAAATTTGTAAAAAGTGTAAACAAATTGAATTTCATACACAATCATAAATTTTATTTAACAGTTGCTTCAAGGTACTTGTTTGATACTTTGGTACTATCATTTATTCTTCATTAGGAACATGTCATTTTTCCAGAACTTTAATACACATTCATTAAGATCAACTAGAGGGTTTAAATTAAAACAATCATCACCAATATCATCACCTCAACCAATCTCAACCTCAGCATTTCCATCAACTCCATATCAACAAGATCCAAACCAACAACCGTATCATACCATGCATTTAAATAATGGTAATGGAGGACAGCCTGTTTCAACGCATAAAGATATTAGGAACTATGCCGAACAGACTTTGGGGTCTGACAATGCATTAATTCAAGCGGTTAAATTACCACAAGATGAAGATATTGATGAATGGCTAGCAATTCATGTGGTAGATTTCTATAATCAAATCAATATGTTATATGGAGCGATCACTGAATTTTGTTCACCGAAAACTTGTCCAAGGATGATTGCTACTGAGGAGTATGAATATCTATGGCAAGAAACTAATCCAAATTTAAATAACGGGTCAATACTGCCGAAGCGGCCAACTTCATTACCAGCTTGTGAATATATTGAAAATCTAATGAATTGGATTCAGAATTTTTTCGATAATGATAATATTTTCCCTTCAAAAATTGGTGCACCTTTTCCTCAACAATTTCCAACATTGGTTAAAACTATTTTTAAAAGATTATTTAGAATATATGCTCATATCTATTGTCATCATTTCCATGAAATTAGTGAATTGGGTTTACAAAGTCATCTAAATACTAGTTTAAAGCATTATGTTTTATTTGCTAATGAATTCCAGTTAATCAGCCAGAAAGATTATGGTCCTTTAGAAGATTTAGTTGATACTATGTTAAAGAAACAGATTGCATGAGTGAGTGTATATTAATTTTTTGAATACAATTTAATGCTATTAGCTTAATTCGACTTCCGCTATTAAACAAAGATGATCTGATGGAAATTGTCCAAGTCTTGGCTGCCCTGAAGGTTCTGGTCCCATGTCTTCAGGTAATGGTAATTTTAGTAGTTTTAATAACCTGATATTCTGTTGGTTTGCAACATCTTCAATTGAATCAACTCTTTCATTGAAGCGTTCAGTTTCTTTATCCCATTTACTTATAATAAATATATAGTCTAGCAAGCCTCTCCAACTATGAGCCCAATTGGAAAACAATGGTTCATTTCTATCATTATCAATACCTGCATTTTTTGGATCAACCAATTTGTAGCCAATTGAATATAAAGAAATTGCCCTCATATCTAATGAATTATGTAAATCTTCCATTTGCTGGACTAATTCCAATTGTTCATCAGTAGGTTCAAATGTGTCAGGTACCGGATCTTTTGGTTGATCTTTACCGTATTTTTCAATATCACCACCTTCTTCCTCTTGTATTGAATATTCTTCTTCTTCGTCTTCGGTCACTCCCCTATGCTTGGAGTACTGGAATGACAATGAACAACACAAAACAGTTTTAACTCTACCAGTATAGCTTGCAGGTTTCGAAGTTATTGATAAATATGGTGCATCAAAAGGTTGAGAATTAAAATCTCCAGTGAAGAAAGAATAAAACCCTTTTGAATTCTTAGATAAAACAAACAAGGTGTCATAAAATTCTTTAAACTTTTTCAAAACTAAATAAGTCTGCCTTGATCTTTCATAGGTACCAAATGGGTGCCAAAATAAATGAGTTGTCCCAACTATAATGCCGTTTCTCGCCAATTTAGGATATTTACTTTTGATTGATGGCGTAAATTCCAAATAAACCAATAATCCAACATTTTGAGTTATAGTTCTTGGTAATATATTGTCTGACTGTTCTTTATCATACTTAATAAAACTTTGATTTTTACATATAAAAAGATCGCTTTTAAATACTATGGCAAGCCCGTGGTTCTTTGCATTTGCTCTATAATACTTTGAGTTATACCCTAATTCTTCAAACTCTCTAGACCAATATGAGTTATACTGGATATAATCTAATTCTTGCAAACAAATAATATCGGCATCATAATGTTTGAACTCCGCCAATAAAACTTTTGATCTTATTGACCATTTTAAGGCATTCCCGTTAGTTGGAAATAACTTCCTTCTAATCAATGCTTGTGCTAATATATTGTAAGTCAAAATCTTAACCTTGAGCCCATTTTTTTCGGTTGTATTTGGTAATGCTAATAAATCTCTAGTTCTAAATTTGAGATGTGGTGGAGTGACATCTTGATCTGGATTTAGTCCCTTTGAAATCAACTCTTTCCTCTTTTTTTCTTTTCTCAAGTCTCTTAATCTTCTTTGTTCTTCAATATATTCTGGTGTTAATGTAGATGGGTCTCTTGCTTTTTTAGTTGAGCTTTTACTCTTCTTGTTAGTGGTTTTTGAATCATCCTTACCCTCTGGAGCAATATTTTGACTAGTAGTATCAGACTTCACGCCGACAATACGCTCATTAACCACGCCACTATCTGAATGGCTGGCTAAACCCATTATTACTATTTAAATAATGAAAATTTGGTAGTTTTATAGTAATGGTTAAATTTTCATGATTTAATGATCTACGCGATTATAGAAAGAGCCCCAATTTTATTAGTGAACAGCTAACTACAACAGCCCTTAAGCCCATAATTAATAATGGCATCAATCATCTTCAAAGAACTAGATGATTTGCAATATGATGTTTTTAATAAACTAAGTGAATTGATAAATTTAAATGATATAAAAAGTACTGAGCTAATTGAGCTTGAAAGAAACAAAGTAATCAAGCAAGCAAATAAATTGATACTAAAGTTTGGTGATTACTTAAAAATACTAGAAAATAGAATAATATCTGAAGAAGATAGATTAAAATTTGAAATATATTGCTCAAAGCTAGCTAATTTAAAACTAAAGTTAAGAGATATACAGCTTTTTTCAAACAATTTAGAAAATGAATTAATTCATAAACAAAGAATTGATAAATTTACACCAAAGAAGTCAAAAATATCAGGTACGAAGGAGGATTTATTTGCTGGTAGGTCTGTGGATGGAGATAATACGAATAGAAATGAAGCAATTGAAGACCAAATTCTATTCCAGAATAAAAAGATTACTTCAACTCTACAGTCGACCAAACAGCTATTATCAAGTTCAATTATTCAAACTGAATTGAATATTGACACAATTGATCAGCAGACTAAGGACTTGACTAATTTAAACGAGCAGCTATTTAAACTATCTGATATTTTAGATAAATCGTCGAAAATTGTTAACTTTATTGATAAACAGGATAGACAAGACAAAAGAAGAATTTATTTAAGTATTTATTTTTTCATATGTTGCTGTTTTTGGGTTATTTGGAGAAGGATCCTAAAGACTCCAGCTAGATTATTGTTATGGTCATTTTTTAAAATATTTAGAATTTTTAACTGGTTGTTTGCTGACAGAAGAACTGAAATACTTAATAATGGGCCCGCTGAGTCTATTATTGCTACAACTGTTGCTTCAGTCTTATCCATGACAATGTTTTCGTCCATACTGTCATCTGCTACTCCAACGTCTTCATTTGACTTGGATAAAGAATTCATTATGGATATTGAAGATGAAAATAATGAACAAACTTGGGACGATATAGTTTCCAAGACAGCTACAAGAATAATTGAGGAATTATAATTTCTATATCACTTATAATATATATTAGTAATCTTAAAAACTATAGCTTATGGACTTTGAACTTTGATGGAAGTACCACCATTTTCAGAGCTTTCTAAGGCTGCGGCAACCACGGCTAAATGGTGAAATGCCTTCTCAGGTTTGACATTAACAATGCGTTTATCATTAGCTAAAACTGCTTCAGCAAAATTCTTGAATTCTTCTTGAACATTATCGGCTTCGTCAATTTCAATAACAACCTTTTCCGAGGCTTGCAGAGACGATGGTCCAGTTTGATAGGTGATAGTTGGTTTCTTTAACGATGGCGAAAAATCATAAACTGCTGAGCCATTGGAACCATATATGACAAGACTAGTAGATTTATCAGTTGCACCAAATGATGAACCATATGTGAAAGTGCCAATAACATCACTCTTCATATTAAAAGTGGAAAACAAGATATCGTCAGCTCCACTTTCTTTTCTAACTTGTCTTGTCAAACCACTGACTGACCTAACTTCTCCTAATACTTCTGTTAACAAAGCCAACTGGTGAACCCCTCCATCACTTAAAAATCCTCCAATATGTTCAGGATTTTGTCTCCATGCTGTAGCCAAGTACTTGTTGTTATCATTCCAAGCTCCAGTCGCTCTATAAGTGAACGAAATAATGTCACCAATTTTAGGCAACACCTCGTCTCTCAAGATGTCAATAGCTTTTATAAATGACCAATTCTCTAAAACCATTATTGGCAACTCTGTTTCCTTGGATAACTTAACAATCTCCTTTGCTTGCTCCAAATTGGCAGCTATAGGCTTCTCGATGGCAATAGGCTTATTATATTTAATGGCCAACTTAATCGCTTCCAAGTTAAACTGCACTGGCAACAATGCATCAACAAAATCTACCTCTTCATCCTGGAAAATTTGATCCAACGAGTCGTATACCTTCGATTCGTCAATCTGTGCCTTTTCTGCGAAGATTTCAGCCTTTGATCTAGTTCTATTATAACATGCTACCACTTTCAAACTTGGAATCTTCTGAATGGTTGGTAAATGCTTATCCGTTGCAAAAATACCTGTGCCAACAATAGCAACATTTAATTTTCTTGAATCTGACATCTTCTATAATCTCTATTCTTAAACTTCTATTTTTTTAAACTTATACTGTTAAAGTCTCTATAGGTACTATTTCTAATTAGTTTTGTTTAAAAAAATCCAAAAGTGAAATCTAGTTACTTAAATATATATGAGATCTGAACAAGAGGGGCGCTAGTAAGTTTAAAAGGAAATCAGGATCGAACTTCTTATTGGCTTATAGTACTAAGAGTCCCACCAATGGTTATTAAGTTATAATAGAGTGGGGAGACATCAGAGGGGTGGGGTGCCTATTAGTAATATATTACCCGGACAATTAAATTTTACACCAATAAATCCTTTGAGGAAATTTTATTTGTGGATATTGCCTCTTTGTTGTACGTAATAAATAAAGAAGAACTAATAGGTAGAATTATGGAAGTTAATCCTATAGCGTTAAGTCATAAAGATGACAGTAGTGAACTGAAGACTAATGAAAGCATTGATGAATCTCAAAGTGAGCAACAAAGCCAAAACGAAGAAGAAATTGAACATCCGCCAAACGAGCAAAGGCAGCAAGAAGATGATGTAAGTAATAACTTAGAGTACGAAGACAAAAATGAAGACGAGGATGATGAATACGATCCTGAAAGTATTTATACTGAAGAGGAATCTAAGCGTGAAGATGAGCAGGAAGAACAGGGAGACGAGGAAGAGCACGAAGAGAAGACAACAGAAAAAGAAGCAACCCCTGAAGCAGGACAGGCATTTGTGGAGCCAGCAATAAATGAAGTAGATAATCATGAACCACAATACGAAGAAGAGGAATATGATCCAGAAGCTTCCTTAAAGGATGAAAGCACAAAGGAAGAAACGCCTTCTGATGAACTTGAGCGTGAACCGGAACCTGAACCTGAACCTGAACCTAAAAAACCTAGTAATTCTATTTTAAAAGGAAAAAGCCCAGTTGGTTTACCACCAAAACCACCTGTAAATGCCAACATAACTCCCTTAGCCACGTCGAATGACGCCAGTACTAATCCTCAAGATTCTCAAAAACAATTAAAAGATGCTTATGAGGCAGTTATGCAAAGTGAAATTGTTAAAGATGCAAATTTCGTAAACTTACCTCAATCAGAGCAGATGAAATTAATTATGGAGCAATTAAACAAGAAGAATGTAAACTTAACTTCAAGTTCCCCCTCTAAAAACCATCAGATGAATTATGACCAAGTTTATTCTTATAATAAGCCATTTAAAAATTTGAAAAATCCTATTCCTCTTGTTCCAGTTAATGAGTATTGCAGAAGACCCAATATCACTGCTCCAATGACTCCAGAAGAAGAAAGAGCCTATGATGAGTTCATTAAAAGGGAGGCGTACTATATGAAATTACAAAACTGGGACGAATTCCCTGATAAACTGAGATTATTTATTGGTAATTTGCCTGCTAATACGATTTCTAAGCAAGATTTGTTCAGAATTTTTAGTCAATATGGTGATGTGATTCAAATTGCCATCAAAGCCGGTTATGGTTTTGCCCAGTTTAGAACTGCAGAAGCATGTCTAGAGTGTATTAAAGGTGAGACCAATGTTCCATTACATAATAAAATTATGAGACTAGATGCTTCAAGGCCTCAAAAATCAAGAAGACCTGGCAGGCCAGATATTAATAATCCTAATCTAGGCTCAAGAGGTAGAGAGAGGTCGCCTAACGATAGTAAGCGTGGTAGGGATGACCATGAAAGTAATAGTAAAAGACGAAAATTTATTCCTGATTGTCAAGTTTATATTACTGGTAAGTCCTCTGTATTTTTTATTAGAAAAGTTAAAAAGGCGTTTGCTGCAGCCCAAGTAACAATTGATACCGAGGATGTTACTCATAAGGACATTAATGAAGTTATAAGTGAAGCAGCTTATTCTGGCGTTTTGGGTACTTGTGTTATAAAAGAATTAAAAGTTGATGTTCAAATTTTTGAAAACACTAGTGATGGTGGTATTAAGTTTGACGAATATGCAGATATTGAACCTGAGGTTGCGGCAGATATTTTGGTTAAGGCAAAATATAAAAAATATGGTGGTAATTTGCCTCCTTATCAACCACAATCTACTTCATATCAAGATAATTCAGCTCCTTCTTATGGTAACGTTGGTGGTTCTAATGACTATGGTTATGGAAATAACAGAAGAAAAAATGATTATCAAGACAACAGAAGAGCTGGTGCAAGTGGTCGTTATAACGATAGAAGAAGTGGTGGAAACATTCCTAGTAATACTGGCAGAGGTAAATCGAATTATCCAACTTGGCCGCAGTACGATAATAATCAATATGGTAATCAACAATATGGTAATGAACAATATGGTAATCAGCCATATGGTAATCAGTATCCTAATAATCAGTTTGCTAATACTTATGGCCAAGCACCACCTAACCAATACGGTTCACCTCAAACCACCTTTAGTCATCACAATTCCCCAGCTGCTCCCCAACAAAATGATCAAGCTAATCTATTTAAAACATTGCAAAATTTGGACCCTGCTTCGATGCAAAGCATGATTTCAATTTTACAACAACAGCAACAACAGCAACAACCACAACAACCACCGCAAAATCAAACACCATATGGTAACTATAATAATCCGTCATACAATCAACCTCCACCTCCATCAAATAACCCTCCAAACAATCAAGTTAACGCTTTATTGTCACAATTACAATCTACACAGTCTTCTTCTACTTATAATCCTACACCTCCTCCACCCCCACAACAACAATCTCAAAATAATTCAACCCAAGCTTTAATGGAAACATTGGCAAGATTGAGCAGAAAATAAACTATTTTCTATCCATTCTTGAAACTACACTTTTTAAGAGTATTTTTCTTATGCATGATGCCACATTTTGTTTTTGTACTTTTATCTCTGTTCTATTTTTTGCGTAGAGTCAATCTTTATCTTATTGAAAATTTTCTTTATGTAATTGTAAATTATTTTAATATACTATAATCCTTTTCAAAGAATATATTAGACCATTTATTTTTTACTTATATATCAATCCTAATCAACTATATCGGCAGTATTTAATTCCTTTATTTTTGATGATAATTCTTCTTCTTGAACGTGTTCTACAGTTTCTTCTTCATTGAACCCTCTATTTTCTTCATTATATTGTTCTCGCAATTCCTTGAATGTAGCTTCATCTTCTAAGTAGCCACTAATACCAATTACTCCACATTCATTAAAAACATCTAAAATCTTTTCAGCTTCTTCAACCTTTAACTTTGCAAAAACTTTATTAACTTCGTCTAATGATTTAGTTTTAACTGCATCTTGCATTTCTGTAGACAATTTAGTTGTAAAAATTTCGTATTCTTTTGAACCTTCTGGAGGTATATTAACCAGTAATTCGGTTCCTTCATCTAACGCTTTTAATTGAATTAAAGCTTCTTCTTCATCTTCGTTATCCTTTGAACTTTGCTGTTGTTCTTGTTTAATTACTTCACATCTGTTCTTGATATGATTAAAAGTGTTTTCAACATCTTGAATAAAACCTGCCTTCGCCGGTGAAGAATCATCACTAATTTTTGAACAGAACAATTCAATAGCTTTTATCGTTTGATCTTTACTTGGGTGTAACCCTGACAATTGGGCGATGTATTGCAACAATAATGATTGATGAATGATTTGTTTTGCTTTTTTCGAATCATTTTCTAACTGAAAATCAAAAGCAGTCATTATTAACGCATCCTTTTGCTGTTCTGTGCAGATTTTAGTATGCGTCATCAAATACTTTGCACTAGCCTCAATATCAGAACTTGGAATCTTCGAAAATTCATCAGTTTCAGGCAAAACGGTTAACTCATCGAGTATATCTTGCTCAGACTTTACCTCGTGTTTATTTGGCTGGGCTAAAGATTCAGTAATTGAAGGACTATTAATTGTTTCCGTGGTAGTTATGGCTTCTTTTTTGGTTTTAGTTTGTGGACGAGGTTTTTCGTTTTCATCTTTATCATTATCTTTATCTTTATTTAAAAATGATCTCTCAAATCCAGTATGAATATCCTCGCTACTAATTAACATTGATTTCTGATATAACAATTCATCCAACTTTATAGTTTGCTTGGATAACACATCGTCAATTTTAACCCTATGTTCTTTCAAATACTCAATTAACTTATCAGCGTTATCTTTGGCGTCAGGATGATCCTCTTTGATTTGAATATACAAATCGTCAATCATTTCGTTATATGGAGGGGTGTTTTCGTATTCTTCACGATCAAATTTCAAATCCTTTAGGCCCTTTCTCAAGGAATCCCCTTTTTCTTTGGCTAGCTTCTCGTAATCAAACTTCTCTAGCTTATTAAACCTTTCATCCAATTTTGATAAGACTAATGACTGGTCTAATAACTCTTCTTTAGATAAATTATCCAATAAGTAGTCAACTCTTTCATTTAATTTGGCATACATTGTTAACTGAATCAAAATGGATTTGATTTCAATGTTTCTCTGTTGGCGTTTTTCATGAATATCTCTTTGTTTCCATTTAATAAATGATTTTTTATCCACGTTTGGATGAACTTCAATATCTGAATCATCAGAAATTTCAATTTTATCCCATTTAGAGTAATCAATTGGCATTTTGACTATAAATTTAGTTAGCGTCTATTGATGTCAATCTAACATGTACCTTGATCAGATTTGCCTTCTTAAATTACGATCTTGGAATGCCAGAATGTTGATCGCATTGTATGCAGTACATAAACATACAACTTGCCAGGGAGAAAGTTGTTATATAGATATTGAAAAGAATATAATATATTAAAGTGTATCTAACTATATATAATGTATATAAAATATATTAATAAATCTTTGAGGTATTGGGTGTTAAAACTTGAGAAATGTGGGCAAGTCCAAGTATCTAATTAGCAAATAGAATTTGCACCCATCAGCATTGGACTGGTAATAGAAATTACGATAATTAATTTAAGCAGCACCATTTGGTCTTAAACCGGTGAAGAAAGCTAAGCCATAGCCGGTGGTTTCAAAGGTGATTGTGGTACCCTTTTTGAAGTAGAAAACATCACCTGGAGCGACGGAAACTTTATAACCGGTCTCATCAGAAATCCAGTATTCACCTTCGACTTCTAAGATAATTTTCATTTCGTCATAGTCGTAAGTGTAAACTAATGGTTCTCCTTTTTCCTGTCTGTAGAAACCACATGACATTTGTTCTTCTTTTGGAGCATCAGAAGTAAAAGTATCACCTAACCAGGAATTATTACCAGGTGATGGAATTTGTGTTGGTCTAACTTCTTTACCTTCAGCGGATGGCTTGTATAACATTGGCATTTTTAACAGATGTGATTAAATTTAATTAAGTAGTAGGAGGAAGTGAGAATAAAAGTTGTAACAAAGCAACAATGGTTTGAAGTCTATAGTTAATTAAAGAAAGAAAAGTATATTTTCATTTAATGGAATTGTCTACGTATTTATACTACTACATAAATAGTCTATTGAAGTGATATTATTGCCTAATTTGAATGGTTTATTCATTTATGTTGAATGTTTGAAGCTAATAGATTTCGCAACTCTTATCGTTTCCCGATTAGGTAAAGATATCCACAACCAAAGATAATTCTTTTCCGTATGATTGAATAGACTTGGAAGAGTTCGTTTGAATAATCTAGGATTAAATTTGACTGCAATTGGCCGTTTTCGACAAAATAATTTTAGATAAAGTTTGACCTAACAGAAGGATTATGGAATAGCTTTAGTTTTGTAATTATTCTCGTGTCCGATCCATAAAAGAACGTTTATCTGTATTAAGGAGTACAATTAATGTACTATATACAGAATTTCAAAAATGAGACGTAAGCGTATATTAACTTCCTACTCTCTTTGA
The DNA here is from genome assembly GCA_031081865.1 of Schwanniomyces occidentalis var. occidentalis. Taxonomy (NCBI): domain Eukaryota; kingdom Fungi; phylum Ascomycota; class Pichiomycetes; order Serinales; family Debaryomycetaceae; genus Schwanniomyces; species Schwanniomyces occidentalis. The sequence goes on from JARYTB010000012.1 coordinate 78,747, forward strand.
TATCCTTAAATAAAGTTATTTTATGTTGTGAAATATTTGACAAAACATTCAAATATCGACTAAATTGAAAAATAAAAACATAAACGATTATTTTTTTTTATTAAAAGCTCAAATGCAAACAGGATTAATATTAATAACCTGTCTATATATGTATGACAACTAAAGTTATCTCTACAGTTTTTTCTTTAGAAAGTGTGCTTCCTCTATGGTCACAGCATAAATGATTAGATATTTCGCAATACGTACTATGGCTGGTGGTTTATCAAATACTGCGAAAATATTTCTAAAGTATTGTTATATAATTTGAATTAGAATACTTATTGTAAATTGCTATTCTAGTAAGTATTTCGAAAAAACACCATAATTATTTGTGTAAGTCTAAACACTCTTACAATTACAGATGAAGATAAAACAGATAACTTCGTAGAATTCTAAGTGTTATTAACTTTCCTAAATGCGATTCAAACTGTTAGAAAATCAATTTTAGGTAGAATTAAAAAATTAAGGAACCAAAACCATTCGAGAATCGGCCTGGCTAGCTCAATGGCTAGAGCGTTTGACTTTTAAGAGCACTTAGCAACTAGAAGGCATCAAAAGGCTGCGGGTTCGAGTCCCGCGTCGGGCTTATTTTTTACCGCTTCAGAATGTATGCTACTAAACTAACTCTGGCATCTTGAATATCAGCTTCGATTAGAATTATTACAAGTAGAGTATATTGCCTGGTAGGGTCACTGGCTTGTAAAATGATAGACTCCCGCTGAGCTCGGTGCTGTTCTCAATCTACCTGCAAGAATAAGAAGACACTGGTGGTTGTACTAAATTTTCCGTTTTTGTAAAAATAAAAAAAGTGTTTAATAGCAATCGATCATTTCCAATTAAGGACAAATACAAATGTATAACATCATATTTAAAGTTATGATATAAGAAGAATATATATTATTGCCAGCCATTCTTAGGGGTGAAAATTTAGCTATAGTATTTATCACGTGATTATCAATACTTAGAGTTAAACGGTTTAATGTTAGTTTAAGTGCCTAATAATTGATTGTCTCCCAACAGTTAGGCACAACTCTACCATTCTATTAGATAAATAGGTAATTGCTGAATAATACATATCCTTTAATATTATGTCGTTTAATGACCATTTAGCTTTTAACATCTCAAAGTCTACTCCGACTACATCGACAACTAATGCCAATACGACTTCAGCACCGCCATCAGCATCTGCAAGCTCAAATGAAATACCCAATTCAAGTTCGATAGGATCTAGCAATTCAAAGTCGCCATTTTTACAAAATATATTAACTAGAACCTCAACTGCATTGGATAGTTCATCCCCAAAATTCGGACCTGTTGGCAGTTTGGCAGGAAGTAGCGTTGCTCCTACAGTTCTTACAGTAGGTGATAGGCCAAAGACAAAATCTAATAATAGAAATGGCATTAATAATAAAACTGATTTGATAGGATTATTTGACAAATTTAATATAAGCAACAGACAGTCACAAGGCCAAAGTATTGATTTAGAAGCAACAGATGATGAAAAGTTTGATAATTATGGCAGTTTGGAAAGTGAAGAAGGAGTAAACGACACTGAGAAATTCGATGATTCTGGGACTTCCAACAGTAAAGAAGAAGTGCTGGATCAAGATCGAGAAGGGGTATTAAAACATTTAGACGACATAAACATTCCTAATACATCCCCAACGTTTGTAGTTAAAGAAGAAAAAACATCATTAATGACAGTTCAGGCTTGCGAACCATTAACCAACATTGCAATTTCTCAAAAGATGGAGACATCATCATCGGGTAATTTGTCAAATAGTTCATCTTACACAAATGAACCTTTTTTAATCAATGAGAAAGATACTAGAACGGAAAGCGAGAAAGATGATAGAATTGAAAATGATAAAGATTTATCGAATATAAATGAGAACTTTGAAGACCAAGAGATAGAACCTGAAGAATATCAATTGAAAGAACAAGAACCAGAAATGCCAGGAAGGGAATTAGAACATGAACCGGACAACAAGCAAACTATGTCAAGTGATAGGCACCGTGAATCCATCAGTCAGATAACCAGAAAAACCCAGCAAAATGTCAATCCGAAGGAGCAATATCAACAATCGCATAAACCATTTTACTTTCAGAATTTTTTATCTCAATTGAGAAAGAAAACCGCAGATCCAATAGTTCGTTACATTAGATCATTTTTGGTTTCCTTTACAAGGCAAGGTTATACATTCACTGCTGAACAGAAAATAAAAATTATTATTGATTTTAAAAACTTTATGAATGAAAAGTTTTCACTATATGAACCATTTGCATCAATGGATGCTATTGATTTAGAAAATTCTCGTGAAGGTTTGGAAAAGTTAATTATGAATAGATTGTATGATCATTGTTTTCCTCCAGAATTTGCTAAGCAATCAAACAATTATTTACCGGAATCGTTTAAGAAAGATTTAGAAGACGATGAAGGGTTCGCAAAACAGTTAGAAAAGTTCAGTTGGATTAATGTTGCTCATCTTGACATTGATTTACAGAACTTATCAAAACTAAATAAAGACGGTTTGAGCTTTATCGATTCAGCTATCACTGAGCTAAATAAAATTAATAAGTATAGGGCACCAAGGGATAAAATAATTTGCATCTTAAACTCATGTAAAATTATCTTCAGTTTTTTGAGAATTAGCAATCGAATAACTAATGCAGATTCATTTATTCCAATTTTAATTTTAATTATTATTAAGGCAAAAACCGATCACCTAATTAGCAACATGCGTTATATTGAAAATTATAGAGGTGAAGAATGGTTATCACATGGTGAGACGAGTTATTATTTATCCTCTTTACAAGGCGCAATTGGTTTTATTCAGAATATAAGCTTTGAAGATCTTACTATAAATGAAGATGAATATAATGCTCATATTGAAGCATGGCAAGCTGAAGAGAAACAGCGAAGTTTAACCAAAGAAGAACATCAATCTAATATATTACAACCTAGTCCCCAACGTAGAAACAATTCATTTGTACAACCCAATCAAATACAACAAAGTTTGTCACCTTCAAATGTCTTATTAACAAGTGCAGAAATTTTTACGAAGTCTATTACGAATTTTTTATCACTGTCACCGCAAGAACAGCTGGGACAGGAGTTGCCACCAATCAATTCACAAATAATCGATACACAGCCATCGCCTCCTCCTATAAATGCAGCCGATCAGGCACAAATGAAACAAACATATAAAAGTTTAAGAGAAGTCTTTCCAAATTTAGATAAAGCAGTATTAAAGGATATAATATTTATGAATCAAGGAAATGTGGAAGAATGCATTGACGCATGCTTACAATTAGTCAATGACGTTTAATGACTATTGTGCTATCTTAGCTTTCTAAGTATAATAGATGATATCTTTATATGTATGTATTGGATAAATGAATAAATCTTTGAAAATTGCTTCATTTAAATATTGATATGAGTAAAAATAGAAATATAATAAAAATTGAAGCCCGACGCGGGGGTCGAACCCGCAACCTTTTGATAGCTTCTCTGTTAAGAGTCAAACGCTCTACCGATTGAGCTAGCCAGGCGGTATATGAGGAAGAGGAGAGCCCGACGCGGGACTCGAACCCGCAGCCTTTTGATGCCTTCTAATTGCTAAGTGCTCTTAAAAGTCAAACGCTCTAGCCATTGAGCTAGCCAGGCTATCCTTGCTTATTCTTAAAGTTCTCAGGATATATACATACTCTAACTAAATAAGTGAGCTTGAATAGATTTTGTAAACTAAGAAGTTCTCTATCTCGCTGAGGAATTAGCAATAAGTCATATTTCAGGGAAATGTGCCTTCTATTTATGTGCTACGAATTGGTTGTAACTAATTAAGTGGTTTCCAAGTTAATGAATGTAATACATAAGAAATGTGATATATAATGGATATGATATATCACATTTCTTACACTTCTTGTGTAAGGATACATACCCTTATATATACCTCATTATTACGTATATCTCATACATTCTCCAAACTCGCGAACTATATAAATCTCTAAATTGTTGCAAATAGTATTTTGAGTAAGTAAGTTTTTTAATATTATTTTTTATAACCAGCCTTATAATATATATAATTGATGTTTCTAGGCTTAATAAAAGCCACCGAGTTCTTCTAAGTGGAAACTAGAACCTATTTCCAGCTTTATACGGTTCCAGTTTTCTAACATCTTGTTAGGAATCTCGACTATTTAATATTATATTCGAGATTCCTATGATACTTTTCTTTAACTATCACATAGTTAGAAATGTGATCTATCATATGTGTTACCTTTAGCTAACTATATATAGTGAGGGATTTCTCTGAAATCCCTATTTCTTATATCTCTATCTTAAATATAGGTTATCTTGCTAACATAACCGCTTAAGGTCAATTATTCATTATTAGAGTATACAACTCTTTTCTATTGTTTCATCGAAAGTTTCTATCGGAAGCAAGTAAGATTTCATTATTTCCATATACTCTGGGAATCGGGTATGGCAGTCTTGTGAAAGAGAGAAACGTTACGATATATTCTTAGTCCTATACAAATCAAGTGTTGAGACTTCAAAAACCAGTCTTCACATCAAGTACAAAAAAAAAAATAGAAAGAATATTCTTATTGAATATAGAAAGAAATGATTTAATAAATGACATTCCTATATGATCTGAGAGTCATCCATCACATGGAAAGACCTTAAAAAAACGCAGCCTTCCATTGTAATTCAGTGAGAGCAAAAGTCGCTCTAATGCAAGATGGATTGGAGGTATACAGAAGTATCCAATTCAAGAAGTATTGCAAAAATAATAATACAAATGCTCTATTAACTAAAGTATCATCACCTATATGAAAGCTTATCGTTTGAGATTTAGCTTGAGTTTAATACCTGTCTTTGATTTTGTTTCCTTGTTCTTTTTATTTTTTTTATCACCACCAACAGCGCTATTACTGGTATCTTCGGATGCTAAGGAATCTACGGAATCTGTTTTTTTTGATTCTTCTAGTGGAGCCGGGGACCTGGTGCTATCACCAGTATGTATATAAACTTTGGTTCTTTTTTTCTTGGTGCCCTGCGACGAAGAAGAAAATGGGCTACCAGACTTTGAAAAAGGTGATGTGGATCTTTCGAATGACTTTGATTCCGATTCTACCAGAGGAGCCCTAGAATTGCTTTTCAGAATCTGCGATGATAATACTGTTTGATCATTCAGATCTCTAGGATTTGACTGTGAATTGGGTTTCATCAGTTCTGTATCAGCTAAATTAAGTCCAAGATTCACATTTGACTCCGGTTCATCAGCAACTGGTGAAATGAGTTTAGATGATGCTTTCTTAGTAGCATTTTCAAGTTCCTGATTGATAGTAGATATCCTTTCTTCATTTTCATTAGACTTTTCCGTAAATGGTGTCGATGATACATAAACTTTCTTCTTTTTAGTGAGAATTTTGACGTATCTGGGAACTGACTTGGACGATTTATTAGTTAATTTTTGTAACTTGTTTTTATTAGCACTTTTAAAACTGAAAGTAACAACTGACCCGTCAACTTTTACAATATTGTTATCTGACTTATTCTGACTTGATACAGTCGGAAAATCAAAAATTGAATCATCAGCAACAGGTAGCTTGTGATTAAAGAATTTGAATATTACTTTGAACCTGTTGTTTGGATCAAATGTTACAAGGTTTGGACCAATTTTAATTCTTTTATTCCCAACCTTTTTCTCTTTCTTAGATTCAGAAACGACAACATTATTTAATTTTAATTTTAGTTTAGGTTCAGATGGAGTTTGAATGGATGACTCAGGTTCAGTAATAGATTCAGCTTCAGACTTAAGTTTTGTCTTTTCAGCATGCCTTTTACCTTTGGAAGAATCCGAAGTAGTGGTGCTTAATTTGCGTGATGCTAATTGAATTTTAAATCTACCTTCTCTCTTAATAACCACTTTTCCAATACCAAGTTTTTTAAGGACAATTTTTCTTTTTAATTCACTTAATGGGACGCTTGGAATTGGAACTTTAATAATAAATGAATCAATTTCCTTATATAGTATTTGACAAATACAGAAAATATTCCTTCTTTCATAAATACTTAGCAATGATGTGTGTAATAGTTCCCAGAAAATCTCCCTTAAACCTTTACCTATTGCATAATCACGTCTCAACAATTCAATTGCACCATTTAAGGTTGCTCTAGCGAAGGCGTCTCGTTTTGTACTCATTTCATTATTGGAACCATCTTCAATGATGACCATATTCGTTTGGTTATTTGCTATTCTTGAATTAGTATCTACTAACTTATCAAATGTCTTGAACTCAGGATCATCTAAAGTTGAAGGAGTACTATCAATTGCAGCAATACAAATAGAATTTATAAAGGCATCAATCAATTTAGCTCTAAAATAAGGCGTTGTAGCCTCAAGAAGACACGTTTTTAAGAAGTATTGTAGAATGCTGGCATTCTTCAAACCACCCAAAATAAATAAGCCACGAAATGCTTCAATTCTAATATCGAATGGGTATTTATCCAATGTATAATATAGTAAATCCTCGAACGATAATTGTAAGAGGCCATTGGTAGCCAATCTAATCTTTTGTTTGATACAAGTCACAGCAATGATATTTTGATAAGAGGGGACCCATTCATCTATTTTTTGAAGTCTATTAATTTCAGTAATAACATTGTCCAAAAATTTTTCTTCTCCTGAATTAGCTGGTTTTATCTCATCAAGCAAGTTTAACGGATTTTGAGAAGTTAGTGCCCCGCTTGCATTAACTACAGAGTTTGTTAATGCTTTTAATAAATCAGCAACATAAAAACAGTCTTGAAAAGTGTTATTTGAATTTTCATTAAATTTGACTAGATTTAATAGAAGATTTTTAATTATAAATGGGACTTCACCTTCATCGTCTCGAACATTACTTAAAATTATAGGAAATTCTTTTTGTAAGAAAAATTTACCAAAATCATTAAAGTCATTGCTCAAGGGAATTGAACTACCATGAAAGCAAAATAATTCCTTGAATATTTTGATTAAATAGCTGATACCAATGAAATTATTATTAGGTTTAGAAAAGTCCGCTAAAGCTTGAGCAGCAGCTATTCTAACACCATAAAAATATCTATTGTCCATAATCGTACGGGTTAAAGCAGTGCAATAAACTGCATTTGGTTTCTCCTGATTTCCAAAATATCTAACTGCATCATATTGAGCTTCAACATCTCTATCATATTGTAATTGTGAGCCATACATATAATCTGGTTGATTTACATTAACTTTGGCTATCCATTCAAAATCCGCATCAACTCTAATCCATTCAAATGCATCATTATATAAAATATCATCTTCACGCTTAGTCCATTCGCTTAAACCCCATTCTTCAACATTTTTCGGATCTTCTAGCACGTTACCTAATTTGCTAAAGGTTGAAGTTTGCTCATTTAGATCATCCTTATTCTTCTTTAATTTTTTAAATCTGGAATTATATTGAATATCTAATTTAGTATGTCCTTCTTTTAAATCAACTATGTGCTCGTAGGGAGTACCATCAGCTTCATGAATCCTAATTGTCATAGGTCCTGAAAATACTGATTGTATCAGAAATGAAGGTTCATCATCCAAATATGCTATTGAATCATTTATAAGATTCTTAGGATTTGGATGAAGCTTCTTTGTTTCCAGTTGTTGCACTTGTCTTATGCTCATTTCAATCATTGAACGCTTTTTGTTAAATTTCTGTGAAATATTGAAAATTGGAACACCAGCTCCAAAAACCCATTGTTTGAAGAAAGTTTCTAATTTATTTCGGTTAACTTTCTCACAAACATATTGAAAATGCTGAGTTGATAAAGTACTATTTTGTAAATCACCAGACATAGCTTGTAAAAAGATTTTTGGTAAAACTCTAGAAAGCCCGAATGATTTATCAGTTTTTGTCATTCTTTTATCAAGAATAAACAAGACGATAGGTGCTTTTAGTCTCAAGAAATCCATATCATGATCCGAGATAGGATATCTAAAGAAATGTAGAGCTAATGGTTTTTTACCAATATCTTCTTCAACAATTTCACTCATTTTCTTTTTAATCTTAAATCGATACTCGTTAACTCCCATTAAGGTTTTAATAAATTGGAATGACATAAAATTTGCTATACCTATAGTGCACCATAAATCATTAAAAGTTTGAGGTACAATATTAATACCTGACCATTGTGTTGCAATCGACTCTAATAAAATTTCCGTGGTAGTGAACATTGGTTCAATTAAATCAGGAGGATATAACAATTTATCATTTACAATTGTAAGCCCAGCAAAGTTGTTAGTATCCGAATTATTGTTTTGAACAAACGCAATTGTATAGGAGCTAAACGGGAAGGAACCAAACTCCTTCAGATAAAAATCAATTGCCTTATGGGCAAAAATGCATGTATTTCTAGCCAACTCTACCTGTTCCGGTAAACAATAGATGGTTAAAGGAGAATTTGTATTATCTTTTTCAATATCTTCGAATGGAATTTGCTCCTTTAAAGCTTCATCTTCAGCATCTTGAGATGGATTCGACAATAATATGCTCTGGAAGCAGCCAAGAGTCCATCCGACATGATGGGCACAAACTGGATTGAAAATAGACCATGATACAACTTTTTTAGATAAATCTATTGGATGAGGTGTTTCCTTAACATTATTGAAATCACCTGAACAAACAATTAAATCATAATTCTCCGAATCCTCGTCGTCATCCTCTTGACTATCTTGATCACTTTGATCATCTTCTGAGTCTTCTTCAACGGTGCCATCTTCAATCTTTGACTTTCTTATTCTATTTTCCTTGTATACGCTCATGGCCTCTTTTGAGCCTATTATTCTTGGGTTTCCAATGTCATTTATTGTTCTTGGTACATTAACTTCGATTGTCCAAGTACACCTATCCCATAAATTGTCAATACAAGGAACCCAAGATGAAGTAGATATATTATAGTCTGAATTAACAGTGTATGCGTGCCATGATCTTTTATCAGAATTCTTATCAGTTATAAAATTGACCCCATTCTTAGGGTTGACTGCTTCAAAATCAATTTTAACACGGATAGGGGTATACACATCATTCGAAGTGCTTTTTGACTTTAAATGAAGTGGAGTTAGTGTAGCAGGTTGACTTCCAGGAGTATGAATTGAACTTATGTCAGTTAGTTCTAGCTTCAAATTTTCTGGTAAAATGATTACTAGCTCCTCCGTGTTGCCATTGTTTATCTCCTTAGGTGGATCTCTTGGATCATAATTAAGCTCTCCAAATACATAATTAAGTTTTTGCCTTATTAAATGGTGTTGGTGAATAGTCAAGGAGCTGGAGTACAAATCAAATGTATTTACAGTCTTGTTTGCTATGGAATCTTCGAAAAATTTGTCATCATTTATATATAATACATCTTTATAAATATAGTTTGTCATTCGATTATTGTTAATATAAACGTCTTTGATCTTCATTTCCCTGCAATCTAATTTAATTGCCCTCAACGAGCTCGATGTGGGTATCACTGTTAATTCAGTAAATCCATCTATCTTACTCTGGGATAAATCCACATCTATATTCACTCTCTGATGCCCTATCTTGAATGCTTGTGTCAGTAGATTAATATATCTTGATGATTTGGATGATTTATATGTTCTGGGTGTGTTTACCTGTCCTCCTGATATCCTAGGCGTGCCAATACTATGAAATAAGTCTAGTTGTGACGAAGACGGCATTGTTACTGTAATATCCTCAGACTTAAAGGATTTAAGTTATATAGATTACGTGAGTTAAGACTAATGGGATAATTGAATCTGTTAATTGAATATATAACATTGTTTGAAATGAAAAATCATATGAATTTTATGAAGCTTACAACGAAAATAATATATCCTGCATATTGGTATACTATAAACCTGGTTCATACAAGTTATCTTTAAGATGGCATTCTAGATCTACCAAATTATCATAGCAAAGATTATAAGTAGGTATGGCTATTAAGGAGCCATCATGAATAATTATTGGTACAGAATCCAAATGCTTGCTTCGATCCACTACTTGTTTTGGGTCTTTGAAGAAAGGAAGCAATAAGGACTTATGGGCATTGATCTCGTATGGCACAATATCTACCGTAATATCCCCTATTTTCAGTTTGCATCTTAACCAATACCTTCTATCGAACAACATCCAATCAGTCCAGTTGGAAGTTAAGGTCTTTCTGAGGGAAATTCTCTTAATGTCGTCTCGCGAAATAGGCTGCCTTGATAAGCGTAAGTTAATCATGTTCGCTTTTGTATCTATTCGAATCTCAAAAAGAATGTTTAAGTAGGTAATTTTGAATACCGCATTATGACTATTGTTGTTAAAATAATTGGATATCCTGGGAACTGCGTGTCTTTCTAGTTTTGCATAAGACCAATGGTAGTGTTTAACAGATGAGATGGGATAAAGAATCTGATACAAAAGTCTGCTCAAAAGGATTGAATTATCAGGACTGATCACTGTAAATGGTAATGCTACGTCCAAGCTTCCATCGCGGGCGTTCATCTTTAGGTACTTCTGTTGAGTAAGATACCCAATTAAGATATTGACTTTATGCTGAATGCTGTCAGTTAAAGCTACAAGTTCATGATGTGTGTCGATCAAAGCTTGTTTGGTAACTAGTTTCAACTCACATCGACAGGATTCGTCATTCGTATCCAGAAATTTCTTTGGAACCACCTCATTAATTAAGTATCGCAAAAGATTTCTCTTAGTCAAATGGATGTCGCTATTGGTATGGTCTTCAAACCATTCAAGATTATTTTGGGTGCATGTGTTTATAATTTCTGCTTTGTCGTACTCCAATAATGGCCGTATAACGCTTATAGGGCTCTTATCACAAAGAGGTCCCCCAGGAGAGACCGGCAATAGCGACTTGGACCTTAAGCCTACTAACCCAAATAATGACGAATTTTGCTGCAATCTCTGTAAATATGTTTCTAGCTGGTCATTTAAATTGTGTGCAACAAACAAAGTATTAGCCCCTAATTCATGGCATGTTTCCTGGAACTTCTCATATCGCTTTAGTCTTGCAACCTCCTCAAAGTTGGTAATTCCCCGAACATCTTTGTCATACTGTAACGTTTTTATGATGTGGTTTACCCCCCACAGCTCAACTAGCTTCCCAACCTTATACGCATCCTTGGTGGAGCATTCACGATACTTGTGATCAATGGTAACCGCCGACAAATCTATAGTTGGGTCGTACTTCTGTTTGTACTTGGTCAACAAATATGTGAGGCATAATGAGTCCGCTCCTCCAGATAGCGCAACAACTATATTTTTTGGAACGCCCCCATTCCCAAAGCACTTCAATAACAGTCTTTTAAACGATTCATGGTTAATCATTGACCTTTTTTATGGGTGTTTTACCTTCTATACCTATCTTGAGCAGTTGTATCATTATAAAAAATTGCTGAGTCACATATTATATAATCATTGGAAATTTTGAATTTTTTCTTTTTCCACATACAAAGTCAGAACACATAGATTAGTCATTTTGAATAGTATTATAAAAGGACTGTTAAAGAGAATAGAAAGTTTATATCCGGTTATTGTTCAAGTTGAATTAAGATGGCTGAACAAGAATCTAGTAATCAATTTTTTAACTTCCCTAAAGAGGAAGAAAACGTTATTGAACAGTGGGGAGAACTTGATGCTTTCCAAAGATCATTAGAATTGACTAAGGATCTTCCACCTTTTTCATTCTTTGATGGACCACCCTTTGCGACAGGTACACCACATTACGGTCATATTTTAGCGTCGACTGTTAAGGATATTATCCCGCGTTATGCTACGATGAACGGGCATTATGTGGAAAGAAGGTTCGGTTGGGATACACATGGTTTACCGGTTGAACACGAAATTGACAAAAAATTAGGAATTACCGGAAAAGAAGATGTTATGAAGATGGGTATTGATAAATATAATGCTGAGTGCCGTTCCATTGTTATGAGGTATGCTGGTGAGTGGCGTAAGACCATGGGCAGATTAGGTAGATGGATTGATATGGACAACGATTATAAAACTTTATATCCAGAATTTATGGAATCTGTCTGGTGGGCATTCAAGGAGTTGTTCAAGAAAGATGTTGTTTACAGGGGTTTAAGAGTCATGCCTTACTCAACTGGTTGTACCACCCCATTGTCCAACTTCGAGGCTCAACAAAACTATAAGGAAGTCAACGATCCAGCGGTTACTATTGGTTTCCCATTGGTTGATGACGAAAACACTTGGTTAGTTGCATGGACTACCACGCCATGGACTTTACCATCTAATATTGCCTTGGCTGTTCATCCAGAGTTGGAGTATGTGAAGATTTTTGATGAAGAAAAGCAAAAGAATTTCATTTTATTAGAACCCTTATTAAAAACCTTGTACAAAAAGCCAGCTTCTGCCAAATATAAAATAGTTGAAAAAATTAAGGGTAAAGATTTAGCTGGCATTAAATATGTTCCACTTTTCCCATACTTTTATGAACAATTTAAAGATTATGCGTTCAAAGTTATTACTGCTGACTATGTCACCGCTGAATCGGGTACTGGTATTGTTCATCAATCTCCAGCTTTTGGTGAAGAAGATTTTAATGCTGCTACTAAAGCAGGTATTATAAATGAAAAGAGATTGCCTCCAAATCCGGTTGATGATAACGGTTGTTTCACTAAGGAAGTTTCAGATTTTGAAGGTGTATATGTTAAAGACGCTGATAAACAAATCATAAAAAAATTAATTGAAAATGGTAGATTGTTGGTTAATTCCCAAATTAAGCACTCTTATCCTTTCTGTTGGAGATCCGATACTCCGTTATTATACAGAACTGTTCCAGCCTGGTTTGTTCGTATCACTGAGGTCATTCCTGATATGTTGAAGAATGTTGAAAAAACTAATTGGGTTCCATCTAACATTAAAGAGAAAAGATTCTCTAACTGGATTGCTAATGCCAGGGATTGGAACATTTCTAGAAACCGTTATTGGGGTACCCCTATTCCATTATGGATTTCTGATGATTTTGAAGAAATTGTTTGTGTTGGTTCTATAGCAGAATTAAAGGAATTATCAGGTCGTGACGATATCACTGATATCCATCGTGACAAAATTGATAACATCACTATCCCTTCGAAACAAGGCAAAGGTCAATTAAGAAGGGTGGAAGAAGTCTTTGATTGTTGGTTCGAATCAGGTTCTATGCCTTATGCTTCTAACCATTACCCATTCGAAAATAAAGATAAGTTCTTAAAAGCTTTCCCTGCCAACTTCATTTCAGAAGGTTTAGATCAAACAAGAGGTTGGTTCTACACTTTAACAGTTTTAGGTACACACTTATTCAACACCTCTCCATATAAGAACGTTATCGTTTCTGGTATTGTTTTGGCCGCTGATGGTAAGAAAATGTCCAAGCGTTTAAAGAACTATCCAGACCCAAGTATTGTTTTAGAAAAATATGGTGCTGACGCATTAAGGTTATACTTAATAAACTCACCAGTGTTAAGAGCTGAAACCTTAAAATTCAAGGAAGAAGGCGTAAGAGAAGTTGTTTCAAGTGTTTTGTTACCTTGGTATAATTCTTATAAGTTCCTAAAAGATGCTGCCGATATCTTTAAGAAGGACAACAACAAGGATTTCCAATACGATGGTAAGTTAATTTCTGACAATGTTATGGATAGATGGTTGTTGGCTTCTATTCAATCTTTAATCAAGTTCATTCATGTTGAAATGTCAGAGTACAGATTATATACTGTTGTTCCTAAATTATTAGCTTTCATTGATGGTTTAACCAACTGGTACATCCGTTTCAATCGTCGCCGTATTAAAGGTTACTCTAACAATGGTTTAGAAGACACCCAAATGGGTCTTAATACTTTAGCTGAAGCTTTACTTATTTTATCCAGAGCTATGGCACCATTCACTCCACATTTAGCTGAAGGTATTTATCAAAGGTTAAGACCATACTTCTCAGATGATGATTTAGAAAGATTTAGTGTCAACCCAAATATTAAGGATACCAGATCAGTTCACTTTTTGCTTTACCCAACTGTCAGAGAAGAGTTATTTGATGATTCCATTGAATTAGCAGTTTCAAGAATGCAAAAAGTTATTGATTTAGGTCGTAACATTAGGGAAAAGAAAACTATATCTTTAAAGACACCATTAAAAGAATTAGTTATCTTAAATTCTGATGAAGGATACTTAAGAGATGTTGAATCCTTAAAGGACTATATCAACGAGGAGTTAAACGTTAGAAATATTGTAATTACTTCTGATGAAGCTAAATATGGAGTTGAATATACTGCTGTTGCTGACTGGCCTGTCTTAGGTAAAAAATTGAAGAAAGATGCTAAAAGAGTTAAAGCTGCTTTGCCAAATATTTCATCTGCTGAAGTTCAAAAATTTGCAGAAACTGGTAAGATCACGGTTGATGGTATTGACTTAGTGAGAGAAGATTTACAAGTTCAGCGTGGTTTGCCAGCTGATAAAGCAGCTGAAGGTCAAGAAGCCAGATCTCAGCAGGACGTCTTGATTATTTTAGATGTCAAATTATATCCAGAATTACAAAATGAAGGTTTAGTTAGAGAATTGATCAACCGTATTCAAAGATTACGTAAAAAGGCCGGATTAAATACAACTGATGACGTTAAGGTTGAATTTTCTTTAATTAAAGATACTATCAACTTTGAATCTATCATTAAAGACCACGAGGGAGTTTTGCTTAAATCGACTAAGATACCATTAGAACCATTTACTGAAATTGACGTAGAAAAAATTATCATAGATGAAGAACAAGTTATCAATGAAACCACTTTCAACTTGAGATTATTAAGAATCTAGATTTTTTTTTCTTAGATTATAATACTATTATAGTGCTTTATTTTATTTGTGTTGCCTTATATTATAGTAATAATGGCTTCTGTATTTAATTAATAAATATACATACATATATTAATTGTATTAAAAATTAATTTCATTTAATGTACAGACTCTATAATTACATCTAAACTTTCCAACTACTTAAACCAGCTCCTCCGATAACTGCAATGTAGTCACCATTAAAATTGGTTGTATCACTACATCCAGTATCCGCAATTGTAGTATATCTAGCAGACTTACAAATCAACAAATCATTTTCATACGACCAAAGTCTTATAATTTGGTCAACCGAAGTAACTAATATAGTTGATTCACCTGAGCTTGAAATTGAAGTTATAGTCGACGAAGCGGCATCTTCGATGAAACTATTAGTTTCAAATTTTAGTTCATGGTTTTGGTAACTCAAAGTCGATAATATCAATGCATTATCGTCACCACCACTAAAAATTTTATAAAACTCTGAAGCCTTCACTAGCAATAATGCTTTAATACCATTTTGATGCAATTGTTGTTTTATGATCATTTTACCTAGTTTATTGACCCCACTATTGGTCAAAGAATCAGTAATATCCCAAATTGAAATATGTCCATCAGTTGCACCAATCATGATAAATGTCTTATCACTAAACTTAATGAAATTCACATTCAATATACAACAAGTTGTATAAAAGTCATTTATTATTAATGTATAGCTTTTTGTGGGTATATCAAAATACCAAAGTTTAATATTCGAATCTGAATACACCATTGAGATAATGAAGCCATTATTAAATTCGAAGGTATCAAAATTCATTATACGTAAATCAGGGTTAACATTATTTGGCTTTAATCTGGCATACTCGACTATTATTGGTAGTTTATTATTTTTTAATTGATTCAACTTCCAAATATAAAACTCTTCATTTGCTGCTGAACTAGCAATAAATTCGTCATTCAAAAATTTAATCTTTTGTAAACCAGAAACATGGTTATTCAAAGTCCAATAATTTTTAATTTCACCATTGGCATACAATTTTCCCAATTTGACTGTTGTGTCTTCTGAAGCTGTCACTATTAGCTTTGAATTATCCTCTAAAATTTTTGGTGAGATATTTACATCTCTAATTTCTCTACCATGTGTACCATTGTTGATTAATCCATAATTATCATCAATAAATCTTCCTTTAAATGATTTAATGTATAATGTTGACTTATTTATATAGACAAATTTGTAATCTATATTGATATTGGTATATTTGAATAGTTCCCATTGTCTATGAGCACCACCACATAATTCATCAGTAATTTCTAATTGCTTTGTTTCATTCCAAATATAGAAATAGGATGATTTAAAACCAAAAAGAATTAGGTCATTATCCTTAGTAAAACCGCCTTCAATAAATCCTCTAGATAGCTTATTTTGGTGAACTATATCAAGTTCAAATACAGTTTCCCTTTTAGTAATCTCAATAAACATATAAATACCATCTCTCACAGTAACCAAGATGTTTAATGAATTCTTAAAACTTTCAACACTCGAAATTGAAGTTATTGTATCACCAGGAGATAATTTTTTAAAAAGTCCACTTAAATCTAATATATCCTTGTCAGTATTTAAATCGTAAATAACTAAGCTGACGTACCTTGAACCTAATATCAACCAACTATTCTTATAATCAATAGTCATGTAAGTTGTAGTAAAACTGGTTTGCTTAGGCTGATTCAATTGAATATTCTTCTTTAACTTGAAGTCATCATTTTCCAATTTAAACACCTTCAAAATAAAGGGAACTTGGGGATTTGGACAATCGATTAACAAATAATATTCATTTTGTTCAACATTAAAATGAGATAATAAATTAGTTACTTTATTACCCCCCAAATATTCATCAAGCATCCATTTCTTGGATGGTTGCTCAGACGCTGAAGTAAATTTTAAGAATAATAAATCACCATTACGTGCACATATAACGACTAAATTCAAATTCGTAAAACCTTTCATGACACCAAAATTATTAAATTTTGCAGTTTCATCACTAGTTAAACTAACGACACTAAATTTTTTAGTTAACTGATTAAAGCTAAAACATTTTCCCTGTGATGATAAAATAACTAATAAATTTAACTGTGGCAATTCAAAATACTGTTTAATTATTTCATGTTTATTAAATTTGATATTAGTTTGGTCAGATATTAAGTCTAGCGAATAATCTTCAGTTACTCCCCTATTTTGTAAATCGTGTATTCTGATTCTACCATCAGCACCTCCACTAATACAGAGTTTTAAATAGGTGTCATCCAAATCCGCCGACCAAACATGTTTTCCTAAATGAACATTTTCCCAAGATTCTACTTGTTCTAACAAATCATTATTTGGATGATATTTCCATATTCTAACTGTGCAATCTTCACCAGCACTTAAAATTTTTAGGCCATCTGAAGTGTCCTGGAAAAAAGCAAGATTCCAGATTCTTGAGCCATGTCCCCACCCACTGGCCAATAGCTTACCATCTTCAAAACCATATAATTTAACAGATCGATCATCAGAGCATGATATAATATATTTACCTGTCAAGTCAACTTTGACTCCAAATATAGAGCCTTCATGATCTGTTAAATTATGAATAATCTTTCTTGAATCCATGTCCCAGATAATAACCCCATTCATAACCGTACCTGCGGCAATTACAATCCTGCCGTTCGATAATATTCTAATGGAACCGCTGTACAAGATTGACTTTTCATTGCAATGAACTTTTTCTACCAACCTGAACTCTTGCGTAGTTGAAGACGTCGAAATATCAATTTTATAGACAGTATTATGGGAATTTAAAATTAACAAGTTGTTGTCATCCACAAATTGAGTGCTTATGATCCACTCATTGATGGCTTTTTCTCTTGAGTTTAAAAAAGTGCCATCAATTAACCCAGTAAAATCTAGGACTCTAAACGATCTACCACCACCAATCACTAAATTTTCTCCCGATAAACTTACAGCTATATTATGTATCTTATTTCTTTTGAACATTTGCTTGCTGAATACCAATTTTGATCTATCTTGATCAATTTTAAAAACTTTTAGTATTGACCCATATCCCGCTATAATATAATTTAAGTAAATCTTTAAACATGTAACTGGTCCATAATGTGATAAGACCTTTAATAAGTCCTCATTTACAGACGAAATTGGATTAAATTTAACCAAATTCATTAGTAGGCTATCTTTACGCTAATATTGGTTGTTTATATATCATTATGACTATAAATTTTTCAACCACCGATGGATTTATGGTACAAATTATATACAGTATATGTGGATGAATATTTTGCATTCAGAGCATGTAAAGGGTACTTATATGACCAAAATTGGCCAATATGACGGCATTACGGATGGGAAATTACTGAATTGATCTTAAAAACGTATATGTATTTCCTTAGCAATAATTTCCCAGATAAAATTTACTACATTTATCCCAAAGCCTGAAATATATAAAAATATTAAACTAAACACATTGCTGGGAAAAAAATAACTTACAAAGAACTGAAACTTCTATTATTCCTTGTATTATTCCTTTGTTACTTTATATTCCTTACCATATCTTGAACAAAAGTCTTTAGAAGATTGAAGAGAACATTTAACTATATTATCATTGTAGCCGATTTCGTTATTCTGGGCAAATAGATCAATCGACTTTTTGAAGAGATCTTTAATATGGATTAAATGAACAGAATCATCAGCGACAGACAATGTCAAGGTGAGATAATCATGGTCATCCTTGAATTCCCAAGCAGATATTCCATTCGGTATTAGCGCACTTGGATCTCTGTCAGCACATTGTATTTCTGGGACAGTCCAACCGTCAACTGGAATATCCAAGGACATGTACGAGCTTAATTGATTGATTTTATAATTCCCACCATCTTTGACGATAACCGCTAAGTTGGGTCTGTACATACCCCTACCGCAGCCACATCCTTTAAGATGGGCTCTTGCAAAGCCAATCCAAATTTCCTTTTCAGAGGCGATATACTTATTTAGACTGATAAGTTCGGTTCCACCTCTTAATGGACCAACCGCTGTTTCTGTAGGCAACTCAGGATCTCTTTTGTATACAAAGTGACAATTTGATATACCCTCATTGCCAAAATCAGTTAATTGGCATTTTAAAATCTCTAAATTGGACCATCGGTAAATAAAATATATCAGTGTGTCATACTCTTTTCTCTCTTTCAAACTTATAAAAGGAGTCCAATTCTTTTGAATGTCTAACCTTTCAAAGTTTTCCCTCTTAAGTTCAATTGCTTTATTATAAATTATATTATTATTCCGAGGATTTTTGATTCCATCGATGTTCTCTTTCCCTAATTGGAATTGGAATGGCCAACTCATGAACATCAGTCTGTAATATTTAAACATTATATTCATATGTGATTCATCCACGAAATTAGAATCAACAATCTTTCTATGGTAAGCGTTAAATATAATTAACGGTTCTTCATTACCTAAATCGTTTTTTATTAACAACATTCTTGCGTCCTCAGGCCCGTAAAATCTTTTAGATTGGTAATCTGAATTATGATAAAACGGAATTGGTAAGAAGTATGGAAACTTCAAGTTTTTATAAGCCATATCATTAGTTGTTGGGTCTCTTGTTGGAATAATTAATTCTATATTCTCCAATTCTTCCCAATTTTCATTGAATATCTGTGCATAAGTTAAACTCAAATTTGGATCCCTCTTATTACCTTTGGCACTATATAACATCCTAGAAATCATAAAGTGAACACCATATTGCTCTAGCCACACGGAAGTGCCAGCAAACTTGAACCAATGTTTATCGAGTGTACCATCATTTAATTGTTTGGTGAGATCGTCTTTAAAAAAGCCTTTAAGTTCTTTGAGAGCATCATCGTTGTCTAGCTGATCTATTAGAACCCTAATAATCATATCAAAATTATTATCCAATACACTAAACTTTGAAATCTCAAGATCCAAATCTTTATTTAAGTTTGAACAGTCTTCTGAATCGGTATTTGAATCATATAGTTTGATTTCATGTTTCGCATACTCGTCTTCCACAAGGGTAGAGGTCAACGAAGAATGATGCCCATTAAACTTCACAATATTCAACAGCTGACTGAGGTTAAAGGAATGACTGTAATAGGCTTCCAAATCTAAACCGTCCTCTTTAAAATTATGAGGAAACACTATGAGAGGTTCCTTTACTGAAAACTGGGAAATTTTAAGTACCTTTACTGGCTGAAAATTGCGATTAATATGCTCTAATATGAAAGCATTGTAATAATAAAATGGGAACAAAACAGTCAATAAGAATACAAGTAGCATTGATGACCTTCTTATTATATTATTAGATAGATTTATTGTCAACATGGCTGTTTATAGTGCGTTCATTTCTATAGAAAGAGAGAATTTCTTTGACATTTATAGATAAGGGTTCACAGCATCGTTGCTCCTTTCCTGCCTGGGACACAGCCCAGATCGAAACATTTTTCTATCTCAATGAATTGCAAGAGTCGGAAATTTCCACAGTTAAACCTTTCGCTACTAGCAATAGTCTTGCAAGCAAAATTCCCAGGCTTCCATTTGCTAGATTCAAATCGGTATTAAGGTTTCTACAATTGTTTTCTTAAAAATAGAGCTCATTAAGTTTACTCTCTGTAAATCATATCTTTCTTTTACCATTCTCATTTTATCCTCTAATGCGAAGTTGAAGTTCTTTGACGCGGTAGCTGCACCCATGCCTAAATGCCACAATCGTTATGATTAAGACATATTTAATAAGTGGTTAATACCAAGCAAAGAGGTAAATACACTTAAAATGTAAACAACAGTCCGTATAGGCTAATTAGATAATCATTACCATTAAGCTCGGGGTATCAATGGGATCTAACAACAATGTAGCATCAGTTGTATCAAATTCTCATCCCATTTCCCTTTTTGGCTCAACATCTTGAACCCAGTCTCAATATGTAAGCTTGCATAATTGTTCCTGGTACTATTAACAATTAGTAGGTTAAACAATAACATTTAAATACTGGTTTGATACTTAAAACTTTATTTTCTTTTGAATAATTTCAATCAGTTTCTGATTAACCATATATGTTAAACTATGAAGCATGTGATCAGGAGCACTCGTTGATCGATTGGTACCGGCTTGAAACAAGGATTACTGTTCTGAACCTGATTGAAGTCCATAGCCAATGCTTTCAAATCTTTACATTAATAAAAAAGGACTTAATTCATCGATAGTACAATTTTTGACGTAAGCTGGCTTTTAATATTTCAACCTTTTGTAGTAGGAGGAGTGTCTAGGGTGCTACCAAAAAAAACTTACAAATGAATTCTCTATTACCTGCTTAATTGAGAAGACCTTAAAAAATCGAAATATAAATGAGGAATATGAATGCCTTCAATATTTTCATTGGTTGCTTTAACTATTAGCATTTCAAGTGTACAAAACTTTTGTAAATTTGAATCACCAGTAAATAGTAAAGCTGCACAATGGCGACTTGACGTAATGTTGGACATTAACTGGGCAAGTGGCTTTGATATAATTGTTGAGAAGCTAGAGTTGACGGAAAATATTACCATATAAAATAAAGCTTGATATATTATATAGATGTAAGAACCACTATCTCTACACATATAAGTAGCAATTTTTATTGACACCATGCCGATTTTTACACATACAAATTTTTTTGCAATCGAGTGTACCATTTTGAAAAAAAGTGGTATATAGCCAACATTGCTTTCCTAATGGTTAATAATAATGTTATTTCTTTACTATTCTGAACTTTGAATAAATAAAATGCTCACACATTAATCTATACTGCTATTTAGGATCGAGTACTATTATAAACAATGAGTATTTCTAGAAAATTCACTATTGAACTGAGTTCATCATAAGAAAGATTTCAAGCATTGTCAGACATCTTGATAAATAATCAAAAAAATTACAAGACTCATAATGCCACAGCAATGATGAATTTAGAAATGTCAAATATTAATTTCAGTTCATCTATGCCTTCATATTGTAATAAATGCTCAAGTCGATTATTATTATCTGTCTATTGTTAAGACATTATCAGCGTTTATTTATTTATATAACAACATTTTTACTCTATAAATCGAACAATAGCTCTTATGTAGCAAATAGCAAATTATTATAAATTAAATTAACCCTGGGTCATTTCGGCCAATTTCGAAGATTAGCCTTACAATGCTTCCTAGGAAGTGAAAACACCCGACCCGAATCCTGAAACTATATTTGTAATTCTCTGAGCATCGTTTCGGGCATTAATCCTAGGGAGTGGTTTTAAATGCAAAATTTTTCTAATACTGTCTATAACAGAGAAGGGTCGTATGGAAAAGTTCAAACTATTAGAACTGAACATGATTATTTATCAATAGATTCTAAATTGATTACACCTAGGTAATAAGTTGGAAAGAGAGACTATTGACCTTTTGAGTACCGCTTAAATATAGATTTTATTTTAACTATTTAATCCTGCAAAAAAAAAAAATAAAAAGACATAGGTTAACAAATTTGCTTATCTTCCTTTTCATTTTCTATCAATG
This sequence comes from Schwanniomyces occidentalis var. occidentalis, assembly GCA_031081865.1. NCBI lineage: Eukaryota > Fungi > Ascomycota > Pichiomycetes > Serinales > Debaryomycetaceae > Schwanniomyces > Schwanniomyces occidentalis. Next base: position 101,272 of record JARYTB010000012.1, read on the forward strand.
CCGATATACTAAAATCGAAATGAAGCGAGACAAAAAAGTAGTTATCTTACTTATATTTTAGCATTTAAAACTTGTCTGACTGAATCTCTAACAGTTTCTTTCAAACCAATAAGTTTAAAGCCTAATAGTTCATTAGTTTTCAGACTATCAATTTTAGCTAATTCATCAGTCACCTCGGGACCGGATCCTGGTTTTCCAACAGGAATTTTACCCTTTAATTCAGGGAAGCTTTCATTTAAAATATCTAAAATATCTTGACTTGCGAATCTATTTTCATTTAATATCAATCTCTGATTTTTTGCTTCCTCTTTCTCAAATCCAACTAAATGGGCTTTAGCAACATCCCTAACGTCAACAAAACCTCCTTTTACAAAAGGAATTTCGTCATCTGGTTTCAATTTTAATAATTTATTAATAATCTCAGCAGAAGTATTTAATGTGTCTTTGACTTCAGAATCAAATGCTTGTGGCCCAAACACAAACGTTGGATTAACAGTTGTTAAAACAAAGTTTGGTTTTTCAGTTTTGACAAAATCCCAAGCAGCTTCTTCTGCAAAAGTCTTTGAACCTCTGTATCCACTAACTGGATCTTTAAGTGCTTCTTCCCAAGTGATTTCATTCCAGGATTCTTCTGTTACCGTATTCTTATTATCTATTTCCTTGGAAGCCGTTCCAATCGCAGCATATGACGATGTGACAACAACTCTGGTAACTTGTGGACTATACTCCTTGATAGATTTTAAGGCATTTTTAGTACCATTAATAGCTGGAATCAACAATTCCTTTTCAATGTCTGTAGCATTGAAATGGAAAGGTGATGCTGTGTGCAAGACAACAGTAATTTCTGGATGTTTCTTTAATGCTTCAATAAATGCCCCATCTTTTTCAATTTCCTCAACAATTTCATAATCGAAATTATCTGAGTTTAATAAATTTTTTAAATGCTCTCCTTTTTCCTTTGATCTAACTGAACCAATCACTTTATAGTTATTTTGAAGCAATGTTTTAACTACATGTTGTGCGATGTAACCAGTAGCACCTGAGACAAAAACAGTAGTAGTCATATTCAATGTATAAAATAAAATAGATTTGTAGTACTACTACGTGTCAGTAAGAGAACGAACTATAGGATATTTATAATCTTTTAAAGTTTTTGGTGGCATTGATAATATTTTAGTATTAGTAATACATATTATATAGCCTAGCGGAACTATAAGCTTAGATATTTTCCTAATTAGGCAGGCCATGCCCCAGTAGAGCCACAATCATGTGGAGCCATATTATGAGAATAATGACTGTAAGTAGTGGCGCCAATATGTCAAACGATAGAAATAGGAAGACTATAAATTATAGTTTCCTGATTTAGGTGCTTTCTGTATAAACTATTCGTTACGAATTTTGCAGTAGGCGATATGTAGAACCATGTCGTTTCGAGTTCGTCAATTGTGAGCCAGTTGGACAATTGAGAGTTAATCAGATAATTCAAATGGTGTATCAGGCTACTACACATGGCGTTTATAAGCCAGCAATGTCTGTAGAAGGGATAGCCACAGTGGATAACTCCTGGATACACTCCGCTACGTTCGCAATAGTGAAGACAGATTTAGTTGCAGAAGATTGCTTGGAAGGTATATGTCCATCAAAGGTTGGTTTATGAAGAAAGGAAATGATTGTATCTGAAATATAGAAAAATTGGATTAGAAATTGAATTTTTCTAGATTCCACTAGGGAGTTAAAGATTGAGTAATATGGAATTAGAAGATATAGCCAGCTGAGTAATGCTACGAGACTGCCACTGAACTATTACAGTTGTGTAGTTTCCTCTTCAATTCGCAGAAAAATAATGCTCATGAAGACAGACTTTGTGTGAATAATCAGAACAAATAGGGTGATTGTGAAGCTGGCTATTATTGTTGAGCTTGTTCTGATGCTCCTTCTAACCAAGACACCTTTGAACTCTATATTTAGAATTTTATAAGAAGTAGCCAAGTTTATGTATGCTTTTGAAGGAGTTCTTAAATTGTTGGATTGCTGCGAAGAACTTTCAGCCAATTATGCTATAAGTATCGCTGATTTGTTGAAATGAATTCCTTAACAGTTGGAGTATCTTTCAACTTGCAATTAGTTTGTTTAAGTTTACTAAAGTTGAGATGTAAATCTAAATTAGGGTTAAAGGAATTATCTTCTGCGACCTTTCTTAGGTTCCAATGATAGGTTTTTGCACATATTGTTAGCCAGTGTATTGCAAAGCGCATTTGCATACCCGAAGGTGCATAGATGAAGTGTACCTAAACGTTTGAAAAATGGGAGCATTACACTTCAAAAAAACGAATTTCATTACAAAATATTATAGTCAGATAAGAACTACAGAAAATGCACCAGACCAAAGCTCTACCCAAGTGTGTCTGACGTATTTTCGTCTGGAATCGAATGTGTTGTTTTATTGATTCATTCTCAGTAAAAGCGTTTACTGGCTCTGTTCAGTATATATAGATATTATAACTTTAAGTTAACTATGCATAAAACTACTTGACGAGTAGCTTATGTAAAAATGAAAAGATCTGTTTATTTTAACAAATCTCCTTTGTTTATAACAAAGCTTTCTATAACTGCCATAGCGGCATATAACCTATTTTCAGCTTCTTCAAAGACCAAAGAATTACCGCTATAAAAGACGTCATCAGCAACTTCTTCAGAGTGTCTTGGTAAGCAATGCATGAATTTCCAATCCTTGCTAACTTTGCCTTTAGAAAGCATTTCATTAGTAATTTGATATCCATCAAACTGCTTTAATTTTTTAGCTTTTTCGGATTCCTGACCCATTGAAATCCAAGTATCAGTCACTACGATGTTTGCATTATTCAATGCCTTTATTGGATCATTGACGATTTCAAAAGTTAAGTTCGACTCATGTGCCAATTGCGTTGCTTTTTCTTCGATTTTTTCATCAAATTTAATATCCTTAGGAATTGAAATCGAAACTGAGATACCAGATCTTAAGGAAGCAATAGCCAAATCATTAATAACATTATTGGAATCCCCAATCCAGCACAATTTTAATCCTTGTGTTTTACCAAATGATTCTTTTATAGTTAAAATATCTGTTATTGCTTGTAAAGGATGATACATATCACAGAGTGAGTTTATGATTGGGACCGATGAATGTTCGCAAAGATCTAAAATATCTTTATGATTATCGACTCTAGCAAATATACAAGAAGTCATCGAACTGATAACCTTAGTAGTATCGTGAACTGATTCGTTCACTCCTAGTTGGATATCATCTTTGCCCAAGAACATGGGTTGAGCTCCAAAGAATGCCGCTGCCCCTTCGGAACTTATTCTTGTTCTGGTTGATCTCTTGGTAAATAACAATGCAACAAGTTTGCCTAGTAATTTTTGATGGTTGGCTGGCGAAGTTTCACCTGATTTAACGATCTTTTTAAACTTTTCAGCCTTATTAACCAAGGAAGCTAATTCTTCATTTGTTAATTGTATGGTATTAACCAAATGACGTGGCAGGGATTTTATAGTAGAAGACTGAGAAAGAAATCTTTTAGTTAAAAATGTCTTGATGGAAATCATTATTATTGTATGATAGGATCTTAATCAATGATTTGAAGTAGAAAAACTTAAGTATTTATCTAATGGATAATTTGAAATATGACTCACTAATTGAGTAATTTGAAAAATTTAAGCGCGGTTGAAGATCTCGTCAAAATTGTACTCAAATTTACTCTTTATTCTTAGTAAATCAAATCACTAACTATGCTTCAATTACTTCAATTTCCATGACTATCTCTATTCACAAACATATATATGCAAATGATAAGAGTAAATAATATTATGAAAGTCATTGAAAAGGAGGGAGCGCTGCAAAATGATTATGGGCCAGCCAGAGTTAAAATTCAGGTCTATTTCAGGGAGAGACCGATCAATATGTTATCCATTCAATAATACTGATTTAGATATTTTTGTTAATCCAACAGTTTTAATAATTGTTCTTTTTTGCTCTTTATTTGATCTATTAGAGATTTTAATTCGTTAAATTCAATCTCGTTGTTGTTTTTATTTAATTTCAAGGTGCTAATAGATTCTTGTAACAGAAGAAGCTGATCGTTGAAGTCAATTATACTAAATTTTTTGATAGTCTTGGCATTACTAGTCGTTAGTTTATCTAAGTCACTGTTTACATCACTTTCATCATTTTCACTTGGTAATTCCAAATCATACAAGTCTTTGTCAATTTGAAATTGTTTTTCGCCATTTAGATTTAAAGGTTCATCTTCGGCCAAGTAGTCCTCATTATTTAGCAATATATCATCATTCTTATCTCTGGTATTGGAGCCGTCATTCTCCAAATCATTGTCATATTCCTTTCTAAGCTGCTTCTCAGTAATCGAGACATATCTATTTGTCTCTATAGGTACATATCTCTTTTCTGGCTCTGTAGCTGTTTCGCCAACCAATGTAGAATCAATTTTACTTATTTGGCTTATATTCTCAATAATTGGATTGTTTTCAGGATCTTCATCTAAATCTAGTACCAACTCACTATCTCTGCCTCTATCTACAATCATATCGTGTTCAGCTCCTTGACCCTCTTCAATACTCTCTGATTGGGACGTCACCCATGGCGTAACTGTTGGCTTGGCCTTGTCTATAAAGCTATGATTTGATTTGAAAGTTTTTCTTGTAATGATACTTTCCTCTTCGTTATCATCATCAAAATCAAGCTTCACTCTTTGTGCTGATCTGCTTTTAACCATTTTCCTTTTAAAAACAGTGGTCTTAGATGCTTTAGGATTATCAAATTCATCTATAGAGTTTAATATATCTTCATCCATCATCGTACAATATAGCTTTTGTGGAATTAGAGTTGATGTTGATAATTTATAAACCTAAAAATCTACATCGCATTCTTAAAAAAATTTAAAAACGGTGATTTTTCTATAAAAATAAGAAACCAACTCTTTCATTAAATAGACATCAGGGGCTAAAAAGGAACTATAATAATAGGATCATGTCTGATTTGTCAGAGAAAGCTCATTTATTGCATGGTAAGATGTTGGAATCTCCGTTATCAACGTTGTTTAATCAAGAAGAATTACAAAAGTTATTGCATATTCAGAATCCAGTTGATTTATTAAACATTGCACAGGAGCTTATAGATAAAAATTTAGTCAAGTTGATTAAACAAGGAGATGAATTAAAGTTTAAGGCTATATCATTAATGGAAGCAAACAGAATAACCCAAATGACAGATGATGAGGCGATGATTTATTCATATATTGAGGCATCGGGTAGAGAAGGTATTTGGACTAAAACAATTAAAGCAAAGACTAACTTGCATCAGCATGTCGTTGTGAGGTGTTTGAAGTCATTAGAGAACCAAAGATATATTAAATCAATTAAGTCTGTTAAGCACCCGACTAGGAAAATTTATATGTTGTATAATTTACAACCTTCCATCGAAGTTACAGGAGGTCCATGGTTTACTGATTCCGAGTTAGATACTGAGTTTATTGATTCATTATTAACTGTCATCTGGAGATTTGTTGCTTCAAAAACTTATCCAACTGCATTCCAACCCCCATCATCGAATACTAATGTATTTCAATCCTCATATCCTTCAAATCACACAGGTTTCGTCAACCTAGAGTCTATAATGGAATTTATCACCTCAAATAAAATCACCAATATTGATCTAGCAATTAACGATGTCAGATCTTTATGTGAAGTTTTAATCTTTGATGACAAATTAGAGTTGATCAACCATACAGCTGATGTTTATAAAGCTACTTGGCAAAGCGTCTTAGAAGCTGGTTATGGAAGGGCTTACGAAGATGAAAATAATCAAAAATTAATTAATGAGTCCTTAAGAAATCTTCTCAGCAATCAATCTTATTCAATATTCGATTACTATTCAGTTATCGATAATACCGATGAATCCTCCGACTTGGCTTATTTAGATTCCTGGATTCATGATTAAGTGTATATTATTTGTAAATATTTATAAGCCAATAAAACTAGATATAGTAGTTGCTAATGTTGGCGTTTATGCACTATATTTAGTATTTTCTTTCATGACTGAACAATAAGTCAATTTCTAATTTCAGATAACATGATTGTGAACAATACTACTTTTATTACATTCTTATTAAATTATGCTAGTTGATTGTACAATTCTTGCTTTTATTGTGTTTACTAATTGAAAGGTCTTTTATAAGAACATTTTCAGCCATCTACCTCAATGCGATCTGCTCTCGCTACATTCTTTCTTCGAATGATAGAACTTTCAAACAATTCTCCCCTTTCTTATCAGTTTGCGTTTAATTACAGCTGTCTTGGATGATTAATGTTCCTTTTCAGTCAGTAGTTTCTAACATATCCTATAATTAAATTTAACTGGTGTTCAACCATCTCTCGAAGTATCTCACTCATAACAGACACGGAAGGTTTACAAATATCAACAATTGAAACATAAACAAGATTAACAGAATTATGTCAGACACACTGCAAATATTATCATATAAGAAACCATCTGCACATTCATCCAGTAATACATCTTCACACCCAACTTCACCTTCACTCTCAGTTTCGTCATCACCTCAGTTACCTTCATCAGCGACATCTACAAGGAAAGTGCTGAATAGAAGGAAAGCTTTGCAGGATTTTTACAAAATTCAACAAAAGCAGAATGAAGCTGCCAAAGATACAGATACTGTGGAAGAAAATAAGCTAATAAAAGAACCAGGTGAAATTGATTTCAGTAATCCTGACGAGTTATCAAAATTTATGAAGTCCAACCCTATTGAAGAGATATTAAAATTGAGAAATTCAATAACTAATAGGTTAAACTCGCATAGTCTGGCCAAAAAATCTATCATATATGATAACTACTATGAGTTAATCAAATTGAGTCAAATATTAGGAGATTTATCAAAACCTAAACCTCCATTCAAGGCATCAACTTTGGGTGGACTTGGTATTTTTCCTGAAGAACCTAAAGAAGAGCAAGTAGATGATGCTAATGACTATTTAGACAGTGTTTTTAATGAACTATCAGCTTTTATAAACAAGGAATCAATTAAGTTTAATTCAGATTTTGAAACAACTGTTAAAAAAATTCAACAAGAGTTTAATGACAGTGATTCATCTGCTAGTATTCGAAACATGATTGAAAAATCGGAGGTAATTAACTTCCCAAGTTCAATTGATAAAGCAAAGTTGACTGATGAAATTAATTTCATATTAAAAGGGGATCCTTCAAAGATAGAAAATAATAAAAAGAGACAAACTGTTGATGAAATCCAACAAATTTTAAAAAAATTGGATATTCATAGTGATGAATTATTAATTCTTCAACTAAATGATTCAAAGAAAAAGTTTATATAATGATAAAGCTAAACTAATATACACCACATCTACATAATTATATTATATCATCAACATTATGATTTTTGAATTTCTTTCCAGATCTATCCACTGATCTAAATTCAAATCTTGAGCCAGCAATAGTAAATCCAATGCATTCATCCTCCTCTTCATTATCTTCAACTGGCAATATAACATCAAATGCAAATAAACTTCCCTTCTTTGGGATAATTTTGAAACCGCCAACTTGTTCAGACGGCGAAAAGTTCTCTTTGGATTCATTCCACTCTTTCGAATCTTTATTCCTTGGGACGCATAAAATGAACGAATGTTGAGTATCCCATACAACAATGCCTCTAACACCAACAAGCATGGTATTGATAGATTGTATTACTGTTAGAAGACATCCATTAAAATCGGAACTTGATAATTTAGGCAATAATGTAGTCAAACTTGGTATTGATTTAGTTGGAAATAATAAATTTTGCATATACTTCTGCCATAGCTTATTTAAATTTATGAATTCTTCAAAAGTAGGTATAGAATAATGCTTTATTAACTTTTCAATTGGAAATGGATTCGAGTGTTTGGTTTTTGATTTGTTATAATGTTGGATTTTCTTAATTAACTTTTTTTGATTATCTAAAGTTTGTTTGATATATTTCTTTAATTCATTTCTTGTATTTATTTTTCTTCCTCTTGTGATATCTTCGCCATCTTTTGAAGTCTCCTTATGCAATAATGATTTTATTTTAGTCTGTTCATCTTGTCCAGTTGGTGTCAAAAGGAGAGTCGGTTTTTGATCACCAGTTAACGAGTATCTTGTAGATAATAACTCTTCAATTCTAGCTTCAGAGGAATAGCATCTTGTAAGCAAATGTCTTTCTAAAGGATTATTTTTATTCATATTATTTAATATTGTTTCTTTTAAATATTGGGTAGTAGAATCATAAAAAAATTTTCGATTTGATATTGGAATCCGATATAAATTTTTTACAATACCAAACATGTTTACTTTTGTTATACAAGAATGTTCAAAACAACACAGAGAAGAAGTATACCTTATTTACTTAGGCTACGAAGGCAACTAGGCAACATACAAGCCCCATTCCAAGAAGATTTAACCTCAGTTAGCTACGATGATTTTAATTTGCTGGATTTTCAACATTATAAAGAATCGCCAGATGTTATAGCCAAAAAACTAGAATTACTAAATACACCAATTAAAAAGAGTATACCAAACGAAGAAATAATAGACAAACAGACAGAGGTGATCACACAATTAAGCCAATATACTTCGTTAAAAGAACCATTGGTTTTTGTCTCAGAACTTACAAATCCGTACTTAAATCTTGCAATTGAAGATTATATTTACAACGAAATGCCAATACCACAAGATACTGAAAAAAACTACAATAGATTAATGTTCTATAAAAATTCGCCATGTGTCGTGATTGGAAAGAATCAGAACCCATGGAATGAGGTCAATATACCATTATTGAACTCTTTAAATATTCCGTTAATAAGAAGAAGATCAGGTGGTGGTACTGTGGTCCATGATTTAGGTAATGTGAATTATTCATTTATGACAACTAAATCAAAATTTGACAGACATACGTTTGCAGAATTGGTAAAAAACGCAGTTAATAGATATTCTAAATCAAAGTATAAATTAGTTGTTAACGAAAGAGGTGATATTACAACTGAAGAACAACCAAATGGAATCAGCTATAAGATTAGCGGCTCAGCTTATAAGTTATCCAAGGGTAGATCATATCATCATGGAACAATGTTATTGAATCTGAGGCTAGATATTCTAGGCAAATTGTTGTCAAGGGACGAATCAAAATTAGGAATAATTGATTCAATGAGTTCAATTGACTCGGTTAAGTCCAACGTCATAAACTTGGAATTAGAAAGCGATAAATTTATTGAATTAGTCACAAAAGAGTTTTCAGAGACCTTCTGTGAAGAAAAGCAATTTATTGAAAATCAGCAAAGCCAAGAAGAGAATGAATCGGAAGAGTTTGATCAAAATGAATTATTTGGATTAAGTGATTTTGTCGAAGCTAATTCACTTCCAAAGACTTGTAAGGTCATAAAGGTCAATGAGATGACTGAACTACCTCAATCCGTTATGGATGTGTCAAACGAATTAAGACAATGGGATTGGAGATTTGGTGCAACTCCGAAGTTCACACATGTACTATATAATGAGAAATTCGGATTTACAATTAAATTTTTTATCAAAAAGAACGCTATAATAGATAAGTTTGAGTTGACATTTGATAATATTCCAAACAGATTAATTTCCATTGACAAAATTGAAGAAAGTTTTGAATTTTTAGATTTATTTATCAAGAAGAATGAATTAAAGTATGCTGGTAGTAACATAGCTGGTTTCATAACTAATGATATAATTAGTAGTTGGGTCGGTCAACCCATTGATGGAACAATATAGATTGCTATATAGAGCACTTAGAAGTAAAACAATTTAAATATGTATTAATTATCTATATTCCAACTATTTACATTTAACTTTTAGAAGGAGTTGGGCCCTTTAAGCCATGATTACCCTTATAATTAACAACCTCAGGTGCCTTCCAGTCTTTCAAAACTTGCTCATCATCGATTTTATAGACTTCGATGCCTAACGGTCTGCAACAATCAATCATTCTCAGATTTTCTAAATTATCACTGTCTTCACCCCAGCCCCATTGTGATAAATCACCACCTGGACAAGCACTAATGGCAACCAACAAATCTTGCTCCGCGAATACTTCAAAATAATCTTTACTTGTAGCAGGACAGGCTTCCATAAAATATTGATCATGCTCATTCAAACCAGTAACTTGGAAAACATTCAACACATCATGAACGTCAAATTCGGTCAAACCATAAGGCAAAACAGCTCTAGTTAAATTCGAATGACAATGCAAATCATTATCTTCACCACTGATTAACTTGTCAACATATGGGTCACATCTAGTGCCTAGGGTATCATGCACTCTTCCACCCCATTCGTCATGTCTTGCCAGCAATGTATCTGCAGTAATAGTGACCAATGGACGCAAGTAAGGCAAATTGGACCACAACCTATCAAAAGTAGAAATATGTGCAGAGTGCAATTGTCTTGTTCTTGCAGCCCAGAATCTTTCTCTAGGATTATGCAAGTTCCAAATGTTCAAATCACAAACTTGTGGCCCTTCCGGAGTAGTAATACGAAAAACTGATCTAGCAGGAATCTTTACTGCTATTCCTGATCTTGGTTGGCATATATGTGTCTCAACTAATGTTTTTGGTGCGTTAGCAATCTTTGTATACAATTCTTTATCTGCATATATAGGTGAACCTGGGTGTGGGTAGTAGGCGGCTCTTGGCTTTGGAAGGTTATATGTTGTTCTGATTGGTGTTTGTGACGAAGCAGCAATATCGTCTCCTGATTCTGCAACCATTATTATTCAGCTACTGACACCTGGATTACTTTAAGTATGTCAATAGGAATATTGGGCCTTTTATATCGGCACCCAACTCTCTGTTAAAATTGAGATCAATCGCCTATCGGAAATATTTAGCAAAAATGCCGAAGCATCTAAATTCGGCAAGTAATACCATTTTCCGACATATGTCGTGGATATTCAAATGTCGTGAGCTTAACCGGCTATTCGGAGTGGATCTGTTTAAACGTTGGGGTAAGAGCAGAAAGGTGTTATTTGCGTTTACCTATAGATTAACTGGTACTCTTGGAGTTACCTAATCTAATATTCATAAGCTCAAAAAGTAGGTCGACTTCCGCGTGCTTTTTCACAGATCAAAGAGGGGTATAATAAGACATTATATATAATGAAACACAACTGGCCTAATTGCAGCGTTTAAATAATGTGTATATCTGTAGCAAGATGATTGGAGTAGTAAAACAGTTTAGCCGCTCATTTTCAACAACCAAAATTAAGTTAACTAATTATGGGTTTATTGGATTGGGCCAGATGGGACAACATATGGCAAGGCATATTTATAATAAGTTAGAACCAGACGACAAGCTATATGTATATGATACGGTGCCAGCAACGACGGAGAAATTTATCAGAAATTTGGTAGAGAGTGAAGCAAATGATAACGATGCATTAATGGAGTTGAAATCGGTCAAAGGATTTGTAACAGATGTGGATGCGCAGCTAGATTTTATTATTACAATGGTGCCAGAAGGCAAGCACGTTAAGGCGATTATTGAGGAATTGGTTGAAGGCTACAAGGAATCGGGTCAGCATACCTCGGGAACTAGTACCACATTTATTGATTCATCTACGATTGACATCCCAACTTCAGTTGAAATTCATAATTTTGTGAAGGCGTCGATTCCTTCATTTGATTTCATTGATGCACCTGTCAGCGGAGGAACAGCAGGAGCTCGTAAATGTACTCTATCCTTTATGTTGTCAAGACCAGACCTTGAATCAATTTCACCTAGTTTAACTAGTTTGTTGAGGAAGATGGGCGCAAACATCTTCCCATGTGGTTCGAATCATGGCACAGGACTTGCAGCAAAATTATCTAACAATTACTTATTAGCAATTACAAACTTGGCTGTAGCAGACTCATTCCAATTAGCAAAATCATTCGGTTTGAATTTAGTCAATTATGCCAAGCTAGTTGCCGTTTCAACTGGTAAGTCTTGGGCGTCAGTTGATAACTGTCCTATAGCTGGTGTATATCCAAAGGAATATTGTTTACCCGCCGATGATGGATTTAAAGGAGGATTTGTGACTAAATTAACTAGAAAAGATTTGGTTTTAGCTACTCAAAGTGCTGAATATAATAACAGATATTTGTTTTTAGGTGATATCGGCAGGGATTTGTATGATAAAGCTTGTGAAAGAGAAGATTTGGCTAACAGAGATTTGGGGGTGTTATATGAATGGTTAGGAGAACTTAAAAGAGATGAAAACGGCAATATTATTGAAACCAAAAAGTAAATATCATTTTTAAAAATACATAATTACAAAGCTGACTAATCTATAATGTAACTATATTTGAAACCTGGAACTGGCGTACCAGTTTCAACTAAACCGGGTGATCTTGTTTTAGTTGAATCGTTAGTCTTTGAAATCGTTCTGCTGTTACTACCGATATTGATAGTTGAATTGCTTTCCGACAACAGTTTGCTTGCATCTGAATTTTCAGTATCGTTTATATTATTTATAACTCCAAAACTTTTCTGTCTTAATTTTGTAATCACATCATCAGTTTCTTGTTGTCCTTGTTTGGCTGTAGGAATTGTTTGATTTTCTTCTTGATAATGCTTTTTTATTCTCGGATTCCGTAATTGTAATAAGTTATCATTAATTTTATATAAATCATCATTGAAATATTCACCATCTACTATATCATTCATTCTTGTTGACGTTCCTGGAACATAAATTGACCTTTTATTAAGGTCATTTAGCAATGAAATTACCGATGAATTTCTACTTTTACAATTATGACTATTTATATTGTTAGTATTAATATTATTGTTGTTTAATGACGAAGTCGACAAGCTTAATAATGGCAATGTTTGTTCAATAGGTAAATCGGTGCCTGCAGAACCAATAGATGATATTGAAGATCTAGTAGAGTGTGAATTTCTGGTTGGACTTAATGTTTGTGGAGGATGAAAAGGTGATTTTGGAGAATCAGCTATATCTTCTTCTTCATTCCTTGTAGATTGATGCTGAATTTCGATTTTATTAGAAGGCATATTACTCTGAATCTCAGAATTGGACTTCAATCGATGATTCAACAAATCCTTAACCGGTTCTGAGAGAATTGGAGAAGGAGGGGTGACTTTAAGCATAGTGCTGCTTTCGCGTCTTCTACCTCTTTCGCTGGTAGCAGCATCGCTTATCCGTAAAGGCGATAATGATGACTCTTCTTCTTCATAGGCTGGTGGTGGAATATTGTCTAATGCCGGTGGTGGGATATCAGCATCAAAAGGAGGTGGGTTAATAGATGGTTTTCTGATTAAATGAATTGGCCTTTGAATTGGAGACATTATTGGTGAATGGAATGTATCTGGATGTGGTAGTGCCTGTGGGGAATTAAGTTGTGAACAATCAGAGCTTGGCTTATATAAATTAGCTTCTAAGTGCATATCAGCATCTCTTTCTATTGGATCGTCATTATTATTTTGAGTATTAATGTGATGAAACTCGGGTGGATGAGGTGAATGTTCCATCACCTCATCCAATGAATTGCTATTTGTTGTAGAACTTGTATGTTGCTTAAAAACCGATAAAAATCCGTGTCCCGATTCGACTGGAGTGACTCCTGGTGACAATGGAGGTGTTGAAGGCGTATACGTTGGTAGAAAATTGGAATCCGGAATAAAATCGTCATAAGCTGGCAATAATGTGTTACCATGTGCTGCTAATGGCGACAAGATATGAATAGGGGAATCAATCAGAATTTCATAATGCTTTCTTTTTTCAGCATTTTCGGGATCTAATTTGGAAATCCTTAAACAAATCTTAATCCAATGGTGTGATTGAATAGTAGTAAAAGAAGTATCTGGATGTATTTCATATCTGTATCTATCGTTTAATACCTTCGGCACATACAATTGAAATTCTAGCTCTTTTGGTAAAATTTCATCATCGTTTTGTTCAGTTTCATTTTGGCCAGAGTCCTTGGATAGTAATGAATTCCCTTTTTGAGCTTTATGCTCCAATAATAAATACTTCTTCGATGGCTCCATTCTATGGACTTTCTTATTTTGACAATAGTACTCTAAAGTCTCTGTTAAGTAAACCCGTATCCTATGCAAAGCAACCTTACCCCATAATGGAACAAATCTGAACGCCATTGGCAAATAAGAATCTAAGACAATACATTTACCACCAATAACAATATCATATCTTAACTGGTCTTCCCAATCCCTCGTAATAATTATAGGTTCGTTTTCTTTTACATTAGAGTCAGATAGCGTTCTAATTATCTCAATAGGCAACTTTCCTGTTAAGTTGGATTTGAAAGTTCCCTGTCTAATGACGGTGGCTTCTAAATAGTAGTTAACGGAACCAAAAGTCACTGAGGTTGATTCCGGAATTGAAGGATGTAATGGATGTTCAAAATTATACATATAATCACCAGTTGGAAAATGACCAGGTTTGGATGGGTCTAAATCAGGAGCTGTTAACACAGCATTAAGATCTGAAAATGAGTTTCCATCTTGTGCAGATGGAGATGCCGCCCTTTTCATAAAATTCGTAGCTGGCGATAAACTTCTGGTGAAGAAATTACCATTATCGGGAGGCATAGGCGAAAGAGACCGTACCGTGCTATCACCTAAGCTTAAATGTGACACATCAGATTCACTTGTTTGATAGCTCTTGGGCAATTCTCGATAGAAATCTGAACCTCCGTTCACTGCTGTCGGACAAGATTGGTAAAACGGCCAGGTATGTGAAACAATATCATTTACCTCTGCGTACTCAGTCTTCTTAGGTGGTATACCTTCCGGCCAGTCAGTCTTTTGTTGTCCCTTGAATGTTAACGTGATAGCTTTAATCTTACAAGGTTTCAATATCCTGATATATAAGCATCCTCTTAACAACGTTGGCGGTCTCTCTGCATACTCATGAGGTTCGAATCCTTGAACAAATAAGGTTTTCTCTGTAGGAATTATATAAACTTGGATAGATGATGTCAGTGATAATGGTTTTTCTGGTAGTTGCGGAACTAGTGCTCCCTGATCATCTCCATTACCAACATCCTTATTTGACGCGGCGGGAGATAGTTTCAATTGCAGTGCTGGAAACAAAGGAGAGTTGGGTACCTGCATTATTATTTATCCACGATATATATAGGATGGAGATGAATTATAGAAAAAAAGAACAAAGAAAAAGTCGTTTAACATCGATTAAAATTATGGTGCTGTTATCCTGTTGAAATCTATGATAGGGGGAAAAAAGATTGCGATCACTGTGAAAATTTCGTTTTCTGTTAAAATGCATTGCTTTCTCAAGGAACTTAATTAACTGCCATAGGAACCGATTTATAGTAGGTATAGCTCTTTTATATGTATATATCAATAAAAGTCTTTACGGCACGCTATACTACCTCAGCTACAAGGGTTTCTAGGTTGGTGAAAACCAAACCATACGATTTTAACGGAATTCTAACAAATTATGGATGGGTTATAATTCCGAAGACACATTTTGCATATAGATGGACAACACAAAGCTTGAGTGAAGCTATAAAGAAAACGTTTCCTGATATAAGTACAAACCCACGAGATATTGAAACGATACAAAAGGTGGTTGATGAATGGAGTGAGTCGGTTGATTTGAGTGATAAACCAAAAACGGTAAAATTGAAGAAGGCAGATATTAGAAAGCAAAAAGACGACGCATTATATAGGCTACAGTTAAGAGAAGATACATTCAACGAATCTCTGGCAGCCACAGAGAGTATACCTAAAAAGACTAAGAAGAGAGCGAGGTCAGATGCAATTACTTTTATTCACGCCTGGAATTATTTCTTTTCTATTACACATCCCAAATATAGTCATTTAGGCAAGAAAGAATCACGTAAGGAAATTTCAAATGAATGGAACGCCATGACGATTGATGAAAAGGAAAATTATAGAGAAGCTTATGCAAATCTACTCAAAGAAGGTAAAGACATTCATAAAGGTAAGATAGTCAGTAGAGAAGAAAAGCTAAAGAAATTACCAAAAAAGAAAAAAAAGGATATTTAATAGACCCTTGTATATAGAACGAACCATAATATATATGAATTTATTTATTTACATAACGATAGCAGGTGCATCTTCGTCATTTTCATCATAATCATTTAGGTCATAAATCTCAGTCTTATTCTCATCAACTTTATAACGTAGTTTTTGTAAATCTATTCCAAACCTCTCTCTATTGATCCTTAAAATTGTATTCCATTTTTCTATGATTAAACCGTTTAGTTTTAATTTACCACAACAACTCTTATCCCATAGCTGAGGAGAAAAAATATCTTTTATAAAGCTTTCCATAACTGATATGTAATTTTTTACGTCAACTAAAGCATTTACACTTAGATAATCCTCAGGAATTCTGTTCAATTGATTTTCAAAAACAGTTAAAAAATTCATCGTAAAGTTCCTATTTTTTAACAAAAAACTTGAACTCATCAGAATTAGTTTTAGTAAATTTAGCCATTGTACATTCGAACAAAAATTACCCATTATAATGAAATTTATGAAAGCTAGCTGTAATTCACCGAAGAATAATTCTAAATCATTCCCATACAAATCTTTTAAATACCATGATTTGTCAAGATAGTTATTGGTTATTTCTTCAACCGATAAATTAGCAGACTTATTCAACTTAAACTGCATAATGGTGTACCTTACCTCTTTATTTGGCCGTTCATCATACTTATTCTTTGGATTCTTTTGTCTCAAAGTCTCTAACAACACCATGTTTTCTTCCTTGGAAGACATAATGGTGCTAATTTCCCCAAAATTGTTATTTTGAGGCAAAAACTCTTCTATGATTTCTAGGTCAATATAGGCAGTTAACCCACCCCATAAATTTTCATTCTCTGGATATTTAATCATGTATGAATAGATTTCTCCCAATCGGCTTATACTCTTACTATAATTTAATTGCTCTTCTTCGCTTTCAGAATCAACGATGAGTAATTGTTCTAAATCTTCATCCCATCTAACTACCAAGACATCATTTTCTTTACACTCAAACCAATAACCATGCCTTAAGCTCGATGAAATTATCTCCTGTGGTGATAAGTCGCTGTGTTTATTGTCATTTTCATTTGCTGGGATCGAACAATGAACTAAATGAAATCCTGGAGGTATTAATTTGATCCCTTTTAACAACTTATTTATATTAAAAAACTGGGTATCTATGCCCATCAACCAATTATCTGTACCATTTGGCAAGTTTTCAATTATTATTGTTGCCTTTGGAGGTCTATTCATATGTTTAGTGTGGTAAGGCTTGGTAGGCAATGCAATATAATTTCTAACCAAAGTGAGTATATACTATAAATATATTATTATGACTCGAACTTAAATTTCAACCAAGTTTTTAATGAAAAGTATATGGTTGATTATTAGAATAAGGTTAAATATACCGTTGGTACTCGGAGTTTGGCTTCAAAATTGGCAATTCTAAATTAGAAGGCTTGAAATAGAAATATTAACGGTCGAAGAAATTGTATGTAGTTGTCCACTGGGGTTAATCGCAAACAGAAGGGTTTACGATAGCATAATCGAAATTAGACTTTATTGCTTATTATACACATTTACAAAGTATTACATATATTAGGTCAATTATAGACCTAGATGAGCCTGGGAATTGGTTCTGGTACTAAAAAACTAAAAAGAGCTAAAAAGAGTTGTCTAAGTTGTAAAAAGTTAAAGATCAAATGTGATGAGGCAAGACCAAAATGTGATATTGCCAACATACTAATCGTGTTTGCTTCTATCCTGAACCTTGCAGCATTAAGCAAAGCGAAGGAGTAAGCAGATCTAAAAATGGCATTTTTATTACAAAGAAGGATAATTTCAAAGATCTAAATGTCCAATTATGTTATAATCAAATTGGATTAAATTCATTGATGAATCAATTGGATATCTCAAAGTTTGAATATCGCTTAATATATTACTTTCAAACATGTTATATAAAAGCGGAGAATGTTACGATAAAAGCATTAGATGGAGTTTGGCAAGAAGAAGTTCCTAAATTATGGGGACAATCGGAACTAGTAAGACAATATTTTTTCATTGAGTGCAGTTAACTTATAGGAGCCTATGTGATTTATCTTATCTGATAAAGGAAGATTATATGATTTATATCAAGAGACTAACTATATCTGAAAGTATTGATATTACTAATAATTCAGCTACAGTGGATATCAAGGCTTTATTATACGATAGAACAATTGAATATTTTAATAGATGTCTAAAGAATACATATTCCATTATAGAAGCGGTGAAAAATCAAGATTTTGATGTCAGCAGTCATCACAAGAAGCTGAGATAGTTATATCTGGCGTACCACTATTCTCCTTCTTGGTGCTACAACCTCATGGATTAGTACCATTGTTTTTCTGGGATAGTGGCGTACCCGATTTGGTTTCAATGTGTAAGGGTATGAAAGTATCCATGTGTAAGTCATTTCTGTTATTATATCATTCACCTTATTCCGGCTTATTTCATCAGAGTGAAAGATTAGATCCTCCAAATCTAACTGACTTGGATAAATATCCATTAATTGACTATTTGAGAAACAAATTTGATGAACTCTTTCGTCAAAATCTAGTTACAGTGGGAGAAAAAGAGAATTATGCAGATGCAATTAATTTATTTGAAATTATGTTTTACAGAACAATTGAAACCAATAGCTCATTGCCAATTTATAGATGGATATTTGTAATCAATTTTGAGATTTATGACTATGTTAAAATTGATAAAAATTTCTTTGAAATTAAATTGCTTTATACCTATGCTTGCTTATCTTCAATATGTCATTTCAGATTAAATAATAAATCAAATATTTGGATTGACTTTATTGAATGGAACAAGTCATATAATTTCTTTATTTTTGATAAGTGGAATGATTACTATGATGAAGAATTTTATCAACTAGTTATTGAAAAATAATTCGAAATTTCAAAGGAATCTTTTAACATTTTGGAAACCTTCTTACCTTTAATGTATTTGTAAGATGATTGTATTTGCGAACGTCACTGAAAACTAACGATTAACAGAATGGATAGAACCTAGTTTCTTTGCCCTCCAAAACGTATCTGCTCTCCTATATTTAGTAGTAAATATGCTGCTCACTAAGAGGGTATGAATATGTCTGTCCTATAAAACCGTTCAACGGAAAACTTGGAAGGACTAGTGGTAAAAGCTATTATTGAAAACTATAAAATCCAAAATATTTATGATTTATCACTAATCACCAATTTCGCTCCTCTGATGAATCACATATAAATATTTTTCAGTATTACTAAATGTGGTAACGTCATACAATGTCTTCTAAATCACGAAATACATTGAATGAGTATTGTCTTTATTTTATAGTAATGCTATTATGGTTTGCTTTATATTTTATGATATGCCCCAAGATTTACTACATAGAAATAGTTTTTGATACTATTAATTAATATTTTTTAAGGAACAATCCTTATGTCATGTAAAGTCGAAGGTTATTTTTTTTATCTGTTATTGCAATTAGTATTTGAACACAAATCATTCGCGAGCTACTAAATTCTATGGAACTTATGATATTTCTATATAAATATACATTATAAAAACAAAACAAACCTTGATCTCTTTTGGAGCAAGTACAATTTTAGTTATATGTCTACCCTATGGCGACCTATATTATGGCAATGAATCTCATCCCGAAACATCCTGAGGATATTTTAATTTTATGGCCGCTTCAATTTAGGCTGCAAATATAAATAATAATGCGGCTTCCACATGTCTCAAATCGGTAGATTATAACTTAAGCTCAATGTAGCCAATCACATATTCATTTAAAATGCTTTCAATAAACAGAGATCTACTCTTATATAATTAATCTAAACCATGTTTTCACTTATCGTTAATCTCATTTTCAACCTATATTTTAAATTGAAGAATATGGCTCGAAATAATAAATATTCTTAAATTGAGTTTAATCCATCGAATTAAGAATCGATGTAAGCTTGTTGAAGCGGTGTACATTAAACAAAAATAGCCGAGTAGTATACTTAATAACTTTCAACTTGATGACAGTTGTTATTTCCACCTAGGAGAAACTGAATACAAAAAAAATACTAATTTTGAGGGTTCACAAGTTCTTTCAAATTCTAACTGAATTAAGTAGCTTAACGGCTATAGTTTATAGTATACATTATTGCAATAGGATGCGGCTGTCACATATTATATTTATCAGTCTAATTAAGTAATTCAACGCTTAATCTCTCTCTTCTAATATTTATAAGTTCATCTTCATCTAGAGAATCTTCTATATCAAACTGTCGATCCAAATTATTATTAAAGGACACACCTTTCAATTCTTTAAATTCCAGATGAATTAGGTTTGCAAGTAAAAATCTGTCAACAAATCCACTCATTAGATGATTATTATTCTTGATGATTAAGTAATTTAAGTGCAATTTCTCAAAGATCTCTAGCACCAAAACAATTGGGGTTTGATCATTTAGAATGATGATTGAGTTCTCAGTAAGCATTTCTAATTGAACTAAGGATGACGAGTTAATTGATTGTTCGTATTGTAATTGTTGTGAAATTATTGGCTTTGGTAATTTTTCTATTTGAAAGCTAATTATTGAGTCGTTATTTTCAACTGTTGATAGCTTAGTAAACAATTCTTGTTTATTAACGTATCCTAAACTTATTGGGTTTTCATAATTAAGTATTAATGGATAACCTTCATTGTTATCGTCGTTAATAAATTGGTATAGATTTCCTAAGGTATAAGGAATCTCGGGTATCAAACAAAGACACCTAGCATTTTCAAGTGAGATCATAACTGATTTAATGGTTAAATCGGGTAATTTGTTCTTAACAGAGCCATTTGAATTTGTAAAATCTACAAACCCGCTACCCTTGCCTTCATTAACTTGTCCATGTTTATCATTTGACTTATTAAAATTATTCTTTAACCAGGCATCATAAATATTCTCGTTACATAACCAATCGTTTACAAACTTCAGTGTCATTACAGCTAGCATAATAGGCAATACATAACTAACAGCACCAGTTAACTCAAACATTATGACGACAACAGACATTGTCAACTTGGTTATACCTGACATAAATGATGCGGCACCAATTACTGCGTATGATGATGGGGAGACTAGACATGATTTTTCGGTACATGTAGCTAAAAAGTCCCAAGTAAATTTACTTTGTAAAATTTGAGATATTATACCCAATAATCTACCAGATGTGGCCCCAATAACTAAGGAAGGCATTAATATACCTCCAGGTAAATC
This sequence comes from Schwanniomyces occidentalis var. occidentalis, assembly GCA_031081865.1. Classification (NCBI taxonomy): domain Eukaryota; kingdom Fungi; phylum Ascomycota; class Pichiomycetes; order Serinales; family Debaryomycetaceae; genus Schwanniomyces; species Schwanniomyces occidentalis. The sequence goes on from JARYTB010000012.1 coordinate 122,659, forward strand.
AGTACCAAATGTATACGAACTCAATAAGAACCCCTGTATTATAATGTAGAATAATTTTAAAATTGTTATACTATTCGATGTCAGACACATAAAATTTGAAGAATTTGAATCTAATTTATCAGTAGGACAATCAGTAAATAGGATTTTGAGGTATGCATGCAACGGCAATTTTGTTATTTCAATCGGGAAATTTAATAAAGTTGTTATCAACAAAACCGCAAAAATTTCTAAATATTTACCCCAACTACCTGGTAAATTAAATATTTTGCATAGTTTAAACTGAATTTGACTTCTGAAGGCATTTGTTGAAAATTTTGAGTTCAATTTAATGAATAAGTGCCCATATATACCACCCAATATCCCCAATAATATGAATGGAATCACTTCCATGAAAAGCCAGCTGAAGTTACCAAATTCAACCAGGAATAACTCTTGTTCATGAAAATTTTCACCATCTGTAAAAATTTTAAACCCAGTTAAAACAACTATTGCAATGGTGGCACTTATAAATGAATTCCACATTATTTTAATTGGCATGAAGAAACTTGGCATGCTTTCTAGAACAAATAAAACACCTCCAATTGGCGAGTTAAATGCAACTGATATCCCAGTTGCTGTTGCAGCGCTTAATAGTTCTCTTCTAACACCCTCACTCTCGTAGTCCTTGCCTACCAAAAAAGTATATAAAATGTTCTGGATACAACATGAAACATGAACCAACGGACCTTCTTTACCTAGCCATAATCCTGAGCTTACCACTAATATCAATCCTATAATCTTATAAAATAATGTACCAATGCCCAAATAATTTGAGATGTTATAGTTAAAACCAGATATAATCAATTTAATTTCAGGTATACCTGATTGCTTAATTAATGGATCTTTTCTGATTGTTATATATGCAGCCAATAAAATCCATAAAAAGGCAAAGATAAAATAAATTGGGAAATTCACCAATATATTGGACATCAAGCCTCTTGAATTGAATATAATTCTTGACCAGTCATACCATTCATCAACTGGGCACGTCAGATAAGGATTTATTAGAGACCATTTATCAATTTTACTAAAGCATAAACCTTTCTTTAGATCATTTAACCATACGGACGTAAAATCAATGAATGTCGTAATATATCCGACAATGAGCGACAGCATTACAATTGCCAACCATTTTCTAGATATGAATAAAGATGATTTTGGTACTATAGCTGACTCTAGACTCCAATCTATATATGTATAATTTTCATAGTATTTCTTTGTTTCCTTTGGCTGTTTACCTGATTCTAATTGAGCATTATCGCCGGCATACGAAAGTATCGGTATTTCATCTGCTGAATACGTAAATTGCACCTCTTCAGGGGTAAACAATAATACCATCTTCTTACCAATACAATTACCACTACTGTAAATATACTATCGGTGATAATCTAGTATCAGTACTGGCTATTAGCCTAATGATATCATATATGTATTTGCAGGTTAAATAGGTAGATTTACAGGTTACACAGAAGATGTTTTGATTTTTTATACAATGGAAGAAGTAGATGTAAACCAATCTACCAAATAAAGGCTATAGATATAAGATGTCATTTTTAAGCAATAGTACATCTAGTACAACAAGCTCCAGTGCATCTACTGGCCAGGAGTTGCTTAATGATATTACCATTAATAATCCTCCGGAGGATTCCATTTCAGATATATCGTTCTCGCCACAACAAGATTTGTTAGCAGCAGCTAGTTGGGATAAAAAAGTAAGAATTTATGAAATTGATCCAAATTCAGGTAATAACCAGGGTAGGGCATTATATGAGCATGATGGACCAGTATTGTCTTCCAGATGGTCTACGGATGGGACAAAAGTTGTGAGTAGTGGTGCTGATAAACAGGTTAAATTATTCGATTTACAATCGCAGCAGGCACAACAGATCGGTGTCCATGATGCACCAGTCAAGGCAGTTCGTTATGTGGAGTGTGGGCCCACGAACACTCAGGTTGTTGTATCAGGGTCCTGGGATAAAACTTTAAAATATTGGGACATGAGATCACCTCAGCCAATTACAGCTATAAATTTACCAGAAAGAGTGTATTGTATGGATTCAAGCCAAAAGTTATTAGTAGTTGGATGCGCTGAAAGGCAAATTAGTATAATTGACTTAAACAATCCTCAACAGATTTTCAAGAATTCAGTATCGCCTTTAAAATGGCAAACCAGATCTATATCTTGTTATCCACAAGGAAATGGGTTTGCAATTGGCTCCATTGAAGGAAGATGTGCCATCCAGTATATCGATGAAAGCGAGCAAAACAAATTTGGGTTTTCATTCAGATGCCATCGTAAGTCGCCAAACGGTAATACTGCTACTTCTTCTTTACGTACTTCTACCAACACAGAGTCACATATCTATGCCGTCAATTCAATTGCATTTCATCCTGTTTATGGTACTTTCAGCACTGCTGGTTCGGATGGTACCTTCTGTTTCTGGGACAAAGATGCTAGACAGAGATTGAAGACATTCCCTGCCCTTAACTGTACTATATCTGCCACCTGTTTCAATAAGAATGGTTCTATATTTGCCTATGCGATGAGTTACGATTGGTCTCAAGGTCATATGGGTAACAGACCGGATTACCCAAATCAAATCAAGTTACATGCTACAAAGGATGAAGAGATCAAGCAAAAGAAGAAACGTTGATTATTTAGTAGTATAGAAATTGTATGTATCTTTAATAAAATCTTAATGGTTTAATTTGAAGTATTACCAAAAAGGGAAGTTGAAAAATTCCTCACTGGAAAATTTCCTGGGCCGGTCAGTCAGCGGTATCGATACTGATCAACTTCGACCAGCTTCTTATTTGTTAATTCTGCTACTTCTTTTTTCTGCCAAATCAACCAGGTAGTAATCGAACAAAAGGATATTCAGTTTTATAAAATGACTGATGACTTTAAATATCCTAAGCGTGGAATAATTAGTGAACCTTTTGTCAATCAGATAGACGTTATTGAAAAAACCTTGATCGAAGTGCAAAACCAACCATCAAGTTTGTATACGAATAACAATCAAAAGCGGAAAAATCATTTTAATGCCAAGTTTAGCAACGTCTTGAATGTCCCGATAAGCGACTTCCATCATGATTCATCCAAAAGAGTTCCACCTTCAACTCTAACAAACACTAGTTCACTGATTGGTTCTACTCTCGCTACTAAGTTGTCCTATTCCACTACTCCAGTTCAGCAACAACAATCTTTAGCAGACAACGCTAGCAATAGTTTTAAGTTTGATCCGTTCAAACCAGTTGACTTTATGAATGATAGTAAGCTCAACTATCAGCAGATTTTCAGTTCTTCCACTAATTCAATTTTGGGTAATTTTAACAGCAATACTGCTACTACTAATATTTGGGGAAATAATAATAATCAAAGACTATCGAATGGTACTACTGTTTGGGGTTAAAAAGGGGGTCATAAAGGAAGATAAAAATGTTTTACTATTTGTTTTACTTTTATAATTTTGTTTTGTTTTATTAGAGTGTTTTAATGCGTGTATATTTCTGCTTCAATTTGTTTTAATTATTAGAGTGCTTGTATTTTGTGATTTATTGTCTGTTGGTGATTTAAAGTAAAAGTAACTAGAGATGTAAAGTTATTGGTCTATATTTATATAGTTATTCTTTGGAAAGTACATGAATTTATAGGTGTAATAGTATTGTGTTTGTTAGGATGTACTTATTTCCTTATTAGGCAATCTAGGCCCCTCGCGATATCGGCGCCACGCCCATACTTGAAGTTAGTAAGGGTTCCTTTAAACTCATATAATTTATATTAGTTATCCTATTGAACTAGTTCAAACAGATATAGATTATCAAATCAATATATATATATATATATATATAACTTAAACAATACAGCCATATCTGTTCAGTCAAATATTTTTTATTCCACTGTTTTTTGTCAAATTTTTTCTCAGTTTACATTTACTTCCTGGTCAACATATAAAAAAATTAAAGGGCTGATTGATTACTATTTTTCTTCTAGATATTAAACTTTTTTTTAGCATCAATCCAAATCAAAATATCTAATATTAAAAAATTCTAGTAGGACTATTTCACCTTTGAAATAATCGAGATATCAGCGGACTGTCAAGTACAAGCATACAGCAGAAATCAATTTTTTAAAAGGGCAATATTTTAGCCATATAAAATAAGTATAACATGAGTCACCAAAGTACTCCCCATTTGTATAATAAAAGAACACCAGGTTCTATACAAAACGATAATCATAATGCATCAAACTTCAATAATAGCTCGAATAATAAACCGATAATGGATTCATCGATAAGTATTTGTGATTCGCAGGCTACTAATGCTAGACAATTGTTAAATGCTTATGTTTACGACTTTTTAGTTAAAAGCAGATTACCTCAAACTGCAAGAATATTTGTCAATGAAGCAGAAGTTCCATCGATCCAGAATAGCTCAAATTCATCAAATAAAAATTCTCCTCAAACCAGCAATAACTCCAATACCCCTCAAACTCCAAATAGCAGTTATCAACAGTTTCAAAAAGAAAACAATTTGCCCAATTTATTGATGACAATGGATGCGCCACAAGGGTTCCTTTATGAGTGGTGGCAAGTATTTTGGGACGTTTTCCAAGCCAAAAATAACAAGGGAACATCAAATTTTGCTTTACAATATTATCAGTTACAACTGCTTAAACAAAGACAACAGCAGGAAATGCAAGGATTGAATGTTCAGGCGTTAGGTGTTCCTAATGGTGGTCAATTTCATCCTCAGCCTCAACAGCAGCCTCAACAACCTCATCAACAAATTCCACCTCAACATCAGCCACAAGCATTAGATCAACAACAGCAACAGCGTCTTATGATGCAAATGATGATGAAACAACAACAACTACCAATAGGTTCGATGGACCCTCAACAACAAATGTTAGCTACAATGGCGCCGAATAATAATTTAAATTTACAACAACAATTATTCTTATCACACCAACAGCAATCACAAAATCGAATTCAACAACATGCTCAAAGTCAAATGAATAATTTACGTCAACAAGCTGCTGTTGCTGCACAACAACAGCAGCAACAAGTTCAGCAGGCCCAACAGATACCACACGATAGTCCAAACAATAGTTCACCTGCAAATGGACAAAGATTAAATCAAATGACTCCTCAAACCCAACATGCTCAGCAGCCTATTAATGGAATGCAACCATTTCAGCAACCTCAAATTATAAATGGTTCTCAGGCTCCTACTCCATTTAATCAACCTCAGCCGCCTCCTCAAATAATTAGAATGAACAGTAACAGTAATCCTAGTATGTCAAATCAAAATAACGACAATCAAACAATGCTCACCTCTAACGCTAATAACAATGGTACCAGTAGAAATACTAATGCGCTCCAGGATTATCAAATGCAATTAATGTTATTAGAAAAACAAAATAAAAAGAGACTTGATATTGCTAGAAATAACGGAGCAGCTGATCCGAATGCTTTATTAGGTTCAGGTATGTTACCTCCTCAAAGTCAACAAAATCAGCAGTCGCAACAAAAACTGTCACCTGCTCCAATAACCAATTCACCTGTCATCAATAATAAGCCTTCTCCATCGTCTGCAAATACCAAAAAAAAGAAAGAGCAACCGGCAAAAAGAGGTAGGAAGCCTAGCACTGCCAGCAATCCAGTTACTAATACTGCTAATATCCCAGGTTCTAATATCGCGGGTACCAATATCCTGGCAAATACAGCCAGTAATGCTTCACTTCTAAAAAAGGAATATTCGACACCTTTAACGCCTGCTTCTGAGAATTCAAATGATACATTAGCTAAAAGGAAACGTAAAAGTGTTGCCGCATCAGAATCCCCAAAGAAACAAGCCAATAAAAATCCATCGAATCCTTCTATAACAGCGAAAAAGGAAAAACCTATTAAGGAAGAGTCAACCAAGAAAAATAAAGATGAAGAAAATATGCCTCCACCTTCTGTTAGCTCAACTTTTCAAGACTCAATTGGGCAGACAGACCAGATGTTCCCAGTTGAAATTTTAGGTAATAATTCAAATGGAGATAATCATAATTTCTTTGGTACAAACACTCAACCCAGCCACGAAACATTAGATGATATTGATTTTGATTTCAATCAGTTTTTAGATGGTAATGGCGACAGCACGTTGAATGAAAGTATTGGTGGATTTAGCTGGGGGAATGTTGATGCAATTGAAAACGGTGAATAAATGTGGCAAAGTGTCACTTACGATAATAAATTATTCTCCTCTAATTTTGAATTATTCTTCTTCGTTCATATATTCTTTATTTCTTACAGTACTTTTTGTAAAACTTTTTGTATGTATTATAACTTATTTTATAGTTAATTTTTTATTTTTTCTACTTTTCTTTAGGGTACTTTTTCATAAGGTTTTGAACATAATTAAAATCTTAATTAGTTATCTCAGGTAATATCTATATACTTTTCTTTTATGGGTTTATAGTTTGTATTTCATATATCTTTCATATATAAGTGTAATATTACACTATTTTGATTCACCTATCTACTCTTAATCAAATATCATTTCCTATGCATTCTTTTTACTGTCATCAACTAAAGGTTTTTCAGGTTTAAACCAAGCTTCTTTATTGTTCCAAACCCCATATAATACAATAGACAATAAACTAACGAATAATCCAGAACTTAAATTAGTAGATGGAAACGTATTCCAGCAGTATTCATGTAGTCCCCAAATACTTAAACCAATTAAAATATTCCAGTTAGTCATATAAATTAAAAAGGGCAATTGCCAACAATACCAAGATAAGAATTGGTAATGTAATGACCTTGCAAATAAAACACCAATAATATTCGTTGTACTCATAATCAATAAAATTAATTTTGGCCCAGTTGTATGATTAATCAATAAATTATTAGGGGAAATGGTTTTAAATGGTTTTAAAGAATCTATAATTAATTGAGTCATTGACTTCTTAGTAATTTTTGAATTTAAAAATCTTGTAAAGAAAAAAAACAATAACAACGAAATATGGCCAAATAATAAACCTTTTGAAAATTTGTCACTTAAAAAGAACTCTTCATCTAAGAATTTCCAATTAACAGTCCACTCATATAAGAAATTTCTTTTAAAATCAAATGCTTGATTTATGTAATTCCATCTAATTATTTTGGCTTCATCATCATTAAAAAACGGCAACAAAAATTTCCAACCCATTAATATCTGAATTAGAGGAATTATAGCCAAAACAACGATTAATTTAATTATATTTTCACCAACCAAAAAATATGAAATTATAATAAATGCTGGCAAATACAACAATGCGTTCATTTTAATTGAAATTGCAATACTAAACAAGTCAGCAGCGACTAATGTAAGCCAGAAACTTATAGATGAACTTGTTGAATACCAATAGGATGCCTGCTGTAAGAAGATTGTAACTCCAACCATACATATAGTAGTGAAACAATCATTAAATAATCGTAAGACATAGATTGAAAACAATCTTTTACTAGCAATTAATAAATACAATGGCCAAGGCCGTAAGTCTGGCGTCATAGTATAAGTGACAACCACCAATAAAGTTGTTAAAGTAAATAAGTAACCAAATAAGGACTGAGCAGTTGGAATCTCAGTTCCATCGTTAGTCAAGTAATTGATCCACTGGTAAATTTGGACGTATCCTGCTGGATAGACAATAGGGCCCGTGTCACCATAAATCAAAGTATAATCAATTTCACCGTCATTGATTAATTGAATTTGTTGCATATAAGTAGCAAAATCAATCTCTGTATATGGAACTAAAGCAATTATAACTTTTGAAATTATAGATGTTAATGCTATCAAAATTGGACAAACTATTCTGTTACAGAAAGGATTAAAAATCAATGCAGCCACACCATTATATATGTCTAGCAAAACGTTTTTTAAGGTAAATTCAGGCAACTCCTGATTCTTACGTTTGTCTTCATCAAGCTTATTATCTTCTGACATATTGCAAGATTATGTAGTTTTGTAGAAACAAGGTGTAAAAGTTTTGTAGTTTATCTACGTTCGACTATTTCGGTGGGACCATCTCTTCGCAGTCGGCCACTTTATATTGATTTGAAAATTACTTAAACAAATATTAGATTGAAATGAATAATTCCAATATTACTAGTCTATAAACGGTTCTATTATACAGTTGATAATCTATTTGACTTTTTCTTGAAAATCTTCAAGACATCTCTTTTACGTCTCTTACATTCTCTCGAAAATTCACCTCTAACTCCCCAGAACCATTTTTCATAAGGAAATTCATCATCATCATTATTATCCATTACATCAGATTCACCAGGTAATTTAATAAGTTCATTCAAATTACCAACTTTGCTTAATTGGGATTGAGCTTGTAAAAATGGGGAATTCAAATGAGGCCAGAATAAACCAAATTTATTTGAAGCTTGCTTAAGGGATTCTTCTTGTTGTTTTACTTTGATTTGATTTAATAACTCTCGTTGATGTGAGACATCAAACGCTTTGTTATTATCAATATCCTCGTCATCTTCAGAAAGAGCCAACTTCAATTCTGATTGTTGTGGATTGTCTTCTTGAGATTTACCAGGATTGAATAAGGATCTTAACGTTTCCGTATTATTTACCGTTGCAATTGGTTGTCCAAACGTAGGAATAAACTCATCTTCAGATGATTCATCTTCTTGTGCCGGTGGTTTAGACACTTGTGGTTCATTGTTGGATTTTACAATTTCGAATCCATGGTCGTCATTGTATTTTTGGTTAATAACTTCGGTGGTATATTGTTGTCCTAATGCATCGAGGTCTAATTCATTACCTTCATCGTCTTCATCATAATAAACTTCTTCTTTTGGTTGATCAACGCTATTTATGTAATGCTCAATTGATTCCTTACCCTTTTCAATTTCAACATCTTGTTCAGCTTCAGAATCTGAATAATGTAAGCCTCCTTCAATTTCATAATCATACCTAAGGACCTTCCTTCTACCCTTTTCATCAACTGTGATATCATCCTCATACTTGTCATTGTCTTCAATTTCAACAGGTTTGTTGAAATCGTAATTGCTGAAAATCGAAGCTAAAACAGATTTGTTCTTCATATTTTCTTGCATTAATTCTTCATCCTCCTCATTTACTACGGCATTATTTGTTTCAATATCTTTACCGTAATGATCAGCCTCATTGCTATTAATACCACACTTAATCGGAGCTGGTCCACCAAGTATCGAGTCGTTAATCTTAACCGTGGTTCTTTCAATTATATGATCGTCACCACTCTTCCAAACACCATTTGAGTATTTCCAAGTCAAATCCTTGGATGTTTTATTCTTTTCAATACCCCATAACTTTGTCTTATAGCATTTAAAAATCTTTAATTCACCATTGATCAAAACTCTTAAGGTTTGTTGTCTCTTTAAAAAGTGGGTATTTGGTCGATTTGTTTCTCTAAGTCTACCATTAATCAATTCTGAACCTCCGGATTTCTTTGAATACTGCTGGGTGTTTGGTTTTACTGACGCAGAAGCCAAAGAACTATATGATTCTAAACCAATTAATGAATGCAGCGGGCTCTGATTTTTAGTATTGCCGGATATATTGTTGTATGTGTGTGAAGATTTTAAATAACCAAGAGCAGCATTATTTGCTCCAATGGTACTTGAAGTTATTAGAGTCCCAGTCAAGGGGTTTATTCGATATCTGGTATTGGATTCCTTAATTCTTTCTAACCTTCTGCTATTTATCTTGTCCCTCTTGATTCTTTCGGATTTGCGAACATCTGGCCGCTTGGCATCTTTTAACCATCTTTCTTGAAATGTCTCTCTAGCTACACTTACAGTCAATTTCATCCCCATAAACAAGATCCCATGGAGAGAGCCCTTCAATTTTTCAAAATTTTTGTTATTTATCCTTAACGTAATAAATCCAAAGTAATAATCTTGCGTTGGCTTGGTATGTAATTCTAAATCTTTAATAACCTCTCCAAACTTACCTAATCTTGTCGACAAAGCTTGCTTGTTTTCCGATAACTTCGGGGATATATTACCTATATGAATCCTTAATTCCTTCAACTCTTCATCATTAGTCATTTTATTTTGATTGGTTCAAGTAATACGTAGATTTTTGTCTCTGTCAAGTAGTTGATCTTTAAAAATCAAATTTTGGTGGGATGAGATGGATATATGTATTTGCGGGTTATGTCTGTGTCTTTACATTTTAAATGATTATACTAATGAACAAGAATATATGCCACCGTTATCCTCATGAAAATAGCTATAAGATTCTTAAATAAGACATAGTATCTAGTTTAGTGTGTAAGAGTTAAGAATTTTGTAAGATTTTCATATAAACCGTTGTATAAAAAAGCTTATACACTTTGAAAAATCAATCTAATCTAAAAAAAGGTGTCAGCAAATAGTAAACGGTAGATATAATTGACAATTTCATAGATGATGATGACAGATTTGGAAGAACTAAATGCTCAAATCGATATTTCGTGGGATAAATTACGGCAATCGTATAGTGATATGACTTCAGATAGTATTAATAAATCGGAGAGCAATATAAGTTCAGAACCTGATAGAGATGATGAAGTTATTGATATATCGAAAGATATTCCAAGCCTACAAAGCTTGATTGCTAGCCAATCAAATAGATCAATTTTGGAGAAGGAGTTGAAAGAGATAATAATGAAATTTTATTGGAACGGATTTTATAAAGGGTTTGAAATCGTTGATAAAAGCGATTTAAAGCCAACTAGTAAATAAACATATACACGATAAATAAGATAAATAACATAGCCCCAAAATCAAGTTGAAGCCCATAAATCTCTTAAACCCATAATAGATGTAATAGTACCTGCTAAACCAACATCTCCTTCGGTGAAATGTAAGATATCTAATGAGTTCAAGGCGATAAACATATCTAAGAGGTCCCATACCAATTTTCTCTTAGCTGAGTAGACCTTCTTGCTAATTGCTTCAACATCAGTCTTTTCGTCAGCATTTTCTAATTTAGTATAGTTGATCTTGTATGTTCTTAACGAGTTAATCACGCCAGCAACTAGTGCCAACAACCAAAATCTGGAGGCCAAAGTTGGTACCCTAGTAAATTTTTTAGAATTGATAATACCCATCATCTTAAACCAGGTAATTGAGTCCAAAGTTAAATAAGCGGCAAATCCTAAGTTTCTAATGACAGTGGTTCTTTGTAAAATTGGGTCCATCAACTTATTATCAAATGTTTTTGAAGCATCCTGTAAGTGGTTCAAAGGCTTTAAAAACCTCATACCCTTTCTTAAAAACGTAGCATGGCTCTTCAAATCTGCAAATAACTTAACTAGTTCGCTTGAGAACCCTTGTCTGGATAAATAATAGGACAAAAACCTGGATAAGTAGGCCACTAGTCTAAAACATTTCTCTCTCTTGGGAGTACTATCCAAGAATTTGATTAACTTAGTTAATGTTGGATGATAAATAATAGTATCTGCTACCATTTTACTTTTGGTTACTACGTTAAAGCTAAATGAAAAGAAATAATTGGAATAACTTTATCATATCTTATAACTTGGGGTACATGGGCGTCAAGAAGAATCAAAGACCGAGGATCCACAACGTTGAAATCACAAGCCGGGAAGATCCTTACACCCGTACTTGCTGTTCGATTATTGGGCATCTGTAACCACCAAGTATATATGAATCTGTCTTTGTTAGCAGTTCACCCCCCTTTTCCATGCCAATATTTCTCGAGGAGATCTTGATGACAACTGCACGAAGACATCTACTCCTCAATTGGGATAAGTTTAACAATCTCGACCTAGTGTCGTTTACAATAAACCATTCTGCTACACTAGAACCTCTTGTCTTATTTGGAGATTGTACAAAATGGCTAACATGGATAATACTTATAGTACTTGTAAATTGACGACAGCTATTTTGCTTATAATAGAACAATTGACCGGAACTAAGGAAGTAAACATTGGAAAAAACTCAACTTGATGCGGTATTTATTTGTCATTTTTATGTACAGATGATTTTTGTTCGGATTTTAGGATAACGAAAAGGCAAGTACAGTGATAATTATCATTGCAGTAGATTTGAATATCGTACTAGAGTCCTTCAAACCATGTCCTTTCGATTGTAATGGAAATTCTGATAAGGCGATTTCCAGGGAAGACTCCTCGATGACCAAGGGTTGAAAACGCTACTGATTACTTGCGCTGATTTTTATGTTGTCTGTTTGAAACGATACTTGTAGACTATTATACCAGCTCCTTAAAGGTGCTCCATAATGACAATTTTATAGACCACCTACAAATGTTATGCTTGTTGTTCATGACTTAAATAATTAGACAGCTTCAGCAATGGTGTGATTTCTAGTAAGGTCACTTTAAGGTTCCGAATCATAAGCGTACTTCTTGAACTTGATTCAAGACTTAACTACATGTCAAAGTCTCTAAGAACATGCTAGGAATGGCGAAAGTTTTTGCTACTCGTAGTTAGTCGTATTTTTGGTCAATCTGGAAGTAGCTGGTAAAATCAACGTATTTAATATTCAAATCTTTATTTAAAAAGCTCTCAACATACCCACTATGTTTTAGAGTGGCTAATGACCATCCAGGTATCCTTAAATTGGTATGTTGTATCAGATCATGGTTTCTACATTCTATAGTGCTCTCTGAGATATGCACATAGAAGAAGATTTTACTGTTACATGGGGTGAAATATCCACTTCGATGCACTTTCAGCGAAAAAAAGGTCCTCTGAAACAATGCTATTTGTACTGCCTGCTACCAGTACTAATGCCAGCTAGTTGATGTCATTTTACTTTCATCTCCCTCCGTATTCCGAGAGTTTAACCATTGCAGCAATTACCAAAAAGAACTTTCCAACATATCGCTATATATATTTGTCCAACGTAATACGCAGAACTGCCAATAGTCCTGTAACAACTTTCTTAAGAGATTCGCTCGGTTACAGAATCACAAAAGTTGTCCATTTACTACTCGTTGCGGAGATCATTTCGCTTTCATTATTGTTGCATACAACCTTATCATAATAGTCATAATCCTAACACCTCCGACAAGTGGCCCTTTCAAAGAATCTATCCGATGAATGATATTAAACTAGATGCTGCTTTAATGAATGTGAGTTCCTACCGATAGCAAATTACTGGATGACAGGTACCGGAATCCTTGCATCCAATTTTTGGGTCAATATCATAAGAAACAGGAACATCCTTTCACATTAACACTGTAGAATTTTTTTCTTCTATTCACTTTCTATGATATATTTATTATATCATCTTGCTTGCTTCCACTAATACCCCTGTATTAATTGTTTAGGCGTATTCATAGTATTAGGATTGGCAGCGCCAGTTTGCGACATATAATCTTTGTATGCACTCCTATCTCAATGTTTGTTTTCTTTTTTGTAATCAAACTAACGATTTGTAAACAAATCAACGAAGTATATGGTACTTGATTCAATTATCCATTTGAAAACTAACAAAGGAGACTTTAGCTCGTTATTTTCGAAAATGGAAAGTTCTAGGCAGCCTTCAAAGAGTATTCTAAAGGATAACACATTACCTATACTAAATAGTAAAAGGCGAGTTTCATTTGCACCTGAGGTTACGTTACATAAATTCGATTTCGTTCCATATCCTAATAATAAAAGAAGGAAAACTATTGGAGTAATTCCACTGCTGGAATCTGAGAGCTCAAGTAGTTTGAAGGAAAATGAGTCAGAAGATAATGGTATTGAGGTATTAGAAGACAGTTCAGATGATGAAGGTACGGTTGGTACAGATGCTGATGTTAATAAGGCTATTTCTGACATAAATACATTAAACGATAGCCAAAATGATAATAATGAATTTGAAGATGAAGAAGAAACAATGGATTTAACCGGGCAAATCAGTTATCCTCGGCATCATCAAGGGCCAGAAACAGCGTCAGAACTGCGGGAAGCACAACCGGTGGAAATCAAAAAAGCGCAGGATGAGATAGAGTCAGAACATCAACAAAGACAAAAAGAGTATGCAAACGGTGAAACACAAAAAGAAGAATCTGACCTGCAACGGCTACAATCGTCGCCCTTTATTGAGGCTCCCCAACTAAGTTCTTCAGAAGACGAACTGGAAGAAGAAGTTGAAATGGAGTTGACTGGAGTAGTTAAAGTAAATGTACCGCAACATCGACACCAAGAATCATTCGAACAGACGGCGCACAACCATGCTGAAGAAGAAGTAACAATGGATTTAACTACCTATTATAATAAAGCTGTTAGTATAATTATCAAAGAGGATGAAGAAATGTCAATGGACTTGACGGCTGTTTACTCATACAATAAGCATAATCAGTCAATACTGGAATTCAACAAAGAAATGAGTGAGAACCTTAAAGAGTTACAAACTGTTTCTGAAATTGGAAAGAACGAAAATAAAAATCAGACCGATGACGACGGTGAAGAAATACCAATGGAAATTACTCAGCCGTTAAATAAAGTTGATCTTGATAATGAGCAAAATGAGTCTATTAAGAAGTTTATTAATAACATTGAATCTGAAAGTATTGGTGATTTTAGTATTAAAGAAATATATAAGGATAATGATGAGGCGTCATCAAAGAAAAATGAAGAAGTTTCTGAAACTCTAAGCGTTAATGAAGAGTTATTTCAACACTCTCAAATTGAATATACTCAAGAATTTGAACAAACAATGGATATAACTCATTTGCCTAACAAAATTGAAAAGCTGCTCCCAGAAGAAGCCGAGGTAACTATGGATCTAACTCAAGTTAAGGGTAAAATTGAAATCCCAAGCACAGTAGAAAATGTAAATGATCTAGAGAAGGAAACTATCCAATTGCCTAAAGATTCTAATAGTATTAATGAATATCAAAATAATAATGAAGACAACCACATAACGTTACCTGAAGCATCCGATGTAGAAACAAGTCAAGAAAACTCAAATGATACAATTGAAAAGCCACAATCAATCGAGTTCATTCTGGCCCCGGAAACAAAGGTTGAAACTGGTAGTCTGCCCGGTAAACTTGTAGTTTCTCCACCAATGCAATTAACTCAAGCGACCAAATCACTAATTATTGAAAATGATGTTCCTCTGTCATTAGAATTGACTCAAAATAATACGTCCACTCAAGATAAAGATGAAAAAAATGACAATAACAATGATGTTTCTGAGGTTAAAGAATATGATCACGTAACAAACAATAAAAATGAAGAATTAGTGTCAACCACCACAATACCATTAGCAGATGTTACGAATGATTACAATGGTGAAATTGCCGAGGACGATGATTATATTCCTGTTACATTGAACGACTTTATGAACGATATTGGTATTAAATTTTATGATGATTTAGATATTGATATTGACTCAATTAATAGACTTAGCTTTTCATTAACAGATGAACACTCAACTTTTAAGTTACAGGATTATTTTAGAGCTATACCAAAGTTGCAACTCTTAACATTATATGAATTTAGTTGTGAAGAATTAAGCAAGAATATTCAAGAAGGTAAAAAGGTATTTGCTGAATTTAACAAAACAATTGAAACTAACAATCCTCAATTATTTAGAGAATATTACTTATCAGATGAAAATGAGAAAATAAATTTGAATATGAAACTTCAATTGGTCAAAGATTATACAAGGTTTCAATCTAAGAAAACATGGCATGAATGGAGAACCCAGTTGACAAAGAATTTAATCACTGAATTAGATGATAAGTACCATGAATTAATAAATGATAAAGCGAACTTGTTAAAAAATCTACTGTCAATTGATAAAATATTTGTTCAAGTTAAATTAATTCATGAAAACCTAAAGAAGAAATTGGATAACTTAGTTAATTTAGACAATCAATTAAAAGGTTTTGCTATTGGTGAACTTATAGTACTTAAGAATGAATTAACGGAGATTAGTATAAAGTTAGCTCATACCAAAGAAGAAATTAATGCAAAACAAAGAGAACTTACGGAAGTAAATAATCAAATAACCGAGTCATCGGAATTAAAACTGAAATTGAATAAAGTCCTAGTTAAGAATGAAAAAATTTTGAATAATAATAAAAAATATGAAACTGATGAAATCAATCTATTAAACTTACAGTTTAGACTTTTACAAAAATTATCAAATTTAAAATTTATAAAACTGTTCGAAAAAGTATTTCACTTTAAGTTTGATAATTTAATAAATATCAAAATCAATTTTGAAGATATTTATAATCTTTCGAACATAACGTATGCAATACAAGAGAACAATATTTCTCCAATTCTTCACAATACATTCTTACTAAATAATTATCCATTAAGATTATCTGAGTTGATGCCAAGTTCAAACATAATCGAAAATTTTGAGAACTTCAAGAACTTGTGGGAGAAATTAAAGCTGTTAGATAATGATATATTTAAAATTTCATTGAAGTTCCCAATTAAGTTTGTTGAAGTTAATGATAGTAACTTAGTTAAATTTCAAATAAAATACTTTAACTCAACGCTAGGCTTTAAGGTGTTATTCAACTGTGTGTTGGATATCCAACAATTACTAAATTATCCACAAAATTTGAAAATTGAAGGAGAGATTAGAAGATCAAAGATAAATTTAACTAATGAATCAATAAAAAATTATTTAGTTAATGATATTGTCAAGAACAATTTGATCACTTTTGATAATATAAAAGAAATAAATTTAATTTAAAGTTATAGTATATTGTGTATAATAGATAGATAAATAAATAGGTTAGTTAAAAACTATAGAATTCCAGGATGGTGTCTAGGATGGTGTATGTTTTCATTTACTGAAATTTCTCAATAATTGCAATATGTTTATGCCAGCAAAGAATCATGCTTCAAGCCTGCCTGGATAATTAAAAAGGCAGAACATAATAGGAGCAATATCGTATTATTCATAATATAATTTTTAACAATGCCTAAGTTTATAAAATATTTCAGGAACTAGATCATATAATTGCTAGCTACTTTTTAAACCTATAGATGCCATAGATGTTAACTACTAACTTTCTGAAAAGAGAATCTTAGACGATTTTCAAAGTAGTTGTAATTTCCAAAATTCGAATTAGTTCATGCGATGTGAGTCATAGTATAGCTGTTAAAAATTAGAAAATGTTTTGTATGGTATACGTGATACGAATTTACACTGGCAGGGAGGAATAGCTCAAAATAATTCTGAAAGTGGGGTCCTACTAAGGTAGTAGAGAACAGCAGTACCAGCGATCCGTTTCCCACAAGATATAGTATAGACATTTTGCTCTTTTACGAGCAAGGGAAAATGACACAAAAGTAAACACGCAATATATAGATAGATAGGAACATTGTTATCCCTAAACCATCATCAACACTTGACAATACCCTCGCAATATTTTCTCTACTGGCATATTTCCAATAAATTTCAATTCCTTCATTATACTCATTTTTTTAAGTTGTTTCGCTTCAAAACACTCGTAAACTGATAGTATGCTGCAATCCTGATATTCCACTGAGAATTGATCATAGTGGACCAGTAGAAACCCACGATCTACAAGTGGTCGGTAAGGGTGTATGATTCGCCATATTTAGGTATATAAATCAAAATATTGACTGATCGACATGTGTATATAAATATCTATAATTAATATACACATAAATACATATATTGGATAGATCACATGATGACTCAAATGAGATTTCGATATTGCTGCCATCACTATGCTATGCTGGTGCTATACAGTCTTTTCCTTCCCGGCCAGGTACTTCCACTATTTAATCTCCTGTCTATCCACATAGCTTACAACAGAACATCCAACACCAATATTTAAAGTCGACACACGACTTATTATCATTATTGCGCTCATATGGTTTTATGCTCCATCCTCATCTGTTTTTGTACCACATTCACCAAATCTCATAGAATATTCTAGCAAGTTCCATAAAAATCTAATAAAAGGTGATATATTGGTCAGACTTTTATCTTCAGAAAAATCACAAATCCATAGAAATTTTGCAAACTGCAAAAATCTAAATCAACGGTAAATAAGTATTTACAATGTCATCAAATTATGTCCATAACAATGATGATCCAATTGTAGAAATATTTAATGCCGGGCATCCGGAAGATAACGATATCCAAGTTATTAACAGAGATAATCACGATCCATTTGATAGTAATTTTGTTTCCCCTAATATGAGCACACCAAGTATTCATCATAATCAATTATACAATGAATACGACAATAATCAGCAGCAACAAGGATCCACCTCCCAGGCACAAACGCAACAACTAAAAGATGAGTCAACAGGGTTTACGTCGATGCTAGGATCGGTTAGTGATTTTGCTGTGTCGCATGCTAATAATCAACTTGCTACAATTAATCAACCGAACTATATAACACCATTACCACCATTACCACCATTGTCGGAGTCTGTGATACCCAATGGTTTAAGCATTCAACCGTTAGCGCTACAAAGTAAATCATCGATTGGGAACGGAGGGATGGCTGATTCAAACCAAGAGAGGAAGCCGATTTCTATGAAGAAGAAAAAAGAGAGCAGTGGACCAAAAGCAAGACCAGCTTTTGTTATGAAAATATGGTCTATGGTCAATGACCCTTCGAATAAGGAGTATATCAGGTGGAACGAGGATGGGAAGACGTTCCAAGTTTTTCATAGAGAAGAATTTATGAAATTGATATTGCCGAAATATTTTAAACACAATAATTTTGCTTCGTTTGTTAGACAATTAAATATGTACGGGTGGCATAAGGTTCAAGATATAAATAGTGGTACATTAAACCAAAACAAGGATGATAAAAGCTCTGAAGAAATCTGGCAGTTCGAAAATCCATACTTTATAAAGGATAGAGAAGATCTTTTAGATAAAATTGTAAGAAATAAAAGTGTTAATCAGGAGAATGATACAAATGATGTTAACCAAATAAATTTCTCATTAATTTTGAATGAGTTGGATCAAATTAAAATGAATCAGCTAGCAATTAGCGAGGATTTAAGGAGGGTAAGAAAAGATAATAAAACTTTGTGGCATGAAAATTATATTACCAGGGAAAGGCATCAGCAACAGGCTCAAACTTTAGAAAAGATTCTTAAATTTTTAGCAGCCGTATATGGTAATAATGCTGGTAAATTTTTAGAGGTTGATAATGCGCCATTTGATATCAATGATCTTAGTAATAATAATCAAATGACAACGTATAATTTCCAACAACAACCACAACAACAAACTCAACTGAAGCAAACCTCAGCAAACCCATACACTCAACAACCACCAAGTCCATTCCATAAACCAAGGTTAATGTTAATGAATCAAGCTCATAAAAGAAGTCCATCATCATCAAATAATAAATCTTCAATCTCTTCGACCCATAGAGACGGTAACACATCCAACAGTGGATCAATTGAAGAAATTATTAGATCTTATGAAGCATCCCCTAATGGTGGTAGTAGGGATGATAATATTCATGATGCACCACAAAATAATGTTAATAGGATTTATCAACAAATCATCAATCAAGATCCGCAGATTTCTTCACCAAGGCATTTTTTCCCTGAATTAAATAATGCTTCTAATAGTCCATACCTAGGGCCAGGTACCCCGGGTACACAATTTGCAAGATTAGGTGCATCGGCTGAATCTCTACAACCATCAAATTCAAATGAATTAATGAATGGTTTAGAACAAAATATCTACAAGCAAAGTCAATCAATTCAACAAGTTCAAGATTGGATTCAAAAATTAGCGAATCAACAACAGCAACAACAGTTGCAGCATCAAGCAGTGGACAATGAAAATAATGATGATTTAAAACAAGATTTAGATGAATTTGATGTTAATGAATTTTTAAATAATAATTCAACTTCAAATACTTCGAATCCAGTTATTATTACGCCTGCTAATAGCGAAATGAGTTCCGGTAATAAAAGAAGTATTGAAGAACTTTTTGATGGAGAAATTAGTTCAGGCTCAAATAAGAAGAAGCTGATTTGAAGATACCCTTCTAATGAGAGTTCTTTTTTCCTCACCTGTAATATTATGTATAGTAGATCTATATTTAATTAATGAATTAGTTTAGTAACTTAGTATACATTCAGTAGTTAGTATATATTGTTGCCGTGGTCATTAAGACGAGCTACTTTTTTCATATCATTAAAATTGACTCTTCTACTACACATTCTGGCATTTGTATTCGTTTAGCATCTAAATATCACAACTAACTGTAAACAACTGTAAGAAAACAAAGGGAAATCTTCATAGTTTTGGAAAAATAGATTTTAGCAACCAAAACTTAAATATAGTTCTAATCGATTTGGCCATACTCAGAAGAACGAATTAAATAAATAGACTGTTATGATTGCACTTCATACCCACTAAAGCATCAGTCAATTGCGTTGATTTCCATCAGTTTCAATTAAAAAACTGTTGAGCTCGATTAAAAGCAATATTTTGAAGAATAATTGGGTCTGTTGAGATGGTTTGTGAATTGGGAGGACAACAAAGATTTAGCAATCCCGCAAGAGAATTTTTAGTGTACTTATAAACGGAAATATACATCCAATCGGACTTGGGAATATGTCGAGTTCTCTACAGGGACCATAATTGGGGAGGGTATGGTTCCCAGCTTTTTTAATTTTGAATATGTTTAATCTTCGTTATAAATGATATATATGGGATACCCCTGGAGGAAATAAGGTTAATGAAAGCGCAATTCAAATTGAGGAAAACAGGTTGTGTTAAGCGCAACCTAATCTTACGGCTCTCACCATATGTAAAAGGCCGCACAACTCCTTAAATAAGTTTCGATTTTACGTTTCCAATTCCTGGAATTTCAGGAAATAATTGGACGTAATGCATATATATAGGAGCTGAAGCAGTAGTAATGGAGATAGCATTTTGGACATACATAAAAGTTGCGAATTTCCTCAAATTACTGCAAATTCCATATCTAATAATTATGTATAATTGATTTAATATTCTCATGACCACCTTCCGTCTCTACTTTTGCTACTCTTTTATGCCCAAGCGGCTCTATCTTAAGTAGAACACAAGTCATTTTGCAAGGTGAGAGCATTATTTGATGGAGGGGAACAATCTATCGGTATTATAAGCAGTATATTTATAGAAGAAAAAAGTTCTTATGGTTTCAAGGATAATACGAGTATATTTTTGATAGACATATCTTTTAATTTAATGTGTGACACTCTAGAAGTTTCTACCGTACAAAATAGTCTGGGAACAAAAAAGAAAAACATTATCTCCTTTGGAGGACTCATCGCAATTATTGAAGTTAAATGATGAATATTGGACATATATATGGAAGATTTCAAAAGTATTGATAGAGCTTCCCGATTTCATGGCGTCGTGTTTGGCATTATTATTATTTAGCCCATGTATCATATGAAGAGCTTCCAATTGCTCGATTGGACACTACAATCACTTTAGATTAGACATACCGCCCCAAGAATGCAATTGGTCGATTTCATGGTGACATTAAGGACAGAATAAAAAACAATGGCATTGATATTCATTAATCACATGAAAAATAATTTTTAGCCGATAAATCTATACATGCTACCATTACGGACCACTATCAACGAGAGCCAGATATCTGGCATGACGAGGGAACAGTTTAGACTTTGTTTGAGGGTGGATATCCACAACACGCGCACAGAAAGCATTGATGACGGTGCTATTTATTTACAATGCTAGTATGATGGATCCAAGCCAATGCCTCAGCTTTAACTGCTATGGAACTACTTTGACAGATGTTAAGAAAATGACTTGCCATTGAAGATAATTCAGAATAACCTAATGTTAGCGGCAGTTATGTAACTAGCACTTTACTACCATTTGATACAATTAGAGACGATTTCTATCAACCACTAAACTGCTGATAAAACTAATTTTGTAATGATTTTAGAAGATAAAAAAACCATTAAAATAGGTCATGAGTTGAACTTACCGAATATTTTGGTAATACTCCAAATGGTCCCTACCGGCCTTTTTTTCTTCCAAAAAAAGTTTAAAAAACATACAAACTAATAGTTACCATTTAGTGAAATATCTGTCCGTATAACTGGCTCACCTCCTTGTTTCAACCAATCAAATATGTTCTTCCATAAAGTTGAAAGTCGGAAGTATGCCAAATACGATTTTTCACCAAAAATTTAGTTCAAACACTACCTATATCCGAGATAAGACGGTATCTATAAACAAGACCATAGTCATATACCAACCAGCACACTAACTATCTACATATATATGAATTCAGAAATATAAAAGTATATAAGTCTTAATATAAAAGAGAAAATAAAATGTCTTCTGGAGTCCTCAATCTAAATAACTCTAATCAAAAACGGTCAAAACTTAAAAGAGAATACAGTAAGGGTGGCTGTAGAGAATGCAAACGGAGAAAGATTAAGTGCTCAGAGGATAAGCCCCAATGCTGGCAATGTGGAAGATTAAAAAAGGAGTGTTCCTATCCAGCAGTTGGTGAAAAAGTGTTACGTGCATCCAGAAAAGTTCTTGCACAATACCCGCATGGGATGATAGATAAATCTAGCAAACATTTGACCATACAACAGTATGATCCAGAAGGCGGGCATATGAAAAAGAAAATTAAACAATCAGGATCGTCTTCAATACAATTAACTTCATTACAAGGTTTACCTTCGCATATAAATGAATCACCCAGCACGACTACGGTAGATTCAGTGAAAGCATCACCAGTTCTAGTTCCAAACACAAAGAACAATGTTCCAGCAACTTCACAAAATGGCAGCCCTACTAATTTGCCTTCAAGATATACAACTTCTTCAATAGTGAGCTTATTAAATGATGCCAATTCTCCTCTTTTGCCAGCACAATCATATCAAACAGAAGTCAAACCTAATCCATCGCCAACCTCCATATCATCTCATATACATAGCTCTCCACATTTGGGAGTCTTCAATGGCTCACAGAATTCATATCTAAATAAAGGCCAAACAAATTTCACAACGTCGAACGACAATATAACAATGAGTAATGACAATTTGCTATTGCTAAATAATGATTACCCATTCTATGATCAAGGTGATTTGAATATATTGGCTACTGACTTAAATAATTTGGTTAGTAATATAATGTTTGAATCAAATTTTGACAGTAAGCTTATCACTGAGCTTGATTTTAAAGGAACTGAACAGTTCTTTGAATCATTAGTGGAAGATGGTGACACATTAAATAAAGAAATGAAAAGAAATCCAGTCAGTCAAAGCTCAATAAATGATGTGATCCCTAGAAATCTTCCTTTTGATTATATTAAAGTTACTAAGAGTCATGAAAAATTGTACCTCGAGGAATTTTATAATGATTTTGCAAATATTATACTTCCATTTAGCTCATATGACGAAAGTCTACAAGATTACTTTAACCCCGCCAGAGACATTATCCTTAAATGCGCATCAAATGAATCGTTCTTACTAGCAGCTATATTGGCACAGGGTGCTAAAACCTCTTTTCAGAAGAATAGTTTACCTGAAGATGAAGAAGCTTATTGCAATTATCTTTCCAAATGCCTTAAATTATTGGGCCCTGCTTTAAATACTAATCATGATAAAAGGGATAAAAATAATTTAACATCAAACATAGAAGCAGTTTTATTAACTGTTTTATTGCTAACCTCGGCTAACGCTTCAAACACTAAGCAAGATTGGAGACCACATTTAAGAGGAGCAAAAGACTTGTTACTAAAGCAAACTTCAAACAAAATTCGCGATTCAAAAATTCTTATTTTCTGTAAATTTTGGTTTATTTCTTTTGAAATACTAGCCGGGGTAAGTTCAAAAATAGGAGGAACTTTAAAGTCTGATTCAGAAATTGATTCTTTGATGACAGGAGGGGATGAATACGAAATTAAAGTATTGAAAGAATTAGGAATTATTGATAAGAAAGGGTTCAATATAATGGCTGGGTACCATAATGATTGTGTCTCTCATTTACGGGATTTAATAAAAATTTTAAATAAGATTAGGAACCAAGGTACTGAATTTGTTCCCAATGATACGTTTGAATATCTTCGGTTATTATCTGAATTTTATAAACAAACTCAAATTGAGTTTATTAATAAGGAATGTATATTATCTCCCGAGGATTTCAAGGATGGTATAGTTCCTTTACATTCATTACTCGATACAATTGTTATTAAAAATGAAAAAATAATAGTTAGTTGGATGGATACTTCTCATCAGGCATATGTGTTAGCTTCAATTATAACAATACTTACAAGATGTTTTCAAATGACATATGATTCACCTCAAGTTCAGGAGATAACAAATAAATTAATGTCGTTGATATCATTTCTAACTAGAGCTCCAGATACCCCACAACTGATGATTAAATGTTCAATGATGATGATCCAATGGCCAATGCTAATTGCCGGTATGAATTGTATTAAAGAAGAATACAAATATTTATTAATGAAATTTTTTAGGATTTCAGCTCAAATTGGTTCTGGTAGTGCAGGATTTGCATTAAGGAAGGTAAGCAAAGCTTGGGAATTTCATAAAAAAGGTACGAAAAGTTTCTCTGATTCAGAAGATGAAGAAAATTTAGATCTTGTATCATATTAAAATTTAATTGAACTGCTATATACTCTAAACTTGTCCTAACAATGCAAACCAATTTAACTGGCCACTTGCTAATTTAAATCTGGTTTCAAAAGATGATATCAATTCCTCATCAGTACCTGAATCTTCATCTGTAACATCAAGCTTGCTATCTAGCTCATCACCAAATGAATCAATTGAATCATACAGTGCACAGTAATTACAAATTTTATTATTCCAGTCCAATTTTCCTTGTGACTTTAGCTCTTGAATATACCAACCAATCCTTTCAGCACCTAACCTTGCACCATCTAAGTTAGCAGAAGATGGACCAATTTTTAATGATGCATTTTTACCAACCATGAATAATGGCACTTGATCATTCCATTGTAGATTATCCGTTAAACAGGGAAGCCCGTGAACTATATCAATTTTATGCTCTTCTAAAATAGGATGTAGTAAAGGTAAAGATTTAATATTTGCTTTTATACCAGTGGCAAAATAAACGTAGTCAATATTAGATAAGTGTATTTTCTCATATAAATCTTTAAACTCGTCTGTGTTTTTAGTACCTTTCTTGGTTGTAAGTGTTAAATTCCAAGTTTTTGATTCTTCTTCCCATCTTTGATCTTGTATAGTTGCAAATTTTAATAATTCTAATTTTCGATTCTTACTATGATTCATAAGTTTTTTATAATATTCTGGGTTAAATGAACCTCCTTCTCTCGCCTCTTGTATCATTTCATAACGCTCTTCATCCGTATCTTTGATGTAGAATGCAGACTTTTTAACATTCTTATATTTAGTGACCCAATCTAAATGAAAATCAAAATGCTTAATCTTAATTGGTCCTCTTAGCAATAAATAAACTTTATCAACACCCAAGTTGATTGCAACATCTGCTAATTGAGCAGACGTTAAACCACCTCCCACTATCACAATTGCAGTTGGCTTACGTTGTTGAATCTTTTGCATAACTCTTCCATGAGGAAATTCAACTTGTCTCCCAAAAATATGAGAGGTATGGCAACTGCCTTCAGGAAACCTAGGATTCGATTCAAAGGGCATAATTGGATAATTTATCTCACCTCTATGGCCACTTGCGACCACGCAAATTTTACAGCCAAATATTTTATCACTAGCAGTTTTAACTATAAACCCCATTCCAGATTCGTCTGAGCCAATAATATTAATGAAGCAAAATTCAATGCTAATTACTTCATCTTTTCTAACGTTGTCTTGTAATTGATAACGATTAATTATACCTTGACAAAAATCTCTAAATAATTTTGTTGAAGGTCTATAATAGTCTTTCCAATCTCTCATATTTATGTCAACTAATCCAGGCTTATCATGACTCAAGCCGCAATTAGTGTCTCTTAATTTCATTTTACGACTGTTTTTATTAGCCAATTTTTTTAATTGGTGTTTTGAATATTCTCTACCTACAACATTTTTGATTTCCATCAAATCTTTCGACGTTTCTCTTCCTAAAAAATGAGCAAAACCAACCAAAGCATCAACATTAGCTGGATCAGGATGGAAAAACATTGGTGATCTTAAAAACGGAATTTGGCAAGATTCAAATTGATTATCCCATTGACCCAAAAATGAATCTGAAACTGAATCTAAAACTAAAAGTTCTTCTGGTTTGAATTTTTTAGTTGGCCAATAAAATCCATATTTTCTACTTGATTTGAAATTTGTTTTTGTTGAAACATTACGATTGATCAAATTTACCTTACTTCCCCTTTGTCTCAACCAGTGGAATCTTTGATGTTCATCTTCGGTGTATATTGAATCGGGGCAGTCTTCACATAGCCTTGCGCAAACAGCTAATCCACAAGTTCCACCACCTACAATTATAGCTTCATAAAAGTTATCTTTGTTTATATTATAAGATTTAGTTTCATTCATAGTGAAAGTTAAATATTGTCTACCCTAGATGCTAGAAATTAAAGGGTCAAAGGTTGCAAATATATAATATTGCAAGCATGATTTAAAATAACCAGTGCGGTATAGTTAACTACAAAGGTCACTGTACCACCACCAACATCAATAACTACTAGTATACATCACCAAAATTGGATAGACATAAAATATTCTGTAAGGAACTTATGATATTCAACCAAGTGAAAAAGCTAGTTTTGTTAAGTTTGTACAAAATTATCCAATCATCATTTTCATTTATTTAAGTTTGGATTGTTTTATCCTTTGATATAAAGAGTGTACCTTAGATACTGTGCTTTTCTTCAGAATAAGCATAAAAATATTACTAATATCTTCTACAGATACTGCAAATTATCATATACTATAAAAGTGTAATGAAAATGGAATTTTGTATCATATAACAAAAAGTATACATAAAATACTGTATAGCTACTTTAATTAGATGATTGAACAAACCCTTCAATTATAGCTAATAAACCAACAGCACCAGGATCAGGAATTCCACCTTCTTCACCTTTAAATTCACCATAATCAACATAACTAGCCCTACCAAATTTAGCTTGTAATTCTTTAGTCGATTCACAACCTTTTCTAGCACTATCAAGGGCTTCTCTCAAATTGTTCGATTGATATAAGGAATCTACAAATGGTTGTAAAGTGTCCACTAGAGTTCTGCCTCCAATACGAGCTTTAGTATATTTAAATAAACCGTCGTACAATGCATGGTGAAGTGCTTTACTTAAAGTTTGAATTGTGACTTCGTTGGCTCTTTGCAAATGTTGTACAAGAGCAGTTAAGTAAATAGAATAGATACCACCTGAAGTTCCACCCATGTTATCTTCAACGAGTTCCGTAATTGTTGATAATGTTGCAACTGGATCTTCTAAATTCGCATTGAACGATTCATTTTCTTTTAAAGCGGATAAAATTGCATTTGCGCCTTTAGCTAAAGTTTCACCACAATCACCATCACCAACAATTGTATCAAAATGAGTAATTTTTGGTTCAGTTTGTAATAATTTTTGCAAAGAATTAATTAATGCTGTTTCAAAAGTTTTTGGGTTTATTCTCAATGTAGATTTTATTTGACTTTGATGGACCATTGGCGACTCGACATATTCACTGCCCATTTCCCATTGCTTGTAGTTGAATGATTTCGGTTTCCAACCGGGAGCATTAGTTGGCGCATCCAAAAATTGTAAAATTTGTGATTCAGTAAATTTAGAATTTGACTTTGAAATATTTGATAAGTTTAATAGGGTAATTGAAAATCCTGGCGAATTTAATGATGTAACAAAATCGCTAATTAGAATACGCTTTGGTTTCTTATATAATGGTAAATTCTGGATAACATGCTCCGCAATTGTGTATAATTCTAATGAAGACGTACCACCAATATTATTAATAAGCAAAACATAGTCATCATTCTTTAAATCAAAGTTAACATAATGGCGTTCTGCATCTTCTGGTGATACTAATTTATCAAACATATTCTTAATCAACTCATCAATATTGGGAATTGGACTTAATTTATGACCAGGTTCATTATGAATACCTAAACCTAGTTCAGCTTCATCAGCACCAGTAAACTCAATTTCTTCTCCAGATCTGCCAGGGACAGATGTACGATCTAATGATGCTCCCAAAGTAGCTAAGTTACCATTAATCAATTTACCCAATTCGTAGATAGTCGTTAAATCCGCATTTTCAAAGTTGGTTGCAGCCCCCAAGATTTTATGAATAATGGCAGTACCAGCCAATCCTCTTCTACCAACCATCTCGTTTTGTTTTCTACCAACGGCTACGTCATCAGTTACAGGCAAAATTTCAACATTATACCCTTCACTTTTAGCTCTTTCTGCAACTAATCCAAAATGCAAGATATCTCCCGTATAATTCTTAACGATAATCAAGGTGCCTTTCTCTTTATTCGATTTTGTTTTCACTGCTGCCATAATTTGCTTGCTAGATGGCGATGCAAATATGGCACCACTAACTGCTGCATCTAATAAATTGTCCCCAACGAATCCACCGTGCAATGGTTCATGCCCGGCACCTCCACCACTAATTAAGGTAACTTTTCTTGAAGTATCTGAATTCGGATTGAAGATAACTTTCTCCGATGGAATTAACTTAACCGCTGGGTTTGAATGAACTAATCCTTTTAGATTAGATAAAACAATATCCTCGTCTTTATTATATTTCCAATGTTTAGCTAAAGTCATCGCCCTTATTCAATTGACTTGTATGAAATAGATCTAGATAATATGTATATATAAATATAGGCAAATTATGAAACTAGGAGGAAATCGAATCCTTTATATATTTTGGTGCACCCTGTATAGCAAGCTCGAGTCTCTCTTTGAAATCGGTGCACAGTCGATTTTTTTTTTTAATTTAATTAGCAAATAACTAAAGTAAATTAAACGGAGAAAGGCCGTGATATGAGAAACAAAACGATTCCAGCCCCTCCATATTCATCCTTCAGTACTAGGTCATTGTGTTGTTAGTATGCTCCATATCCTTATGGGTTAACTAAGAACTGGATGGTTCGATCACGTGACACTACTGGTTATAATAATGACCTCTAACACAACTGCTTTCCATTATTTCTATAAGTAGTAGCAATCATATTGAGAACTTCGGTATGATCAGTGTTGCAAAGCTCTATAGAATTCAGTTGACGTGAATAATTTGGGTGACGTTAAACTAGTTTGAAATGGTTTGGCTAAGAGTGGCGCTTATGGCTGCAGCTGAAAGATCATCAGACATATACTTAGTCATGTATTATGTAATAATCATGATCGGTGAGACCTTCCGTTTTCAAATATAGAATGAATATCATATGATGAAGCATCTAATGGTGAAGATTATCTATTCCTTGGATAAGAATTTAATTATAAAAAGCAGAAGCTTCAGAGCCTGTAACCAAAAGAATAGACTGAAGTTTGAAACTAGCGGACGACGTTCCAAGTATCTCCAAAAACCGGATTTTACATTATCAATAGAGTCAGAGTTACAGTCGATCGTTTATTTGAGAATAGACTATTGATCAGTATTGTATTAGAGTTGTTATAGCATAGTAAAGATGCCTGATCCAAACTATATGAACCAAGATAAACCGAAGAAGAAATTATTTGATTCGAATGAACCAAAAGATCAGAATCAGAATCAGCGTGTGACTGCAACAGAAGCAACACCGGTCAAAGCCAAGAAATCGAAGACTTTTACTGGATGCTTTACATGTCGTTCAAGAAAAATACGTTGTGATATAAAGAAACCATATTGTAATAACTGTACTAAATCGGGCCTAATATGTGCTGGGTATGATATTAAATTACGATGGTCGTTACCTCTACAGTTTAGTTCAGATACGGGCAATGCAATATCATCACAAGTGGTATTTAAACACCTTAATAAGGAAGGGGTTGAAGATGACAGTCCTGCAAATGTTGAATTTTTTCAAAGAAGGCACGTTGGATTTGTTAAGTGGGATGCTAAAAGAAACTGTAAGCCATATGAAACTTATGAGGAGATGGATAGAGATTTAGGCATATTGCACAATTCTGGTAACGATAATTTTGTTAACATCGAAGGAAAGACAAAGTTGTTAGGTCCGTTTGGAGTATTTAGAGGTCAATCACTTGAAAATAAAAGAAATCATGATGATGACGATATCAAAAAATTAAAGAAGATGAAGACCGATGATGGTTCATATAACAATTCAGTCAAGGTAACATCACTTTTAGTTAAAAATCCACTTACACCAAATACGGCGAATTCAGCAGATGAATCCGCCCCTCATGATCAGTTATGGCTATCGAATGAGTTAAGAGATGATGCTTTGTTAACTGCTGCTGCTTTAAATGGTGATACTCAATTTCTAGATTTTATGAATAACTTATCTTCAAATACTAACAATATTTTACCTCCAAACCCAAATATGAGTTCATCAAGTCCTAATTTTAATAATAACAATTATAATTTTTCCACTAATCAAAATGATTTCTTAAATTTGGTTTTTCATAGACATCATAATCAGACAATTTCAGCATCTAATAATAGTAATTCCAATGCAAATAATACCTCAGCATCAAATTCTAATAACCAATCGACTAATAATATGGCAACGTCAAACTTATTAAATGAATCAGAAACATCAAATATACTGATTGATCCAACAAACCAACATTTGTTTTATTCAAACTACAATAATTATTACTACAATAACCCATATCAATTGAACGAAAATTTAGAGATTCATTTACATGCATCCAGACTATCAAATAACAACGACGAAGAATCTACCGATATAGTTGAAGGTGATAATAGTAATACCACTCAAATGCCCTCGTCAATTATGTGTATTGTTCAAAGACCATTAGAACCTAAATTAGGATATGATATATCATTCCCAAATCCATCTTCGTCAAAAGTTGGATTACCAACTACTGCGTTACAAGTGCAACCGTTAACAAGGTATTTATTAAATTATTATGTTACGCAAGTTGCCGATTTAATGACAGTTATTCCATTAACCGAAAATCCATGGAAAACAATATATTTTCCTAGAGCACTAATGGCAATTGGCGAATTGCTGGCTCTTGGTCAAACCTCGACGGCTAAGAATGCTTTATTAAATGCATTGTTAGCTGTTTCAGCATTCAATTTACAATCAAAGTTTCCAAAAAATTCGGAACCAATGAAATATTACTTGAATTTAGGTATCAGATTAAGAAATCAAGCGACTTTGTTTGTTAAACAGTTACTAGGATCAGATACAGATACTCAATCGGGGGTTGAACATTGCGTTTCAAATGAAAAATATAAAGATGTATTATGCGCAGTTATGTCAATGATTAGTGTTGATTTGGTTTGGGGTACAATGCAGGATACTAATATCTATATTAAATGGTGTGGTAAAGTGATTTCAACGAAAATGATAAATAAGAAAAAGTTATCATCAAAGGCAAGAATTTTACATAGAATTTTTCTGTCCTTAAAGTTAATCCAAGATTCAACTTGTTTAGATTTAGAGAACATTAAAGATAATTATGAATTAACTAATGAAAAGGGTTACGATGTTAATGGTGATAAATTTGGTCAAAGTAGACCAAATAGTAACTCATCTGTAGGCAAAGGTAAGATCAACTTTATTGTTAATAGTTTGACATCAAAAGAAACAAATAGTTCCACTTCAATTAAAAATACATCACCCTTGTTTGTCAATAAAAAGTTAATTAACACTAAGAAAAACGATGAAAATTTTGCAACGGATGCTTTATACGGTTTGCCAAATTCCCTAATCCTACTATTTAGTGAAACAGTTCAGTTGTTGAGAACTAAAATTTATCATCTGCAAATCTATCATACTTTACCAAATAATTTTACGCAGAAGGTTAATGAATTAGATGAAAAATTGAAAAACTGGAAGTTGGATTGGAAGCTATATGATGGAGAAGAGGATGACGATTTGAATAATATTGATTTAAGTGAAAATGCGGATGATAATAAAAAGTTCTATTCTCCAATGCATGAAACTACATATCATCATATTCTCTCTTTTTATCATGCTCTAACCATTTATTATAATAGATTGATTCGGGAAGTATCTCCTCTACAGGTACAAACCAAAGTCGAAAAAACATTATATCATCTTAACTCAATCCAGAAACTAATAACCAAGGGTGAGGCTGCTATTATCCCTCTTTTCTGGCAAGGCTTTATAGCCGGTTGCGAAGCTATTTCTTTGAATTTACAAATGGGTTTCAAAAAATGGGGTGCCGACATCGCTCAATATTTAGGTAGTTATTGGGGAGCGAGACAAATCATGTTAGAAGTTTGGCGTAGAAAAAGGATGAATGAACCTAGAGATGACTGGGTCAGTGTTGTTCAAGACTGGGAAATGAATCTAATGTTAAATTAAATAGACTGTGTATCAAATGTTTGATGTAATATAATAATGCAAATTTCTAAAACGCGTTTTTTTATGTGTATTAGTTTTGAAGTTCTAGTCCCTAACCAATATAATGAAAGAGACGTCCTCATACTCCAAAGTCAGACTTCAAACGCCAATGAACAAGGGAAGTGAATTTCCATTGTGGAGATAAAAAATTTTCGATCGCGTTTGTTTTCAAAACACTCGCGTGTGTGTTTTGAAAACATTTGAAATGTAAACATAGGATAATGATGGACTCGAAAAATCAAAATATTTACATGTTTTGGTGATCTAAATAAAAACATAGAATGGTTCGAAGGGGGTGATTTATATTGTTTCTAAAATGAACCAACTATCTTGGTGGTTTTTTAATACACGTATTACGCGACAAGGATTGTCTTGAAAGTCTCATAATTGGGCACCGTGATTAGAGGTATAGCATCATCGAAAAAATTAATGATTCCAAAGAGGTATAAATATGGGACAATTTGGGCAATATTAAATATGGTTGATAGGTATAAACCATCAATATAATTCAATCGCTTCAATAATTAATTATTTCCAACTAGTTTACTTTCATTTACATATAGTTTCAAGATGCAATACAGATACTTATCATTAGCTACTTTAATTGCTGCAGCCTCTGCTCAATCAACCATCTACTCTGTTGAAACTGTTACTGAGAACACAACTACTGCTGTTACTATTACTCAATGTTCTGACCATGCATGTGAAACCTCTGTTGAATCAGTAAGTTATACCACAGTTACTACTACCGTTGACGGTGTTGAGACAGTTTATACTACCGTTTGTCCATTAACATCAACCGAATCCGAATCAACAGCTACTCCAGTCGTTGAAGCAGTCTCAACTTCAAGTACTGCTCAACCAACTGTCTCAGGAACTGAATCAGATGAATACGTAGATATTACAATTACTCCAACCGTTACTGCTTCTACTGGAGTTGACGCTACTATTACCTCCCAATTAACTATAACTTCAATTTATAGATCCCAATCAACTTCTGCTAATGGAACTGTCAATGCTGTTGCTACCTTTGAAGGTAAAGGTAACCAACAAAGAGTCATGATGGGCGCCGTTGGTGTTGCCGGTTTAGCTGCTGTTTTATTGTAATTATAAATTTACTATGATTACTTCATAAAATAAAATAAGAGGAAGTTTGGTTTATATATTTAAGCCTTGGTAAAATTATAATTGGGATGTTTTCATTTGTATCATTTGTATTAAGTTTTTTTATTAGTTCTTTTTAGGTTATTTTTATATTTTTATATTTTTATTGCACATTAATTGAGTTTCAGAATATATTTGTACTAGAGCATATGATCGTATACACAAACTGGTTCAACAGTTAGATTGTAGATTTATAATGTTTATTAAACTAATATACAGCATAATTATGTATCATAACAAATATTTATTCAGGAACCTTAAACCTTAATTGTTGACCCTCTAAGTAAATATGATTCAAATTTGAGTCAAATTCGCCGACCGCATTTAATTCAATATATTTTTTATAAAGCAATAAAGCAGTATACGCATCTTCAATAGAATCATGATTACCTGTTTGAACCTTTTCCTTCAATAAAATATAAGCTAAAAACTTTAGACTCAATTTTCGCTTGAAATCAGATTTGTAATAAAACTCAGCAGTATCCCTAATTTGCTGTTGAGGCACTTGCAAATTAATGCATCTAAAATCATTTTTTAAACCATGACCAACAAATACTACACCTAAATTTAATAATAGCCATAGCTTTCTATAAGCTGTTTGTAAGGTAACCAAGTTTTTCTGCGATCTGATCGGATCTAAATCACCTGGTTCAATACCTGAAAAATTTGTCAAGTAATCGTGAATAGTACAAGTATGAATAATATAATCATCAATGAATGCAATACCTTGTTTTGGACCGTTGTCACCTCTTAATACTGAAATTCTAGCTAATGACAATTTTTTAGGTTTCATTAAATTTTTATAACCATCATAAGAAACCTCTATTTCCTCTGGTTGTAGCGTAACAAATTCAGCATCAATTGCAACTAGAGAACCAAAGGATGGTGCTTCTTCTTTAATTAATAATTCATATTCTTTTTTATGAGATTCTCTAATCGCGCCAGCAAAATGATCTCTATATAAAATTGAATCATCTAATCCTCGTAAGTTAATAAACGATTTGTGGTCAAAATAATTAAACGATTTATTATTTGAGTTTTCAACATCATGATAAAATAAGATTGTTGGCTTTTTCCAGGGATATGACAAATTAAAAACTTCTTCTTCAGGTATTGGCATAACCAAGAAATCATTAAACAAATACCATTGGTCATTAATTTTAATATAAGACACCAAATTATGTGAACCAATTGCTGAATCAGAATCATGGTTTATCTCACACATATAACCTAGCAATTCATATTTGACTATATCCTGATTGAATTGAGTAATAACTGGTTTTAAATTAATTTTCTTATTGTTACTGGTTGCATAGAATTCTGGAATTAACCATTTTTTAAAATTATTAATCACTTTGGACTCTTCATTGGATAAACTCAAGTTAATCGTTAATAATGGTGGTAGTTTTATTACATTAGTTTTAATTTCCAAATTATGAACATATTGATGTTGTTGACAAGGTATTATTTTGAATTGGTTTAAAGAATATTCTAAATAAGTCAATATTGAATGATTTTTTTTTGTCGTTGTTGGTATTGACTGATTATTTGGATTTATCAATATACTTAATTTGTTCAAAACATTAGGTGGAGGAGCTACTAAATCTATCATTAATTGAGAACCAATTTGTTTTTCATAAGTTTGACAACTTGAACCATGTATCTCTATTTCAAAGTCAACCGACATAATATTATTCAATGAGAAATCATTAAATTGCTTAATTAGATCCTGATTTAGTTGATTAATTAAAAATTTATTAAAGTGAACAACTATATTTCTTAAGTCTTGTGAGTTTAAGTTCTTGCCGTCATCAATATTAATTAAACCCTCTTGGATTGCTATCTTATTTTCATTCAAAACTTGCGAGAAGTTTGAAATTTTCACATTTCTTCCTTGTGATTTATACATCATATCGAATAAATAGCCTAATTCGTTTAAAATTGATGAACCTTGAGGATTCTCCATTATAAAGTTAATATCGTTCGGTGCCCATTCTTTTAATAAATTCTTAATTGTCAAATTATAAAAAATTGGAGAATACCTGTACAATTGTATTAATGAATTAATATATGAATTATCTAAGTGATTTTCCAATCCACAAAACAAACCATTAGTCTTATTGTAGTAATCGAAATCAAAATCTTCAACCCCAAATTTTGAATATTGAATTTGTAATTTAGAATAACAATTTGGAATCTTATTAAATTTAACTGATTTTGCTAACAAGGCAGAAGAAGGGGGTGAAACTTTACATTGAAAAATGCTTTCAGCCTCATCACTAGCTTCATTTGTTAACTCCAAATTAAATGAGAGATCAGCAGAACTATTAGATGTAGTTTTCAGCAAGCCGTTATTTCTTTCACTTATAAATTTTGGTATATTAATTGAATTGATATTTTTATCCTTTAACGATTGATACTTATTAACAATGTTCCTTGGGCCATACTTTAAGTTATTGTATGGAAAAAATCCGCTTGATTCCTTGACAATTAAATCTTGATCTAACTTTTTGGGCAATTTGGCGAGCTCTTTGGTAAATTTCAAATCTGACGCATAATTCGATAATAACAAATCTTTATAATACGGCATACCAATAGATGATAATGGAACAATATCATCGACGCCAATCGGGGTAGTCTGTGGTGGTAAGATAAGATCGGGCTGTTCAGTCATTGAAGGGAAATTTAAAAAATCTTTATTTGACGAACTAAATGACCATAAATGCAAATTTGAATAGCCGTCGCTAAAACAAAAAAACTCTCCATTCTCGCTTATCTCTAAATTGGATAAATATGAATTGGTTGAATTTGCATTAGAAGTTGGTGCTGTCGCCGGTAACAAATTGGCCTGGTATAAATAAACATTCAGTTGTTCATATATATCAACAAATTGTATTTGTCCGGTAGTAGACGCAATTATAATGATGTTTGGTAGCTTCGGATGAAACCTAACAAAAGAAGCCCCTGCGGGGAAGGGTATTGGAGCTAATGGTCTCATCATTCTTAAATCATAAATATTGACTAAAGGATCCACAACATACTCATTTGGACTATTGTATCGCCTTGGACGTACTGAATAGCCACAAGTAGCCACATAATTGCCTTGAATATCTAAATCAGACAATAGTCCGTTATGGCCATGAAAGCTCTTTACTGACTGATTGCTAGTAGGATCGAAAATTTCTATCGTACCATTGGACCTTCCTAGTGTCAAAAATTTAGACGAATGGTTAATAAATGATAAATTCCCACTGTGGTTGAAAGGACTGAGCACGTTCGGCTTATTAATGTCAAACTTAAATAACGACTGGCTCCCGCCAACTACTATATCGTTGTTTGTATTACAATTGATCGTCATACAGGACAAATTTGTAAATAAAGACCCATCTTCGAACGACTCCGCCGTCAAACTCAACTTAGCCAACCCCCTTCTAGTGTTAAAATTGATGTTATTTTGCAGCAATGACAATATACCATCCCTATGATTCAAGTGCTGAATTATCGGATTATTCTTTGATACCTTAAACTTCGTATATGGATACAAATGAAATGCTTGATACCCCAACGTGCTCGATTGCAGAGTGAAGGATCTAGTATATCCCTTAGAGTCCCCACACCATAATAGATTGTGCACATTATCAAATTGTAGTGTTGTTATTGATGCTTGGTCAATATTGTTTATCGAAGACGTACTTGCTGTTGCCGCTATTCGGCAGATCTATCATTTTGGTTAGTACTAGAATCCGAACCATATTTATGATATAATTGTACTATATCTACTCTTTGCATTCCATATTTTACATACCTCAGTCCACCCTTCCATGGTTCTACGCTAACGCCTTTCTGTACTATATTGTTATATATCATTATTTCTATCATCATAATGAATGAAGCTTAATCAATTGTACCTGCAACTATATACAGGAAGGAAATATTACACAAACATAAATGCTTAAACCGGTATATTATGTAAGAAATTATATAATATAGACTTTCATGTGACTCTATCCCCTCGGTATGTTCGCTTTGAATCTGAGTGACTTTCTAACTAGTAATGACTCAACAAACCGTCATCGCACCCACGCGAATCGCGCCTATATTCCCGGGTTCAACCGTGGCCCTCATTGTACTGTATATAGTTTACTTCGATAGCCCAATTAGGAAAGCTTGTTATCGTTTGTGATCTTATACAGTTGCTTAGGTATGTGTAGATAATCATCCTTAAATATCCTTGTTCTCCTTTTTTATTTTGAAGTTAACAGTGTATCAAGCATACATACCGGTCCAGGATCTATCAATTCATATTATATAATGTTTAAATCAAACTTATCGTCTTACTTATTGCCACAATGGTTCAAGAAGTATTCATCGTCTTCGGGCGCCACCACAAATACAGGAAGTAACTCCAAGGAGCCTATACCTAGTAGTTTTGTTGTTCCATCACTTGAGAATAAGAATAAGTTGGTTAACATTTCTATGAATGAGAATGAAGATTCGTTTGTTGACATTCAATGCAAAAAGATGACGTACGCCGAAGTAGCGTCGTTATCAAAGGATAATCAGCAGCAGACGGCTAAAAAACATAGATTTAGCCACCCAAACAGAGGGAGACAGACTCTGAACACATACGCTACTTTAAAACAACAAGAGGAAGACGAAGTCCTTGAAAATAGCGAAAACTTTGTTCCGATCAAGTCTGATATCAGTTATAAGAAGAGTAAACAGTTCAAGAATAAACAGATAGAATTCATCCAGAAAAAGAAGATCAAGAAATCATTGTATAAACAATCTAAGTATGGTAATTCTGGATAATCCTATTGATGTGGTATTCTGTTATTTGTCTATTTCTTTTTTTTTGCGTATGTTGATGTTAGTACTGGTTGCTT
This sequence comes from Schwanniomyces occidentalis var. occidentalis, assembly GCA_031081865.1. Classification (NCBI taxonomy): domain Eukaryota; kingdom Fungi; phylum Ascomycota; class Pichiomycetes; order Serinales; family Debaryomycetaceae; genus Schwanniomyces; species Schwanniomyces occidentalis. The sequence continues at coordinate 161,280 of JARYTB010000012.1, forward strand.
ACTGTTTAATTCTATTTGCTCAGATTCTATTATTTTGCTATTTTTTACAGTTTATTTATTTTACATTAGTTAGGATAGCTTATTTGGATATAATTCTACACTAGGTCATTTGTTCATTATACAACTTCTATTCTTTATCTATATATCGGTTCAACATTGGACAGTAGAGCTGATGAGGCACTAGTATTATGTATGGTCTTCAAAACGAGCATGCCTATATGGGAGAGCAACTACTCAACCTAGTTTTTCTTCAGATTCTCTGTTTGTAGGTAAGAGAAAATTGATATCCCATATGTCCAAGTGTTCGTAGGTAGATTAGATTTTCTAGCTTAGCGTATTCTAACAGTTCATCCCATTCGAAGGTGAACTTCAAGCTATACACGTCTATATGTACATTCCAACTTGGTTTTTATATTTCCTTCCTTAATAATGAAAACAGATTGAATTTTCTGTCCTATTTTGAACCTTTTGCCTCCACCTTCAAAATAAACCATTACAAACATTTTTGTCTTCCCCAGATTCCTAGTTTATCCTACGCCGATGAATTACGCATATCGAAAATTTGCCATAGATATTGCAGCCAATTCAGCAGATATTACATATCCAATGTAGCTATATTAACATGCCAATTACCCATGAACATAACTTAGAAACAGCTTTCTTTTCTTAAAACTCTATTCCTTTGAACCTTTTATTTCCTATAAAGTCCATGCTTAAGTATGTTGCATTTGACTTGTTATCACATGATTAGTCTTAAACTAATTTTGATCCTTCTGCTCATTGTGCGGCTTATAGAACATAAAAAAATTTATAAACCATTATAGAGAAAAGATACTTAGTAACTTGTAACAGAGTAGGGAATGCACAATGTCTAAAGATCAAGTTAAAGAAAAAAAGAGAAAGAATTTGGATGATGCTATGGAGCATGTTGAAAAAAAAGCAAAGTTAGATAAGAAAGAAAAGAAGGAAAAGAAAGACAAAAAAGAGAAGAAAGAAAAGAAAGGTAGGAAAGAAGAATCAGATAGAAGAGAAAAACACGATAAGAAAGATAAGAAGGATGGGAAGGATAAGAAAGCTAGGAAGGAAAAAAATCATGGTAAAAAGGTTGAAGGATCCAAGGTAGTACCAGCAGCAATCTCTAGCCCAGCTAAGTCCTGTCCAGGTTATACCCAATCTTCAACTTTATCAAATTTGCCGCAATCAGAAATCGATTCATTCTTATCAGAAAATGAGGTTACAATTGAAGACCCTCATAAATTAGGCTTGAGACCATTACTAGCATTTGATCAAATCAACTTGGACTCTAAAATCAGTTCAATTATTAGTAAATTTCCAAAACCAACTCCAATTCAAGCGGTTTCGTGGCCATTTTTATTGAGTGGGAAAGATGTAATTGGTGTTGCTGAAACTGGTTCTGGTAAAACATTTGCTTTTGGTGTTCCGGCTATAAATAACATTTTAACTTTAAATAAATCTGGGTTAAAAGTTTTATGTATCTCGCCAACGAGAGAATTGGCTTTACAAATCCATGATAACTTAGTAGAGTTAACCTCAAACACTTCTATCAATTGTGTCGCTATTTATGGTGGTGTATCCAAAGATGACCAAATTAGGAAACTAAAAAATTCGAATGTTGTTGTTGCTACTCCAGGTAGGTTGTTGGATTTATTGAATGATGGAGCTGTAAATCTAAATTCAGTTGATTATTTGGTTTTAGACGAAGCTGACAGAATGTTAGAGAAAGGATTTGAAGAAGATATTAAGTCGATTATTGGACATACTAATAAAGATAGACAAACCTTGATGTTCACTGCTACTTGGCCAAAAGAAGTCAGGGAATTAGCTTCAACTTTTATGAACAAGCCAGTTAAAGTTAGCATTGGTAATAGGGATGAACTTACAGCAAATAAGAGAATCACCCAAATCGTCGAAGTTATTGAACCATATGATAAGGAAAAGAAGTTATTGCAACTATTAAAAAAATACCAGTCAGGCTCACAAAGAAATGACAAAATTTTGATATTTGCATTGTACAAAAAAGAAGCAGGTAGAATAGAAAATATGTTGAAAAGAAACTCTTACAATGTTGCCGCTATCCATGGTGACTTGTCCCAACAACAAAGAACCCAAGCTTTAAACTCTTTTAAAAATGGCCAATCTAATTTACTATTGGCTACTGATGTTGCTGCAAGAGGTTTGGATATCCCAAATGTCAAAGTTGTCATCAATTTAACTTTCCCATTAACTGTTGAAGATTACGTCCATAGAATTGGTAGAACTGGAAGAGCTGGACAAACTGGTACTGCTCATACTTTATTCACTGAACATGAAAAGCATTTAAGTGGTGCTTTGATGAATATTCTAAGAGGTGCTAATCAGCCTGTCCCTGAAGAATTATTAAAATTTGGTGGCCATACTAAAAAGAAAACTCACTCCGCATACGGCGCTTTTTACAAGGATGTGGATATGTCAAAGACAGCCAAAAAGATTAAATTTGATTAATGGTTTTTGTCCTTTTGAATTCCTCTTGTTCTCTATTGTTTCATTTGTTTATAGATCTTAATAGAACTTTCTATAATAGCTGCAAATTTGTATACGTGTTCTTTGTTCTGCATGTAACTCATTGGTTTTTTTCTCGATCTACTTTCATCGGGTGATCGATAACGTTAGTAATACAAAGAAAGTTTTATAAATTTCTTTTTTTATCTAAAAATCGTCTTACTAATTCAGTTAAAATACTACGTGGTCTATATCAAGTCCTTAGTTATACTTGTTTAAAATTAATCTATAAATAATCTTATTCGGTGTATTTAAGCAAGTTAGTTTGATCCAAAGGTTTCTCATTTCTTTTTTTCAACTGCACCTTCCATACGATAATCATATACCTTGAAAGATGAAAATAAACTTCATAGCAGGTTTAATAGTCTTGTTTCAAGTGCTATTGGTAGCATCAACTAATACGTCGCCTTCAACTACGTTCAGCCCGTTTGATTCGCCAGAGTTTTGTTCACAAATAATTACGCCTACCTGTAATACAACATTCTCGTATATTGACGATTTAAACAAACAAATTAGGCCATATTTTTCCAGATTGATTAAAACACCATATTTCAAGTACTTCAAAATAGATTTAGATAAACAATGCAAATTCTGGGATGCACAACACTTTTGTGCAACTGAGAATTGTGCAGTGGAAATCTTGCCGCCATCACAGTATAATTGGAGTGACGTTGAAAACGATAACTTGAAGCCTTCAAAGTTAGGTAAGATTAATAGACCGGATCCAACTAGTGTTGTTGACTCTATTGAGACAGAGGTCGAGACTTGCGAAGACATTGACTACACCCATATTGACGACGATCATCACTGTGTTTACGTTAACTTATTGGATAATCCAGAAAGATTTACTGGATATGGTGGTAATCAGTCGTTTGATGTTTGGAAAGCTATATACTCTGAAAATTGTTTCCCAAATACAAATCCAATGTCGATGACTTCAGAAGGAGAACCTGAACATTGTATTGAAAAACATTTATTTTATAGAGTAGTTTCAGGAATGCATGCATCCATTGCAGTTCATTTGTCAAATGAGTATTTATGCCCATCAACTGGTGAATTCTATCCAAATTTAAAAGTATTTATGGAAAGGGTTGGTGCCTTTAATGACAGATTGTCAAATATTTATTTTAATTATGCGTTAGTAAGTCAAGCAATTGTCAAATTGTCAGAAATTTTGCCAATTATGGACTATATTAACGAAGAATCATCCACGTCGACCGCCAAACAGCAATTATTAGCTAATAATAGGCCTCACGATTATGAAGAATTATTAAACTCAATTTTACCATCATTATCATCAAATGTCTTATTTAATACCTCATCTTTATTTAATCCAAATCTGGCTCCTGCTAATTTAAAGGACGAATTTAGGTCAAGATTCAAAAATGTTTCAGCAATTATGGACTGTGTTGGATGTGATAGATGTAGAATGTGGGGAAAATTACAAACCATTGGTTATGGTACAGCATTGAAGATTTTATTTGAAAGCGAAGATCCTAAAAATTCTTCAAAATTGAAATTTAGAAGAATAGAACTTGTTGCATTATTTAATACCTTCGATAGACTATCAAAGTCAATTGAAGCCATCAATAATTTCAAACTTATGTATTTGAAACATCTTGATGACGTTAAAAAGGGATTAGCTAAACCAGGCGAATATGAAAAAACCTATGATCATGAAGGTTTTGATTTTCCATTCTTCTCCACGCCATCTTCTCAAGAAACTGGTATTAAAAGAAAATTACCACCACAAAACCCTTCTTCTTCGGCTTCATCAATTAAAAAGATTAGATCGCCATTGGAAGATCAAAAAAGGGAGCTGACCTTTATGGATGAGTTCAAATTTACGATCAACGAAGTTTATGAAGCTACTCTCTTTGTATTGAAATGTTATAAAGAGTTCCCTACAACTGTCTATAAATTTGGGTTAGTTCAACTAAGTAGCTGGTGGGATTCGTTCGTTGGAAGAGATAAATTATATAGATACTACGACGAATTCCTGGTGTATGATAATCAAGAAAAGAGTGAGTATATTCAGTTGTTTAACGACTAGTAAATAGAATGTCATATATATAAATTGTGTTCTGGGTAAATAAAACTGATAAAGATAAAATATAACCGCGCTTAGATACATGTTTTTATATGAATATTTTGTGCCTATGCCAATTATTTCAGGATGTCTATTTACCTCAATTTGAATGTGATTTCTCCTACTTTTCACTCCCCATACTCCTCCAGCATACTCTACATTTTATTAAACTCGGTTTATATATGATTTGTAGTCATTTTTGTTAGATATATTTATAATGGATCAGCAATGTACGATCCCTTATAAAGTTTTTAATACGCTCATAGTGCCCTGTGGTTTAGTTTAACTGAATTCACCTATTCAATGGTCATATGAGGTTGGAACATATTACAGTAAATAATTTTTCGCAACTATTAATAATACTTACTACACTGTCCACTAAATTCGTTTTTCTATCTTACAAACCACTAATCTTGTATAATACTCTAGGTAGATAGTGTTATTTCAAATTATTCCATGGTTCATTTTATGCTATATTAGATATCTCTTTGACTGGTTCTTCTGAGACGACACAACTGTCGGTAGTAAAATTACTCATATTTTTCAAATGTTTATACATTTTCACACCTTAAATATTATTTACCACACATCCTTATCTATAATTTTGTTACAATATCCAGTTTGATGTTAATTATACTAAGATTTACCTTGTTATCTCATAATTATATCTTCTTGAATGCAAATTGGGATAGTCACATGTGTTTCCCAAAATTGCAATTGCGGCTTTGTCGAAAAAATTTAAATAGTTTTGATTCGAAACAAGTTGGAACTTGATTATAACCCATACTAATAATATCCTTACCTCTACTCCTATTAAATTTTAAAAATGGCTATTTTTGAAGTCGATTTAGGTACTACTCCTGAAACTACTTATTCTATTGCCGGTAAACAACTTAAATTTGATTCTGAATCAGATATTAAACCATATTTAAATGAATTAAATTCTTTTAAGAACTTAAAAAAGATTGATTTCTCAGGCAATACGCTAGGTATTGAAGCATCCAAGTTATTATGTGAACCGATATTGAAGCATAAAGATACGATTGTTGAAATTAACTTCTCCGATTTGTATACTGGTAGATTAAACACTGAAATTCCAAAGTCCTTAGAATACTTATTGCCAACATTACTAGAATTACCAAATTTAAAGTTAATTAACTTAAGTGATAACGCATTTGGTTTACAAACAATTGATCCTATCGAAGATTATTTGTCAAAAGCTATTTCTATTGAACATTTGGTTTTATCTAATAATGGTATGGGTCCATTTGCTGGTTCCAGAATTGGTAGTTCGTTGTTTATATTGTCAAATGCTAAAAAGTTAGCTGGCAAACCATCATTGAAAACCTTTATTTGCGGTAGAAATAGATTAGAAAATGGATCGGTTAACTACTTAGGTGTTGGCTTAAGAAACCATCAAAACTTAGAAACTGTTAGATTATATCAGAATGGCATAAGACCAGCTGGTATTTCAAAATTAATTGAGCATTGTTTATCGCATAATAAAAATTTAAAAGTTATCGACTTACAGGATAACACTATAACTATAAAGGGAGCAACTAAATTGGCTGATTCCATTTCAAACTGGAATAATTTGGTTGAATTAAACCTTAACGATGCCTTATTGAAAGCAAAAGGTTCATTAGAAGTAGTCGAAGCTTTAAAGAACGGTAAAGTCAGAAGTTCATTAACTACTTTAAAATTACAATACAATGAACTTGAAGCTGACAGTTTGGAAGTTCTAGTTCATGCGATTGAGAAAAACTTGCCAAATTTAAAATTTTTAGAATTAAATGGTAATAGATTTGAAGAAGACTCTGAACTTATCGAAAAAATTAATGATATCTTTGAACAAAGAGGTTATGGTGGGTTGGATGAATTAGACGAATTGGAAGAAATAGATAGTGATGAAGAAGAGGAAGAAGACGAATATGAAGAGGATACCTTAGAGGAAGATCTTGATTTAGATGAATTAGAAAAGGAATTACTTGGCAAAACTGAAGAAAAGGATATTGAAGTTGACATCATTGCGGGTAAGTTATCTGAATCTCATATTAACTAAATAATAGATAATTTTATATAGGTTTTATAGTAAATTTTAATGTTTTCTAATGTTTCTTTAACGCTGATAGGAAGAATGTATACGCGATATGGAAACATTTTTTTGAATATCAATTTTTTCTTACATCATCAACTGTGTTGAAACAATATCATAATTTCATCTACATGTCTAGTCTTTTTAAACTATCAATCCAAGGGATAAGATCCTTTGATTGTGAAAGATCAGAAACAATCCAATTTGGGTTTCCCTTAACCTTGATTTGTGGCCAAAATGGTTGTGGTAAAACAACTATCATCGAGTGTTTAAAATATGCAACCACAGGAGACTTACCACCGAATTCAAAGGGTGGAGCATTTGTAATAGATCCTGAACTTGTTGGTAGAAATAACGTAACTGCACAAGTTAAATTGGCATTTAAGGATGTTAATGGTAGGTCGATGATAGCGACTAGATCGATGCAGCTAACGAAAAAACGAACGAATAGCAAAACTAGTACAAATACTTTTAAAAGTTTGGAAGGACAATTAGCAATCATTGATAGAGGTAATAAGACTACTCTTTCGACTAAGAATACTGAATTAGATACAAGAATTCCAATCCATTTAGGGGCGTCAAAAGCAATTCTAGATTATGTTATATTTTGCCATCAAGATGACAGCTTATGGCCCTTAAGTGAAGCATCTGTTTTAAAGAAAAGGTTTGATGAAATTTTTGAAGCTTCAAAGTTTACTAAGGTTTTAGATAACTTAAAAAGTATTAATAAAGATATGAATAGTGATATTAAGTTGATCGAACAAAGTGCTAAACATTTAAAAATTGATAAAGATAGGTCCAAGAAGATTAATGATAAATTGAATAACATCTGCGAAAATGTTGAAGTCTTAACCAAAGAAATTATTGAACTTAAGTTTCAAATTGAACAAAAGGATAAAGAAGCAGAAACGCTATTTTTATCAAATCAAGAATATCAACAAACTCTAGCAAAGTTTGATCAGTTAAATCATTCCAAAAGATTGTTGATCCAGCAAATTGAAAGAATTGAAAATACAATACAAATCTTAAATGATTCATACGATGAATTAATCAATCAAAAAAATAATTTTGGTAATAAAATTAAGGAAAAGGAAGATCAAATTAAAATTTATCAAAATAACCTTAAGGAATTAAGTAGCTCTTTAGAATCTTTGAAGAATGAATTTAATCAATTAATTAGATTAGAAGGCTCGTTAAAGTCAAAAGAGGCTGATTATAGGCTAAATTTAAAGAATCTAAATGATTTGATTACTGATAATTCAGATAAATTGAATTATGGCTTCATTAAGAATAATAAAGAGGATCAAGGTATTAATTTTGATAATTTTAGAAACTTTATTGAACAAGAAATCAAAAAATACAAAAATGAATACGATAGTATAGTTAATAATAATAAAGAGAATGAAGCATGCAAGCAAAGAGATATACAACATGTTCTAGATTCAATTACTAGAGAAAATCAAAATAAGGAAAATTGTGTCCAAGATATTAGAAATTATGATTTAAAAATTATTAGCATTAAGAAGAAAATTGATGGTATACAAAACAATGAAAATGATTTGGAGATTAAAAAGGCTGAATTAGATTCAAATATTAAAAAATTTAACGAAAAGAAGCAATCAAATGAAATCAACCAAATTGAAACGAAAACTAATAATGACAAATCGAAACTTTCAAATCTAGAATTTGAAATAGATGAACTTAATAATAAGATTAACTCAAGTAATAAGCAATCTGACTTAAGAGCAAAAATTTCTTTATTAACAGAAACTAACCAGTCAAAGGCGGTTTCTTTAGACAAAATTATTCTAAAATATAAGAAAGTGTTTGAGAATAAATTTAATGAAAAATTAATTATTGAAAATAGCGGAACTTTAATTAATAATAAAATATTAGAATTAAATGGTGAATTAGATACACAACAAGTAAAAGTAAATAAATTTATTAAAGAAATTGGTTCAATTAAAACTTTATTGGGCTCGAACAAATTAACTTTGAATAAATATCAAAATCAAAATAGGATTTTTAAGGAGAAGATTTTAACTGCAATTGAAGAAAATGAAATCTACCTGTACGAGCAAGTATTAAAAGAATTAGAGGATGATTATAATACAACTTACGAGAATATTAATACATCAGAGGTTTCCAAACAGTTTAAAATTAAGGCGATTGAAATAGCTGAAAGTAATAAGCATTGTCACTTATGTCAAAGACCGTTTAATGAATCAAGTTTAAAATTTTTTATTAAACTATTAAAAGAAAGTCTTGAACAAAATGATACTAAGAAAATTGAAAATGACTTTGAAAATGCTAAAAAGGATCTTGAATTGGCTAAGTCGATTAATAATGAAGTTTTACAATTTAGAAAATTATCTCAAGAAATTGAAGAACTAAGTTTAAAGATCAAAAAAGATGAATCAAACTATGAATTAGTTCAGAAGGATTATGAAAATGAATTATCAGTTTTAAATAATTTAAAATTAAAGGTTGAATCAATTAATTCATTGAAAAAGCCAATGAATGATATGGTACGAATAAATGATGAAATAAATGAGAATATTTTACAAATTAAAGACTTAGAAGAAGAAATAAAGGATTATGGCGCGTCTACGATTTCAATGTCTGAGTTACAGCAGATTCAACAACAAAAAACCTTGGAAATTAAGACATTAAGGCAATCGATTAACGATAGTATTGAAGCAAAATACATTTTCCAAAGAGAATTATCAAGACTAGAAAATAAAATTAAAGATAGTAAGTTATCGATAAGTAATTTAGAAAAGTCTCTATCCGATCTTAAGAATTTGAAAGAATCAATTAAAGAACTGGAAGATTTAATTAATAAATTGAACGTCAAAAATAATGAAATAGAAAAGTTTTTAAATGAATTAAATGAAACAAAGAATAATAAACAATTAGAGTTAAACAAATTTATGGAAACTAATAGAAATTTGGAGAATGAAAAACTTAATAGGTTAAAGTTTATTGAAGGAGTGTCAACTCAATACTTTAGTCTTTATAGTGCAATTAAAATTTTTAAAGAGAACGATGAGAATATGCTCAAGCAAAATGGTGAAAAAATTAAACAAGTGTCCAAAAAGATAGAAAACATAGCAGAGAACATTAATAATGTTGATAATGTAATAAAACAGTTAGAAAAAGAAATTAATAATTCATCGAATTTAGAGCTTAACATAATTTCGAATATTGATTATAGAGATCTTAAATCAGAATTAGAACAAATTGAGTATAGAATAGCTGAGCTAGATAATAACAATGCAACCGTGAAGAGAGATGAATATCAAAGTTTATCTAATACCTTAAGAGAAGAGCTAACTAGATTGAATTCAGAATATTCAAGTAAGTCAGGTGAAGTTAAACAATTAAAGGATCAAATCAAATCATTGAGGAAAGAATTGGACACTGAATATAAGGATGTTGACAAAAATTATCATGAAGAATGGATTAAATTGCAAACCAATTTGTTAATCTCAAATGATATTCAAACTTATTCTAAGGCTTTAGACAATGCAATCATGAAGTATCATAGTATGAAAATGGAGGACATTAATAAAACTTTAAAAGAATTATGGTCTCAAACTTACAAAGGTACCGATATTGACACAATTGCAATTAAAAGTGACGTTAATATCCAAGCTAAAGGCAATAGATCTTATAACTATCGAGTTGTGATGTATAAGTCAAACGCTGAATTAGATATGAGAGGTAGATGTTCTGCAGGTCAAAAAGTTTTAGCTAGTATCTTAATTAGATTAGCGTTAGCAGAATGCTTTGGTATAAATTGTGGCATGATTGCATTAGACGAGCCAACGACCAATTTAGATTTGGATAATGCTGAATCTCTAGCCCAAGCATTAAACCAAATCATCTCTTTCAGAAAGAATCAAAGAAATTTCCAACTAATCGTTATAACTCATGATGAAAAATTTTTAAGTCTCATAAATGGTGATCAGTTTGCTGACCACTTTTATAGGGTTCAGAGAGATGAAAATCAAAAGTCTACTATTTATAGTCTACCAATTAGCAAAATTCAAGAAGGCTAAACTGATTATTTATTTAATAATTAAAGAATAATAAGTAGAAGAAGTAGAATAGTAATTCAATATTCAGTGCCTGTAGGTTTATTCAATGGCAGCCTTAGAATTGACGCACTTGCTGGTACAGGACTTGAAATTGATGTCATTGTAGCTTCAATTTTAGGATTAACTTCACGAATTTCGTCTAATAATTTATCTTTATCGACCCAAGTGTGTTCTAACCATCTTTCTAATTTACTTCTCTTTGTTGGGATCCTTGAAAATGATTTAGTTTTAATATGAATTGTTACGGTAATTGGATCCTCGCTTGCAAAAATTTCTAACAATGTTGGAGGAGAAAATTGCTTTGGATTTGGTGACATTTTATTATCAACTTGCTCAAGCTTTGACAATCCTCTATCATAAGATAAGGTAACATCATATAATTTTGTAAATTTGAAATTATTCTTAGCCTTTATACTTGACACAACGTTATAAAAACCAGAAAATCTTGGATATAGTACATTCTGCATTATTGGTAAATAAAATTTTTCACTTTGTTTCTTTTGTAAAATTGAATCTTCTTCAGTCCAGATATTAACTTCTGGAAACAATACAATCCACTCAGGGATCTTGCTCTTAAATAGTCTCTCGAAGAATACTTCACTCAAAGACTTATCCAATTCCCAATTCTCATCACATTTAGCCAAATTAGCTAAAATTCTTAACTTAGGAACCTTCCAGATTAAAAACCACGAAAAGAAATTAATTCTAGGTAGGGTTAAGTTATCATACTTTGTATTCTTTGCAGTCTTTACTTGTGTATGCGAGTTTGAATATCTCGCTAACTGAGCCATAACTATGTGATCGGCTAAAGACTGATGATTACTAATAACTACTGCTGATTCTGAGTCAATATCGTCTCCAGTAATATTAAATTGAATCCTATTTAAACCCTTTACTTCTGTTAGTATATTATTCTTTGGTTATTCCCTCGTTTCCGTAAAACTTACTAGAAAATAAAGACAAAGATCCCAAAACAGGGCGGCAGATGCTCTTTTGATATTATTAGTACTCTCTGGGAAAAAATAACAAAACGATGAACAAGTGACTGAAACGACGTGGTAAATTACTAGAGAAATGAAGAGGATATACATTACGAATAATCCTCTAACTCCCAAGAAAAATCTCATTAAAGTTAGATCATTTTTAGGGATTATTCCAAGATGATAGATTAACTCCATTATTAAGTTTAATCTTTGGTTGATATATTCTTTAGTATAATAGTAGCTTATTATATTCAGCTTATTTCGTTATCCACAAATATGATTGCAATATTCATCATTTATCTTATAGGTGTAGCGTGCGGCTTAAATTTTTTTTAGATTTTTTTAGATGAGACCTCATTTCTACTATTTATCAACTTCATGTAGTTAGTCTTTCTTAAATAATTAACTATTAAGCAAAGATTAGAATCTGAATATGTCTCGTTTAATTGTTAAGGGTCTTCCAAAGTATTATACTGAAGACAAATTAAGGGAGTATTTCGCCAAACACGGTAATGTTACTGATGTTAAGTTAATGAAAAAGAGAAACGGTGAATCAAGACGGTTTGCATTCATTGGCTATAAATCATTGGAGGACGCTGAAAAGGCGGTTAAATATTTTAATAAATCATTCATAGATACAGCTAGGATTGACGTTGAATTAGCTAAAACGTTTTCTGATCCAACGGTTCCTTTATCAATGAAAGAGAAGAGGAGATTGCGTGACGAAAGTCTTAGAGAACAAGAAACAAGATTGTTGGAACAAGAACAACAAAGGAAGAATAAAAAGCAGAAACAACATAAGTCAACCCTTGACGAAGAAATTGAGAATAATCCTAAGTTGAAAGAATTTATGGAAACTATGAAGCCCTCACATCAAGTCAAGTCATGGGCAAATGATGAAATAGCCGATGGTTCGGGAGCTCCAAGTGCAAAAGCATTGGAAGAAGCATTGGCCAAGCAAGATGGGCTAGTAGAAGAAAAAGCAGAAGGAAACAAAGAAAGGGTTGTACCGCAAGTTCGTGAAAGTGGTAGTGATGATGTATATGGTGATTTCAGAAGACCAGATAGCGATGAAGAAGAAGAAGAAATGATGAGTTTAAATGATTTGCCGGAGAGCGACAAATTAGCTACTGATGAAAATGTTTCAGATCTTGATTGGTTAAAATTAAGAAGAAGACGTATGAAAGATAATGAAGAGAATAATGGCGAAGAAAATAAAAAAGTACAAGATGTACCATCCAAAACCGAAGGAAATGATGAAGCTATAGAGTCAAATAGAGATTTTGAGGCATTTCAACCAACAGAGACAATTGAAGAACAAAATATTAAAAAGATTTCTGAAACTGGGCGTTTATTCATTAGAAACATTTTGTATTCGTCAACAGAGAATGATTTTCGCCAGTTATTTCAAAAATATGGGCCATTAGAAGAAGTCCATATTGCAGTAGATACACGTACTGGTCAATCGAAAGGGTTCGTATACGTTCAATTTGTTAATAATGATGATGCTATTTCATCTTATAATGCCTTAGACAAGCAAATTTTCCAGGGTCGTTTGTTACATATTTTACCAGGGGAAAAGAAAAAAGATCACAGATTGGATGAATTCGATTTAAAAAATTTACCTTTAAAGAAACAAAGAGAGTTGAAGAAGAAGGCGCAAGCTTCAAAAAGTCAATTTAGTTGGAACTCATTATATATGAACTCCGATGCCATCTTAGAATCCGTTGCTGCGAACATGGGTATTTCAAAGTCTCAGTTGATTGATCCTGAAAATTCTGGTTCAGCAGTTAAGCAAGCCTTGGCTGAAGCACACGTTATCGGTGACGTTAGAAAATATTTTGAAGAAAGAGGTGTCGACTTAACTACGTTCCATAAACAGGAAAGAGATGATAGAATTATATTAATTAAAAATTTTCCATATGGTACAACTATTGATGAAATTGGTGAAATGTTTTCTCAATATGGTCAAATTAAAAGAATGTTAATGCCCCCAGCTGGTACTATCGCTATAGTTGAATTTCGCGATGCCTCTAGTGCTAGAGCTGCGTTTACTAAATTAGCATATAGAAGATTTAAAAAGAGTATTATTTACTTAGAGAAAGGACCAAAAGATCTATTCATTCGTGAGCCAACAGAGAGTGAAGTAATTAAATCTGCAGAAAAAGAAAAAACTGCTGTTGAAGCTAAAGTTACCGCTGATGATGTCATGGGAGAAACCTCAAAAGCAATGGAGGATGATATGGATATAATAGAAGGACCAACAGTATCTATATTTATTAAGAACTTAAATTTTTCAACCACTTCGGAACAATTAACTGAATTGTTTAAACCATTGCCTGGATTTGTCATTGCAAATGTTAAAACTAAGTCTGATCCAAAAAGACAGGGCGGAGTTTTAAGTATGGGCTTTGGTTTTGCTGAATTTAAAACTAAGGAGCAAGCCAATGTGGCTCTTTCTACAATGGATGGACATGTTTTGGGTGGACATAAATTGCAATTGAAATTGTCTCATAGACAGAGCGGTGGTTCAACAACTAATAAGGTTGCTAAATCGAACAAATCCAATAAAATTATTATTAAGAATTTACCATTTGAAGCTACAAGAAAAGACATATTAGAATTGTTCGGAGCTTTTGGACAATTAAAATCTGTCAGAGTTCCTAAAAAATTTGATAAGACAGCCAGAGGTTTTGCATTTGTTGAATTTACTCTATTAAAAGAAGCAGAAAATGCAATGAATCAATTAGAGGGAGTCCATTTATTGGGAAGAAGATTGATCATGCAATTTGCTGAGCAAGGTTTAGATGATGCAGAAGCCGAAATTGAAAAAATGACAAGGAAAGTAAAAAAACAGGTTGCAACTCAGCAGATTGCTGCTGCTAGATTAGAAGGTAAGGGTAAAAAGATTGACTTAGAGGGTGAAGAAGGTGACGAATTTGACCTATTACGTTGAAGTTTTATATATCATATACTGTAGATTAATAAGTACGTTTTAATTAACGAAATGAACTGTAAAAACTGGAAATTCATATGGTAGACAAACATATATCCCGTAGACGACAGACAAATATCCAAAATAAAAAAGAGTTCCGATACCGGGAGTCGAACCCGGGTCTGCTCGGTGAAAGCGAACCGTGCTAGCCGTTACACTATATCGGAGTTGTTCTTACATTTCATGATTCCGTTAAAACAAACATCTGCTTATTTTATGTTGTACTAATATTTATATAATGCCTTTATCGCATGTCCTAAGTAATCAGGTTAGTATACTAATAGATTGAAGTGCCAACGTTGTGGCGCAAACGATGCCTATACAAACAGGTCTTTACCAAGTGATCTCATACTAACAGTTTCAATCTTCAATTGCAAAACACATTCCTGCATACTAGAGTTGTAAGCACGCTCCCGCATGCCTTGTAGAATATATGTTCTGAGAAACACGAACAGAACTCACCACCAAGAAATAGGGGCAATTAAGCTCCTCATATAAGGATAAGTTCTATAATAACTATTTTTCTTGGTATTGTTAATTGCCCTTGGTATGCGAAAGGAATTTTTTAGTATATACGAGTGTAATTCAGCCACCAGCAAGTGTACTGCATTTGAATGAATCGCACATTAGCCATGTCCATCTGGTCGAACCCGGACTATAGATTAATGCAAACAAACAAAAGCCAATTGTGGGGTAAAAGATGACAACCAAAATAGATTGGCTCTCAAAAACATCGATAATGCTGCCGAAACTGATATCACGACATATTATTATATACCACCATTACCCTATTTATACATACATACATAGGTTCATGTTTTGGTGTATTATGTTTTGGTGTATTTAGCTCTACAAGCATAAGTACATATGTTCACATGTATGTATATACATCGTATATACACATATGATACTCGCCAATGAACTAGTTCCTTTGGCCCTAGACGGACTTTAAACCTTGATTACCTAAATAATATAGAATAATTAAAGATTTGATGACATTTTTATAACTTCTATCATCCTCTCGGCCATATTATTATCTCACAAACAAAATCTGGGGTAACAGGTTGAGTAACATGGTTAATTCGCTTGATAAAACTAGATCTAAAATACTGGATAAAGTGAAAAAAATCCGAATCCTAACCATCTATTATACTTCTAATAATGATATTAACGTTTTTGATTGTTTCATCGAATCCCCACTAGATAACTTTCGAAATTTAACTCATCCAAGAAAAGTCGTAAACTTGCCTGATCATTTAAAAATGTGTGTATGTCCTGTACATATAAAATAAGTTTAGTCCCAGATTTAGGCGTAAAAGAGGAGATTTACAATTATGACATACATTACTCAACAAATTTTCATTCAAATAGTATAACTAAGAATAATGTATGAGGGGGTGGCCCTAAAGTCCGGTTAGGTATATCATATATATTATTATATATAATATATTATAAATATTCAATATACCCAACACATTCTATATATTAATTATATAAATTAGCGGAATTTAATTTATATTAATTTTAATATATTATAATACCTATTTATTATAGCTACGGAGTATTTTATTTATTATCTATAGATTATCATTGATCAATTTTATTTGAAATGCCAGAATCGACGCATCCATCGCATATAAGCTTAGATCATGAAAATAAAGCTGATCCTCCTGCTGGATTCTTTCAAAGGTCTAAATCCAAGCCAAACTTAAGTGATTTCGACACTTATAAAGCTATGTATAAGGAATCCATTGAGAATCCATCTAAGTTCTTTGGAGACATGGCAAAAGAGCTTTTATCGTGGGATAAGCCATTTGACTTCACCCGATTACCGGAATCGTCAGCGGACGATTTCAAGGATGGTGATATTCCATCCTGGTTTATCAACGGACAATTGAATGCCTCTTATAATGCGGTTGACCGTTGGGCAATTAAAAATCCGGACAAGCCAGCTATTATTTATGAGGCGGATGAGGTTAATGAAGGTCGTATAATTAGCTATGGAGAGTTGTTGAAGCAGGTAAGTAAGTTAGCCCAAGCATTAACTAAGTTGGGTGTAAAAAAGGGAGATTCAGTTGCGGTTTACTTGCCTATGATACCAGAAGCTATTGTTACTTTGTTAGCAATTGTCAGAATCGGAGCAGTTCATTCAGTTGTGTTTGCGGGATTTAGCTCTACTTCTTTAAGGGATCGTATCTTGAATGCTGATTCTAGAATTGTCATTACCGCTGACGAGTCTAAAAGAGGAGGAAAAACCATCGAGACCAAAAAGATTGTTGACGACGCTTTAAAAGAATGTCCAAACGTTAGAAATGTTATAATGTTTAAGAGAACTGGTAATTCACACGTTCCATTTAATAAGGGAAGAGATTTGTGGTGGCATGAGGAATTGGCCAAATACGGACCTTACTTCCCTCCAGTTCCAGTTAACTCAGAGGATCCTCTTTTCTTATTGTATACTTCTGGTTCAACTGGTAAACCTAAAGGTGTTCAGCATAATACTGCTGGTTATTTGTTGGGTGCTTTATTGACTACCAAATATACTTTTGATGTTCACGAAGATGATATCATTTTTACAGCTGGTGATATTGGTTGGATTACTGGGCATACCTATGTAGTTTATGGTCCTTTATTAAATGGTGCAACTACAGTTGTTTTTGAAGGTACGCCAGCGTATCCAAATTATTCGAGATATTGGGAAATTGTTGATAACTTTAAAGTTAACCAATTTTACGTTGCTCCAACTGCTTTGAGATTGCTAAAGAGAGCTGGTACTAAATACGTTGAAAAGTATGATTTAAGCTCTTTAAGAGTTTTGGGTTCAGTTGGTGAACCAATTGCTGCTGAAGTTTGGCACTGGTATAATGATAATATTGGTAGGGGACAAGCTCATATTGTTGATACTTATTGGCAAACTGAATCAGGCTCACATTTATTAACTCCATTGGCTGGTATTACTCCAACGAAACCTGGTTCAGCTTCATTACCATTCTTCGGTATTGATCCTAAAATTTTGGATCCAGTTACTGGTAATGAATTGAAAGATAATGATGTTGAAGGGGTTTTAGCAATTAAATCGGCTTGGCCATCAATCACTAGAGGTATTTATAATGATTATGCGAGATACATTGATACCTATTTAAAACCTTATCCAAATCATTACTTCTCAGGTGATGGTGCGGCTCGAGATAATGATGGATTTTATTGGATCTTGGGTAGAGTTGATGACGTTGTTAATGTTTCAGGTCATAGATTGTCAACTGCAGAAATTGAGGCAGCATTAATTGAACATGAATTGGTAGGTGAAAGTGCTGTTGTTGGTTATGCAGATGATTTAACGGGTCAAGCGGTTGCTGCTTATGTGTCATTAAAGTCTACTGCAAAAATTGATGATTTAGACGCAATTAAAAAAGAATTAATTTTAACTGTTAGAAAGGAAATTGGTCCATTTGCTGCTCCAAAATTAATTTTATTGGTTGATGACTTACCAAAGACAAGATCTGGTAAAATTATGAGAAGAATCTTAAGAAAAGTATTAGCTGGTGAAGAAGATCAATTAGGCGACACTTCAACTTTATCTAACCCTGGCGTTGTTCAACAAATTATCGACGTTGTTAAAGCGGCAACTCGTAAATAAACTGTTTTACAGAAGGAATTGTAATCAAAACTGGTTTTTTGATTTTAATTGTTAAACTTTATTTATTTATTTCTATATTTTTGTTATAATTTTTATTTATATTTGACTATATTATTATTCATTAGTATTCTATTAGTGAAAATATAAGATATTATTTATAGCTTCATCATATATCATTCGTAAATTTAATAAATATATTTGTGTACAGATGATACTCATCAATTACCACCATAATTTGAAATTGAATTAAATAATGATCCAGCATCAGGTTTATTCGAGACTATATTCGGATTAATTGAATTATTCATTAAATATTCTTCAGTTGTCGGCCCAATCGATGCAATCTTAAAATTTGATTTAATTCCTTTCATATAGTTAATGATTGATTCAGTCCCTTGTGGACTAAAGAAAACGATCCAATTATCACTCTCACCACTCTTGTTGGTGCTACTTATTAGTTCATAAATCTTTTTAAAGTTACCAATAATGTCTTCTCTTGGTTGGGTCGTATAAATAACCTTTTCGATTAACTTAAAGTTATTTTCTTTCAATTTTCTGGGAATTATATCTTTTCTGATTTCACCAGTGAAGAAAACGATTTCTTGATCATTTGAAATTTCTTTAATTATAATTTCTGATAAAACAAATCCGTTACCAGCATTATCTCCTCCTCTAACATCTTTAAATCCTGATTCTTTCAAAATTTTAAAAGTTGCTGGTCCTACAGTGTAACCAACTTTGTTGAAGATGTTCGATCTAATTGATTCATCTTTAATCTCTGACAAACATTCATTAAAAACTTCAACTGCTCTTTGACTTGTTATTATAAAAATAGGAGTCTCTAAAAAGCTATCACTAGTCAAATATCTTATTGTTTCAGTTTTATCAAAAGGTGAATGTTTTAATAATGGGACAAAAACTGGATTGTAATCCTCTGCATGAAATTTTTCATGATATGGATCCCTCGGAGTAGTTCTATTCTTTAATAATATAACGTTATTTGTCATTGCTCAATAAACTATCAATTGACTTATCTGGTAGATGTTTTAGTTCTTTTTTGGATATATCTTGAAAAACTAAATACGGTCTACTGACTAAATTTGAGATCCACAGTATATTTTTACCTCTATCATTTACAGGTTTAAGTTATTAATTATGATTCAGCTTCAAATATCAACTCCCGTATTATTGAAATAAGAAAGGGCGAAGGGATTTAAAGGAAACGAATTCAGGTATGCCATTATAATAATTATAATATACTCTGGACAATATATCCTATACGTTTCATGTCCCATCTTCTTCAAGTAAAACGAACCATATCCGGGAGTCCTTTTTATGTAGAAAATCCACTATCTGACTATCATTCCAAACATCTACAAAATCCAACTTCATTTAACATAAATTGCTATATTATTAAAGATTAAAAAAGAATTAAATCATTCGGAAAAAAAAACAAAATTAAAGTAAACAAAGATAATCGAAATTAGCTATAACAATAAATATTATAAAAACCCTTGAACCCAAAAATTCTAATACTCATTAAAAACACTGTTTAAAAAAAAGGAACCAACTATTCATTAATCATTCTACGAGTTGCGTGGATAACTTTCTCGACTCTAACATTATTCTTCTTAAATACTCTACCAATTCTTTCATTACCTACCATTAAATTACCAATTGTGGTTCTAATAAAATGTTTAATGTTTTCAATAAATTCAAAATTATATCCCATAACCGAAACAAAGAAGAATAAACCGATTATACAAACCAATACAGGAAACCAGAAAAATAATAACATTTTATCATTTTCAACTGTTTTACGTGGATGATTAATGTATGAAATGACCATATCTTCGGATGAATCTGAAGAAGCACCTGCATCTTCTTGTTGTTCAGAAGTTGATGATGATCCACCAACTAAAACTGGTTGCTCCTTAGCTTGTTCATTAAGAGTTCTCTCAATCGATGATTTGGGTTTAGAATGGAATGAAGGACCAAATGGGAATAAATCATCATATGAAGGAAGTTGGTTTTCTTCCTCATCGTTATTGAAAACTTTTTTGACCTTGGACCATAATCCTCTTGCATGTGAAGATGATTGATCATCACTTTCATTAGTCAATGGAACAATAGTTGAATATGAGCTTAAAGACTGATTATCCTCTAATTCCCCATCGTCATTTTTAACTGAGTCAATTTCTGAATTATAATCTGATTCATCTTCAAAATCATTATCTTCATAATCATCATGTTCGTCATCATGTTCGACATCTTCGTCATTTGATTCAAACTCTGAATCAGCAAATTCTGATGAATAGTTACTATCGTCATGTGAAGATGAAGCTGGTTTAAATTCACTTCTAATAATATTTCTATCACCGCTTTCTAATTTATTACCAGCTGAGACTTCAACTGATTCCTCAATTACCATTTTAGAAACATGACGACCATAATTCATGGTAAACATCGAATTCAATGAATCTAAACTAATTGATTTAGTTAATTTATCTTCTTTTTCATATTTAGAATTAGCAAGAACAATATTTCTAAAATCTTCACTATCATTTTCTTCTAAATAATTAAAAATATCCAAAACGTTCAAATCACAGTAGTCCTTTAAATGCTTATCATTAGATAATTTTAAATTCCAATTAGATTTACAATCAATAAAGATTTTAATTAAATCTCTATGGCCACACATTGAAGCTAAAAACAATGGTGTTAAACCTTGATTGTCTTGAACATCAATCTTACAACCATGGGTAATTAAAAATCTGATCATCTGATTATAGTTTTTTAACGTTGACAAATGTAATAAAGTTTGCCCTTGGTTATTACATAATTGCCAATTTGGAATAATAATAGGACAATTTGGTAAATCAACTAAGGAAAGGAAGTTAATTAAAATTTCCTCGGTTGACAAATCTGATTTAGTTAATTGTTCAACTGCTTTATGAGCACTATTAAACCATTCAATATCAGCTTTATTCATGTTTTTGGTTGAAGAATTAGGTGTTGTGGACGAGCTGATGTTATTACTATTGCCATGGTTATTGTTGTCAGATCCGACAATTCTTTTAGCAATATTTTTAGCATCCTCTAGCTTACCATTCATCTTTAAGCCTACAATTTGTAGGGCTAGTTCAATTAATTGTCTATCAGTATCATCAGTATAAGTAAATATTTGTTGTTGCTGAGCACCACCTAACATCATGTCTTCATGGTTTTCAAAACTAACTAAAACTTGTCCTGGCTGAGCGGCTGGAGGCAAATAAGTAACAATAGTTGTTTCTGACCAACAATGAGTTGCTAATGCTTGGTTAGCACCAAACTTAACTTGCAAACCAGGGCGGAAATTAAAACCTAATAATGTGATTTCAATACCACCTCTAATTGGACCTTGAGCTGGAATTATTCTTTGAATAGATGGTAAAGTATCTTGCGCGGTCAGTTGCAGCACTTGAGGTTGCGTAAAGGAAGATAGGTTAAATTGATGGTGTAAGGTATTACCAAAAGAATGAACAGCTGATTTTGTCACCATATTTGGTGCTGAAGTATTCGTATCACTACTCATTGGCGAGAAACCATTAATACTACTGAACATTGGATTTGTTGAGCTATAAAATGAATCATCGATCGATAGTTTCTTACGTTTCAAGTTTCTGCCATCATTATTGGTATCAGTATTAGTTTGAGCCTCAGAAGCTGATTCATCTATTGAGTTTGGAGATAATGGATGGATTGAGTTTATCAAGTCATGCTCAGATTGAATTTGAGAGTGCTGGCTATTCATACCTTGAAGATTGGTTGAAGAACCAGCGACGGAATTTGACACTGAGCTTTCAGCCTTATTATTAGATGACGCAGTATTTTTCTTTCTATCCATAATCATGATTGTCGAAGAAATTTGTTTAGCGACAATTTCGTCTTTTGAATTTTTAATAATAAATAATAATCTGAAACCTTCTGACTCCTTGTGATGTCTACAATAACAAATAATTCTTGCTGATAATTCTAACGACTTACTTAAATCAGTATTCAATCCATTCGGTGGTGGAAAGGAAACGACCTCTTTACAATTAAAAATTATTGCTTTTTTCATCATCGTTTCATCGGCCCAAGAATTTGGGTTATTCTTAACAACACCAGTGGTAGAAGTTGGAGTATTATAATTATTTGTATCGTGGCCATTGTTCTCTGAATCATTACAGTTAACGCCAGATTTTCTTCTTGAAGCTCTCTTCTGTTCTCTCTTAATACATCTTGAACAAATATTACAGGATTTTTTAAAGTTTGATGTAAGCACGTAAGTATCTAGGTACAATAAGTTCTCTTTTAATTTTGGAGATAAATTTTCAATTTTCTCATTAAGACAAAACTTGTTCTTTGAAATTAAGTCTTGGGGTATATGCAAAAGAACTTGAGGTGGTGGTGGACTTAATGAAAATTTCAACTTAATCTGAGTTTCGACTCTTGAATAGTTAGGTAAGTTCGATAATTCTAAATTATAAGGTAATTTAGACATTGCTTCCGGTGAAAAATCCAAATAGGACGGATCTGGGATATCTACCGACTTAGGACATGGATCCATATTATGATTTCCAAACTTTAACCTAGACAATTCGTCTCTAACAACGTCATAATCCGATAGCTGATTAGATTGGCCCTTCTTGTTGATACCATTATCCATCACAACACTAGCGTTATTACTTGAAACGAAATTGGAATTAGAACTGGTATTCGGACTGTCATTGGAAACTGACTTGCTTTCAAAAGGGCTAGCGTAAACACTGTTGCTTGATGTATTTTGGTATTGCACCGGATCTATATATAAGTACTCGTTCTTAGGAGGAGTTCCTAAGTTGGAATTGTTGTTTAGCTGTAACGAATGGGGAATTGCCAAAGTATTGTCCTGATTTGAACTGTTGTAAAAACTCTCTAGCAATTCATTCTGTTCAATCTTCACTTGATTTGGCATCGGTGTACTTGGACCTATCGAGTCATAAACCCGTTGATCCAAGAACTCATCTAATATGTCTTGATCTTCATGTTGAAGACTTGTTAGAAAATTATGTTCCAAAATATTATTATCGTCTGTCATAGAGGAAGACATCGATTATGGCGGTTATGTTTGTTTGCTATATAATCGTAAAATCGATTCTTCTATCAATTATATAAATATCGCAAGCTAGTAGCTCTGTCTAATTAAGGGGAAACTAAGTTTAGCAACTTATTGGTAAAGAAAACGCCATAAAATAACACTTGTTTCTATGTTTGACCACCATCAACCTCAAGGAACATGGTAGATTTTTTACCGTAAATGTGGTATGACTATATACAGGATACCACATTCCCCTTTCCTAAAAATCTGTTGGTCAAAAATGTTGGGTTTGTCACATGCTTCTGATCATGTGATATGATATTAGTTCATTTATTGCGGTGCGGGCAATGTAGAGAGCATGAACTTTGGCGAGGTCATGAGGCGGGAGACTGGCGGTGGAAAGCTCTTGTTATAGTGGTGTGCGCCTAGAGAGGGGTCAGGTCTTGGTGACATGCTAGTGTCTTCTGTCTAACTGGTTTGTTGATAGGACTGATATCCTAATACGAGCCTCGGTAGTGTACCAGTAACCTCATCTACTTAACATTTAGAGACCATAGAACCCCGGTTTAATAAGATTGATGACTACCTTCAGATGCACAATATTTGTACATGCATCTTTTGGAATAAAGACATCTATGAAGATGAACATTATATGGCCCAGTCATATGACTGGGCCATTAGTTAGTCGTGGTTGCTGACTAGAAGAACTGACGTAATTGCAGCTCTTAAGGTATTGCAGCAATTGATCAACTGTAGCTACAGATAAATAGCAGTAACTGTAAATGGCGTTTGCATAAGGAATTGAACTCCCAGCTGGTGCCCCTTAGAGACCATCCTTCCGACATTCTGGGATACGAAGACTTGAATGCCATATTGAGTAGATCCAAGTTGAAGCTAAATAGACAATGGAAGCGAGAGATTGAGGTATTATATGCACACCAATACTTTTGTATGATGAATCTTTGAAAAGTATTCAAGGTCAAGAAGTAAGATGTATTTAATTGATGGTTATTCTATTTGAACACTAATCAATCTTTAATAATGCCAAAGAATACATTATATGTTACAGGATTCTCAAAGGAATCAAAAGCGGCTGATTTAGCTCCGGATTTTGAGAAGTAAGTATAGTTTTGCTTGATGTTTTTTTATCTTATTTATTATTTTTGTTTTTCATCTCTAGCTCTGTGTTCTAACATCTCTGTATGTTCTTACGTCTCTAATTTAGCATGAGTTCCTCCCAAAGAATATTAATGTTAACTTAGTCCCTTTCATCATTTATTCCTTCCCTTTCCCTTAATTCATTCCTTCCCTTTCCCTTAATTCATTCCTTCCCTTTCCCTTAATTCATTCCTTCCCTTTCCCTTCATTCCTTCATTCCTTCCCTTCAGTTCCTCTCCATATTGCCCAAATTTGAATCCTTTCCTGATAGTTAATCCAGGTAAAGTAAATCAGAAAATGATGATGATAATAAATAATAAATAATGATAAACAAGAGAAAAAAAGATCGAGATCAATGAAAAATAGAAGAAGAATTAAATTTAGAAACTAACAAATATAATAGATATGGTGAATTAGTAAGATTAGATATTCCTCCACCAAGGACTGATGACGGTGAAAAATATGCCTTTGTTGAGTATAAGGCTGCCGAAGACTGTGAAAGAGCGCTAGAATTAGATGGTAAAGCATTGCCTTATGCTTTAAAGGATGGTTTGATTGTTCAAGTTGCAAGATCTGATCCATACTCAGTCAGAAGAGGTGGTTTCAGAGGCGGAAGAGGTAGTTATGGTTATCAACCAAGAGGTGGTAGAGGCGGATATGGCTACCAACCCAGAGGCGGTTATGGTTATCCATCAAGAGGTGGTTACGGATATCAACCTAGAGGTGGTTACAGTTATCAGCCTAGGGGTGGCTACGGTGGTTACGGCGGTTATGGTGGTAGAGGCGATTATAGCGGCAGAGGCGATTATAGCGGCAGAGGCGGTTATAACAGCAGAGGCGGTTATGGTAGTGATAGGGAGTATAGATCAAGCCGTGGCGGTCAATTGAGGGAGCCAACTTATGACAATAGATCGGGTGATAGATACAACCGTCAAGATAGTCATGGTGATGAAAATGGTGCTTCAGAAAGACCAGATAACAATGATTATGGAAGAGGTCGTTATTCCAGATCTCCATCAAGATCGCCGGTCAGAAGAGATAGATCAAGATCGCCGGAACGTTATTAAGTTACTTGTAATATAGTTCAAATAGGTAAGAAAGCGTTCGAAATAACTCAATAAAATAAAAATTAATGATCTACGAGGCACCTTACATATATTAGCTTTTAGCTTTTCGTTGAGCCTAAATAAGTCAAATATCCTAACCCTCACCTAAAAACCCTAAGCAATAAAATAAAATAAAATCTGTATGTTTATAACTCACTCGCAAGAGAAATTGAATTATAAGCAGAAAATTGATTTGAATATGTACTAAAACCATTGAATCTGCCACCCAAGCCAATTCCAGAGTTTGAAGATTTTGAATTTCTCAAACTAATTTCTCTTAAAGTTAGCATAATGCAAGTTAACACTAAACTATCTAGATCAATTGATAGAGTGCTGTTTAAGTCTTCCAAATTTAACGATGAATTATCCTGATAAAACTCAAACTTCCCAACTTCCGAGTACTTTTTAGGTAATATATTGATGGAAGAATGATCTAAATACATAATCGAATCTTTAAAATTGCCAAATGGTGGTAGTTTATCACTTATAAAGTTCCTTGAAAATGCATATGGGTTAAGATTCTCATCATTTAACAATGGATTCGACAAATTAGGATATGGATTAGAAAAAGTATTTGGGTTACTCCCATTGGACTCATCCCCAAATATTTGTTCATCCTCTAGTTTAAAAGGGCTTTGTTCCTCTGTTGAATTTCTACGCTTCCTAATAAGCGACAGCAATTCAAATCCTGGCTTTTTATTTATTATCGAATCACATAATGACGGCTTTTCATCATCAATTATTAATAACTTTAAAGTTGGATTGTATGTCAACAAGTAAACACTTGTAATGGGAGTTCCAATGACTCTAAATCTTGTATTCTTATAATTGAAATCAGAAAATGGTTTAAAATTGTTTTGGAACATTATTATTTTAAATGATTTCCTACCCTCAGGATTAAACGTAAATATATATCTTTTCACAGCTTGAAAATGTTTAACATGAACAGTACAAAAGGTAAATGTCTCAAAATTTACACATTCATTCTCTGAACTTGAATTAACGTTATCATGAATTGATGGTTTCAATGGAACTTCCCTGTATCTTTTGAAAACCATGAATGGAGAATTTTTTCGAAATGAAGCCATATACGGAACATGAACTTTGAAGATCGGTAATCCTAATCCCTGGACTTTATAATTCAAGGGTATTATATGAGATCTATTATCAATTAGTCCGCCTTCAACATTATTTTCAATTTCTTCTCTTGGGACATTTGATATCCGTTTAATAGTACCATCTACATCATATAGCATAATCAGGTTCTTTTTTTCTTTCCTGATATTAGATCTCAATTGCTTGAATAATTTAAAAGACTCATCACTGGGAAACACATACGTATTGTGTTTAATAAATTCATTAACTATTACCAACTGTCTTTTAAAATTAAACTTCGAAGTATGCTTGTTTAATATCAAATCTCCTGATAAAGCAGGATCCAAATTTATTGACTCATTTACAATTGTTGGCTGATCGTCATTAATACTATCAAGACCTAACATTACGTTAGGAATATCATTAAATTGACCATCTAAATTTTCGGTAATGTTTCCATTAACATTAGCACGGTCCATTAACCTTAAAGACTCTAATCTCATTTGCCGTAACACAAATGGTAAATATAATGTAAAATTTTCATTATAAGTCTCCTGCAATTCTAATCTTTGCTTCTTGTCGTAGAATAAAGTATCAGTTTCTGATAACGCAATAGACTCGTTATTCGGCGAGTCATGAGGAGAAATATTATCATCGTCATTGACAGCATTTGTATTTGAATCGTTTGTTGAATGCAATATTTCAAAACTATATTGTTGATTCGGCAAACTATATCTCCTATTCTGCTCCGGAGTAATATTAAGTGATCTTGCAATTTCATGGTTGGAATCACTTGTAGAAGTTGAATTTGATCGACCAAATCTTCTATTCTTGAATATTTTCTTCATTTATTGACGGTAATTATAAAGAATATAAAGCGATTTGGAAGTATAGAGAATATTATGGTTTGCGGTATTTGTTGATAGTGTGATTTACTAAATAGTGGACAGCCGCACTTTCTGATAAACAGCTGAGAACTTCAGTACAATCTGTAACTATAGGAACTAAATTGAATTTAAAATAGCCATAATTAGGGTTAGAGAAATTATAGCCAATTTAGAAAACTAGAATGAATATTCAATTAATAATTTTGATTGAGTTACAATTTAAATTAATATTTTCAATATCTAATTCATACATCCTTCTCTCATTGTAGATAATTTCATTCGAGTTACAATTTGGCTTTATCAAATGGATTTTCATGTTCGATTTATATCTTGGATAACAAACTTTGGTTTTGATCCATTCGGAATTAATTATTGTATTTGAAGGCTTGTTTATTGATTCAATTTTTATTAGCCTGCCTTTAATATTCCTGATTATTTTGATGAACTTGAAGTTTGATATTCCAAAAGCATGGTTTAATTTTCTACCTAGGTCAACTTTACTCGGTAAATTAAATATAATTTTCTTAAATTTAGGTGAGTTCTTGATATTTTTAAATTTCGATTTAAAATTGATTGAATCGCTTTGATATGGGTTTGAATAATTAAAATGAGTAGCATTTTTTAAATAACAATAAAGATCATTGATTGAATCATGTAAATAGAATCTTGCGTTGATCGAATTGGAATACGGCCTACCTTTTAAAGATTCCTTGGGACTTATTGTTGGTTCGTAGATTAATCTTACTTGTTTGGGTAAGTAGAGTCTTCTTTTAGAAAGTTTTAAATCATTAATAATTGCAATATCTTTAATTGAGTTATTCACATTTTTAGCATATCGTGATACGACATCCAGTGTATGAATTACAGTGTTAATAGAATTGGTATCAACGCATTTTGTATTTTTCTTCTCTACTGGAACAACTGCATCTTCTGTCTCATTTGAACTTTCTACTGACGTAGCCATGATATCTGTCTTTTCAACTGAAGACAAACATAATGGAGAACCCAACCTTTTTAGTTTTGTAGTAAAACACTTAGATCTATCTTCGGTCAAATTTACTCCTAAAAGCATATTGGCTGCAACATCTGACAAAGTATCTAAGTTAGAAAAACTAAAACCCTCTGACATCCTGAAATTTTTAATGAATTAATTCTATTTGAAATATACTTGAATAAAAACTCCTATACAAATGAAAGAGTAATTATTAAAAAGGTTTATTATTTTAATTGAATATATATATATGTCAATAAAAATACGTATCGCATTTTTTACAGCAGCACTCCTATTAAGAAGGAAGAACATATTATTACAAGATATATTTGTAAATAAACGCACATTAAAATTAGCACCATTCTAATCGCCGATATAAGTACAAGTACAAGTATAAGTTTTCTGTACCTTTATAAAGGCACTACTGGGTCCATCGAACTCAATTAGCAAGGTAACTTCTTAATTCATACTGATAACAAGTTAGTAACATCTTCTGTCATTGGTATTTACATACAGGAACAAGGTCTGAGATATTCCTCACATACGAAGAAATATGGTCTCGACGGAGTTATGGAGGTTAAATTATCACATTTAATAATATGATTGCCAAATGTATATCAGAAGATAGATGGGATCAGCCTGAGAAAACTTTATGTGGAAAAGGTTGTGCCGAAGGCTCATATAAGTATTGTAATCATAGAAAGTAGTAGACCACACCAAAGCACGTGAGGCCTATATTAAAAGACGGCTTTAAGAAATAAAGCAACTATACCTCCATAACAATTGAATGATTATCTGTTAGAATATCTATCAAATTACTTTGTCTAATTGAATAAATAATCAATTACTATATTATATCTACTTAAAATGCCAGAATTACGTCGTTCCGCCAGGGTTGCTTCTAAACCAGCCGAGCCTAAGCAAGCAGCGGAATCAGAACCCCTAAAGAAAAAAACAAAGACTTCGTCAGCTACTAGTACAACAACTAGTTCTGGTAAGACCGCAGAATTGCAAGTAGGTGATAAAATTCCAGATATTACTTTGCTGGATGAAGATGAAAATGAAATTAATTTAGTTGAGGCTGCGAAGAAAACAAAATACTTGATTATTTTTGCTTACCCTAAAGCATCTACCCCGGGCTGTACAAGGCAAGTTTGTGGGTTCCAAAAGAACTTTGAATTTTTGCAAAAAGCCGATGTTACAGTTTTTGGATTAAGTGCTGACCAACCAAAAGCTCAAAAGAATTTTGTTAACAAGCAAGGATTAACTTATCCTTTATTAAGTGATCCATCAAAAGAGTTGATTGGTAATTTAGGAGCCAAGAAATCACCACTGGGTATCAAGAGATCTCATTGGATTTTTGTTGATGGTATCTTGAAGATAAAAAAGATCCAAATTAGCCCAGAAGATAGTTTCAATGGTGCTAGAATTGATATTGAAAAATTAATTGCTGAGGAGCCTGCTCCAACTGCAGAGGAGGAAGAAGCAAAGGAAGAAGCTAAAGATTTGGCCAAAAAAGAAGCTGATAAAGAGGCTGAAGAGGAAGTAAAAGAGTTAGCAGAGAAAAAAGCTGAAGAAGGTGCCACTGAAGGTGCTGAGGAGGAAGCGAAAGAAGAGATTAGAGCCCAAGCTAAAGGTGAACTGAAGGGAGAAAAAAAGGAAGAAAATAAAAAAGAAGCTAAAGAGGAAGTTGAAAGTAGTAAGTAGGAATCTGCAGAAGAATAATATGTTCTTTTTGTTTACAAACATTTGGTTATTTCTTAATTATTGTATATGTCAATAATTATACTAAAAAAAAGACGTTTACTATATTATATCTAAAATATGTAAATTATATAACTTTCAGAATATGCAATAAAATATATAATAATTACCAACCACCTAAATAGCCAAGTGATTGTAATAGAATAGTTAAACCAGTTAACACCTTTGCGGCCCACCACCAATGCTGAACAGTAAATGAACAGTACGAAAATTCGAATTGCCATTTTTCGTTGCTATAATCAAAATGACCAGTAAAGATACCAGTTTGTCCGTCAAAATCTCCCATCATTGATCTAACAACTATTTCTCTAACAGATTCTCTCTCAGAAGAAATATTCTCTTTTGATGCAACCCACTCATTATTAACAAAATTATACCAGTTATCACAACCTTCATGATCGTGACCAGTTAATATAATGCCATTCTGATCTTTGTTTGGGAAAATTATATCTAATATCTTTTGAGTTGATTCATAAGACAAATGGTTTTGAGATCTTAATTTACCATTTTTGTAAGGTTCTCTCTCATTATTAACATAATACCTATGTTCAGGGCCATCTTTACATAATCCTTCCCTTTTATAAAAGGGTATATGTGTCAATAAAACTGTTGAGCCTTTAAAGTTAGGGTTTTCAAATTCTTTCAAATTTTCCAAAAATGACCAAGTAAAATTTAAGAATTCTGGTTGCAAAGCTGGTCCCTCTAAAGTTAATGAATCTAAAACAATTAGCCTCCACTCTTCTGGGGTGCCACGGTTATAATTAATTAAATAATTATTTTGACCAAATAGATGATGAAATCTCGCCATATGCTGCCAAGTTGCATCACCACTATAACCAATATCGTGATTACCAGTCAAGTTAATAAATAATGGTTCTTTAAAATTTGGAAATGAATTATTTTGATAATACCAATCATACACGTTGTTATAAACTCTTGATTGAAATCTTTTTAAAGGATCTAAATTCTGTTCTTTTCTTAACCAATCATTCCAATCGTAAGCTTGGTGCTTATAGTAAGTTTCAAGAACATTCTTTTTATATTCAAGAGTTCTTGGAAATAATCTTTCAACGAATCTGTAAGTTCGATTATAAAACTCAGAATCGTATATCCATTGTGAAGAAAATAAATCACCCATAACCGCTACATGACTTGGTTTCATTCTCTTTTTCATAATCGAATAAATGTGACCTAAATAGTAATCATTCCCATAGTTATCAAGTCTTTTAATATACTTTGTCAGTGGCCAGTTTCCATTGATCTGCGGATCACCGAATGCTAGTAAATGAATATCTTTAATTCTACTACTTGAATCATGAGTAGAGTTAAACTCCTTTTCCGTAGAATTTAATAGTATAGGAAAATTTAAAACTAACTTATCAGCTATTAATTCTGGCAATTTATTAAGCAAACCAAATTTACTTTGCAATCTTGGAGAATCATTAAATTGGTGCCATTTGCATTGGGCTGTTGGATTCAATATATCTGGATAAAAATAAATAAAAATGTTTGACAAAATAGTCGTAATCGTAACTATCCATTTCAATACGGACAAGCTTTTATTTAGTCTATAGCTCATTATAATTGAATGGTGAACTATATAAGGAGATCATGTTTATGTAACAATTAAGGTTTATATTTGTATGGTATTTTTGATCGAACCGCCCCATGAACCTAGATGGGCCAAGGGGAGTTCAAACTGTCGTATACAAAGAATAACATAAACGGACACTTTATTGAAGTAAACGATCCCTGAAACATACTGTATCTACAATCACGGAGCATCAATCTACAATCATTATTATAAATTTCCTATATTTTTAATAATTTAACTTATTTTATAAAGTAAAATGAAAAGAAGAAAAGAAAGATTATCTAATCAATATGTTATACATAAATGTCATAATTTTTTCTAATAATAAGCAGAAATACTGGAACAAATACTGATACTAGCATTAACTTTCCATCGAACTTATAAAGCTTCACTTAAAGTTTGGTTTAATCTGGCAACTTTAGAAGAAATTGATAAATCAACAGTCCTGTCTCCAACTTCAACAACTAAACCACCTAAGATTTCTGGGTTGACTTCGTTAGATAATTTCAAGGTCTTGCCTTCACCTACAAAAGATGACTTTCCAATCGATGCTTGTAATTTCTTTAAGATCTTTGAGTCCAATGGTTTGGCAGAAGTAACCTTGGCTTCAACAATACCTTGGTATGCGTCATTCAATAAGCCAAATTTCTGGTAAATCGACTTGATCTTGTCTAATCTGTTGTTTTCAGATAACACTTTCAAGAAATTACTAAGTGTCTTATCCAACTTTAAGCTGTCTGAAATGGTGTCGATCACAATGTTTCTATCTTCTTTAGACAATGATGGGTTGACTAAAAATTCTTTGACCTTTGCGTCTGTTTCAATTAACTCGTTAACCTTGCTAAATGATTGGAATGTTTTTTCAATTGACGAATCTTTGATTGATGCTGAGTATAAGGCGTTAGCGTACGTGCCGTCAATACCAAATAATTGAATTGGTGGTTTAACTGACTTGGCAGAAGAGGCCATAGAACGAATGAAGACACGAGAAGACATCATCTTTGTTTAATTACTTAATACTGATGAATAACTTTTAGCTAGTTAATTAAATCTTCAACACCTTCTGGCAGTCGGAATCCAACCGCACTAAATTGAGGAAATTCTCAAAATTTATTGGTTGAAAATCTCAGACTGATATTTACTTAAGATCTCAATAGTTTATTTAAAAATAACGCGTATTTGTCAGTATATTCAATTTTTTCATCAAAGCTATTCTTCAGTCAAGTAAGTTCAATACTACCAGCTTTAAAAGACTTAGGCGTACAGAGCTAACTATATATCTATTATGATGTTCCCTTGGACCAAAAGGTACTTGGCAAATCAAGTAAGATGTATTGACAGAAATTTACGTGGGATAATCCGATTCCAAAGTACAGCGGCGGAATCATCATCAGATGCAACGTTGACAGACTTAGAAAAAAGAGACGAAGTTTACAGAAGACAAAGGAAGTTGGTGTTGGCACATGTGAAGATGAAGTCGTATGCTAACGGTCACTTACAGCCTGGGTCGACGAACTTTAAGAAGCCGATTCACGATCATTTATACAAGGGCAAGCCAATAAGAGAATTGACCGCAACTAGGAGAAAAACTGCAGGTAGAAACAACACAGGACATATTACCGTGAGAGGTAGAGGAGGGGGTCATAAGCAGCGTCATAGGTTTGTTGACACCCACAGATTGGAAGGCGGTAAACAAACTGTGATTAGAATTGAGTATGATCCAAACAGATCTGGTCATATTGCGTTAATTAAGAACAAAGAAACGGGCGATTTGTCGTACATCTTAGCTGCTTCGGGTTTGAGAGCAGGAGATGAAGTTGAGTCTTTTAGAACCGGGTTGCCTCAAGATTTCATTAATGAAATGAATGAAAGCAATAACGGTGAAATCGATGAAGCCTTATTAAATTCAAGAATTATGCAAAGAGGTAATTGTTTGCCATTAAGCATGTTACCTGTTGGGTCAATTATCCACAACATTGGTTTACATCCAAATGGTAGAGGGCAATTGGTTAGAGCCGCTGGTACCTTTGGTAGGTTATTGTCAAAGCACCCCGAGATCAATAAAGCCATTGTCAGATTAAGTTCTGGTGAACATCGTTATATTAATATTAGTTGCCATGCTACTTTAGGTGTTGTTTCAAACAAGGAGCACCAAGCTATTTCTTGGGGTAAAGCTGGTAGAAGCCGTCATAGGGGTAAAAGACCAATGGTTAGAGGTGTTGCTATGAATGCATTTGACCATCCACACGGTGGTGGTAGAGGTAAGTCTAAATCGAATAAAGTCTCACAATCTATGTGGGGTCTCAAGAAATTTGCTAAGACCAGAAAATTCAAGAATGTTAATAAGATGAAAGTCAAAGATAGACCAAGACGATAAAACATTTAAATATTAAAAATTCTTGTACATATAACAACAGCAATATATATATATATATATCCGTAAGCTAATACTAGGTACTTCATGTAAGGATTATGATCAAACTACTTTGAGCATATCCCGGGCAATGCTTGGGAATCGTCTCCTTTTCTGATAATATAACAAAGAATCATTCTAGAGAAACTGATTACATGTTCCAAGTTCCCAGTAGCATAGGTAATAATAAAAAAAATTGCAAAAGTTATTACAAAGATTAAAACAACAATCAATCTATGTAATTGTAAATATTCCCTCATAGATTCAGTTAAAATATAATCCCAAATAAATGTTATTAAATAACCAATGTAACTTGGAGGAGGCTGAGATTGACATGGTGGGCTGTTTGGCGGTGGGCTACGTGGTGGGCTAATGGGTCTATGAATTGGTAGTAACGGTTGTGATTCCTCACTTGCATCATCGCCTTTGAAAAGACATTTTAAAAATCTTATAATATAATTGGATTCAGCCTGAAGTGGTACAATAGAATTAATTGGAATAGGTGAAACCGGGGCCAGTGAAAATGCTACTGGAGAACTTGGCCTTGGACTTGACGATACTGATGTATTACCTTTTAGATGCAAAGGTGATTCGTGATTTAAAATTGAAGCTTCATTGGCAATTTCATCCAACTGATTAGATAAGTTTTCATTTAATGTATCTGATTGTTTCATGGTCATTGTTTCCTTACTTAATTAGATTATTTATTGTTGATTAATTAGAAAGGTAGATGTTTATAATCTTAATTAGCCGCTCAGTTGCAAAAAAAAATATGGGGTTATATTTTGAGCACAAATGCAAAATTACTAGGTGCAACACTATAAGGCTATGATAATTAGGTAGAAACTTCCCTAGATTCTTATCGAAGAAAATTTAGATGCTAGACTACAGTTCATTCAGGTATGAGCTGTTCAAAGGCACTATAACTAATAAAAAAAATACCACGTAAGTTACATATCATTAACAACCATTCATATGATAATTCTTGAAAAATGTTTTCTATACCATTAAACCTGATATGCGTGAAGCAGATCTACTTGAATATATAACTTGGACATTTTAGTACCCATCTTTGACACAGATAATTCGCTGCAAGCAAAATTAGCAAATTGGTGTAAAACTCCAATAACAATATTTGGAATTGATTGATAGCTAATTTTCTTTCTCGAGATTGATCGTACATTCCCTGTCCCGTTAAATCTCATTATAAAAAGCATTGATTAGATCCTGGGGGTCATTTTCAACCTCAGAACCTAAGTTTTTGTCCATTTTATTGGATGAACTGCTATGTTGTTGAATGCTCTGTAGAAGTTCATCCAATGTCCCTTCACGACTATCTAACGACTCTTGCACTCGGTTGAGCAATTCAGCTTTAGCAACTAGGTAATCTTGACGTATACTTAGGTTCCTTTCGTACTCATTCAATTCTTTTTCGTAATTATCAAGTTTTCTCTCAAGATTATTTAGGAGTTCCTTTACAAGAAAACTATCCCTTTGCCTTAATTCAAGCTTCTTGATCGATGAGGATGGAGAAGTTTCAGTGATGTCATATTTGTAGTATAAATCAATAAGTGATTTTTTGTATAGCTTGGTGTTTAATTCGCCCTGACTGAAGCTATCTACTACCTTTGTTATTTCACTTAAAACATTTCCACTCAATTCACTTTTACGATTAATTAGGCTTGGAGATGATTTAATACTTCTTGTTGAAACACTATCAGACTTTGAAGATTCAAGAAACAGTTCAATTGGGGCAGCTTCTGCAAAATTAGGTATCGATGAATGCAGAATGGAAAATTCTGAAATGAACGAATCTGACGAATCGTTATCTAATAGTAAGTTTGAGGAAGCCTTATCAAGTATTTTGGGCATTTTAGCTTGTCTTCTGACAAAAATAGTATAGAATGAATAGGAATATTATGTATAACTTGATCAAACTATGTTACTGCGAATATAATGTTTCAAATTTATAGACCATAACCGAAAAAGCTAACACAGCTATGGCTTTTATAACAAATCTGAATTCGGTTCTAGACAATCCTAGACAATTAGCCAGATATTAAGTTCATGGTCTTAAATTTTACTGAAATTAATTGCTAGAGTAGACAGGTTAAATATCATAAATTTGGGGCAGTCATAACCTGAGTATACGTCTGGTGATTTCTTATAGAATGTGGTGTCTGAATCTATTAATTGACAATGTCTTATCTATCAAATTAATGTAGCATGCAAGATTTGGCACCAGCACAAATTTCATTATTTCTAAGTTTGATTACATAGATACCACATCATCATAATCGTTTAGTATAATTTTGTTGACATTGCTTGATTTCGGTACATTTTTGTAATCAGAACCACATACTTTAATATATTCTTCATCATTATAAATGAACTTTAAGGAGTTCTGAACGCTATTGCCTAATAAAATCTGATCCCGCTGAAAAATTTCCAAGTCTAATATCTCTAGAATAGCAATATCGATATCATCATTCATTCTAATTTCGAAGTCATCTTCTAATTCAAATCGATTGACGAATTTTAAATTAGCGTGTTTGACTAGAATCAAACAGTTAACCGTATGGTAGGTTATGCGTTGTTTATACTTTGTCTCAAAGTTAACAATGGTAGGATAGAATGGAAATATAGCTAATATTTTATGAGTACTATCTGTTAAGATAGCTGTTAAGCAATTAGAATCAGTTGATTTTAGGAATTTAAAAATCCTTAAGATTGGCGTAACTTTAACATTTTTAGAGTCAATGAAGTTTTTCTCTATAATTGGGTTCGTATAGCAGATATCTCTATTAATTGATTTTTGAATTGACTTATTTAACCAGCTTTCTTGAAAAACTAGTGGATATCTTATCCGATTATTCATTAGTCTACATTGATCTATCCATATAGTGATAGAATCGAAGCTGTCAAGTTCTGATATCGCACCTAAAAGTTTTTTTTTTTCTATGTCCATGTTAATTTTCAATTAGTTGTATTTACAGAGTCTATAAAAGTTATTGAATATCGTCTTCTTCATCACTACTAACTCTCCTCTTCTTTTTTGAATTGTTTTTGAGTGAAAGCCTTTGGATCCTCTTAGCTTCACGTTTTTCCCTTTGTTTCTGTAATTCTTTTTCTTTCTTCTCATTCAAACCATCAACTAAATCATCTTCAGTCTGAAAAATGTCTAATATATCTTTGTATTTTGATTTTTGGACACTCAAGTCATTATATTTAATGGTCATCATATCAAATGCAAAACATATATCTAGTTCACCAAAGCCCTTGACTGGTTTATTGTTTCTAGATTCGACCAAAAATATGTTTGGAGTTGAACCATATTTAACTAAATAATCCTTTAAATTTCTTGACAAACAAACCAATTCGTTACTATTAATAGCCATATTAGCTTTATTTGAATATCTAGTACTAAAATGAGTTAAAATGATTTTGGGGCAGTTCATTAATCGGGAGACATTGATTGATTCAATCATAGTTGAATGTTTTTTAGCAATTGCTTCTTCGATCAACTCGTTGTCTAATGAGGACTCGTGAACTAAAAGATCACTGCCATAACCAATATCAACAAATTTTGGATTGGGTCTCGTATCTCCAGAATATGAAACTTTGAATGTATCAGTATTATCCAACTTGAAAGTAATGCTGATTGAATAAGACCAATAACAATGAATGGCTCTAACAGTTGCAATCGATTTAATACTTAAGTTTTTATATAATTCATTAATTAGTTTATGATTCCTTGGAGCTAACGGTTCTCTTGGAAGGACCAGGTTCATATCTTTATTATCAAATTTGTTTTCAAAGTCATTAATATTTACTTGTTTAAACTCTGGTTGCCTATCTTTTATAAATTCCTCGCAACTCAAGTAAACAATTCTACTTAAATCAATTGAATTAGTTGTTTGTTCTTCTAAATTATACCACTCAGTAATAAAATTATTATATTGCCATGGGGTAATCAAATAAAGTTTTTTATTGGAATTAGGGTTAATTTCAAACCATTTATTTATTATTGAAATTATACCTAAATGGTGATCGGCATGTAAATGACTCAAATGAATCAAGCATAGTTCTTTGAATACTTGATTTAATTGCGCCCTGTTATTATGACCAAAATTTCTCATCATTGTTCCAAGAGTATTTTCACCGCCATCCAATAAAATCGATTTAAAATTAATTTGATCATTATCGTAAAAAGGTATTCTTATTAGGGTGGAAATAACATTACGATGAATAGATGGCAATGCTGATCCAGTGCCTAATGTAACTATTTGAACTTGGTCTTTCAATGGACCTGGAACTGGATCTAATGATATTGGCTTACTGTCTATAATGGTTGATTTATCGATAGTTGACAAATTTAAAGGTGGAATATTATCATCATACAAAGATGACCAAGTATCATTGGGAATCAACGAATCATCAAATTTAATATTTGAGGTTTCGATATGGAACTGTTGCAACTGTTGTAGTTTATAGATTGACTTATTTGAATTTTCCAATGGACTGTACTTCTCAATATATGGCAAATTAAAATTATCATTCTGTAAACATTTCAACTTCAATAAGTTTATAGCAGACGTCTTAAAAACTAAAGTATCATTCGATAATGATGAATGACTTATAATATGTTTACAGTTAGCAGGAAACTTCTCAATAAACTTCAAATAATCATCCAGTTTAAAATTGATATCATCACCTATGAAATGATAAACAATACCAATATCTTCTTCACCCAACTCTTCATTTTTGTCAAACCATTGATTGGAATCAATTGTGTTATTTAAATATGATACATTTGGAATATCTAAGATTAATAATTTTGAGAAATGTTTTGATTCACCAATAACTTGATGTGGGTGAACAAGTTCATTTTTATCATTTAAAATGGAATGACCTTGAGTTAATTTTCTAAAATCAATACCAGGCTTGATACCTAAACTTTTAGCTTTGACCGGGTCAAATTTACCTCTAATTGGTAAAAATCTAATCAAATAATTCAACGATAATTGTTGGTTCGATGGTAGCAAACTGGCTGGATTAGGTAATCTAACATGCGTTTGGATTTCAGTTTCGCTTGGATCAGATCTATATGAAGTTGGATCCGGGTCATTAACTTTACTTGTGTCCATAGGAAACATTAATGAAACAAGTTTCCTCAATTGTGAAAAAATCCTATTTGAAGCTGATTCATCTATCGGAGAAGATTGAACATCACTGGCTATTCTAACAGGTTTAATCATCATATTACTGTCAGCAATTAAATTCTCCCCGTTAGCTTCGTTAATTTTCAATTGAACACCCTTTCTGAACACAAAGTATCTCCAAGTTGCAACAATAAACGACGTTATTTTATTTGAATTAGTGAAAACATCGATACTTTTCTTCGTAGAGTCACTTACAGTTAAAAATAAGCCCGGTAATCCACCTATCTCTGACCATGACGTTATCGTCCCAGTGAGAAATATGCTCCTCAATTTACCTAGTCTAAACCTATTTTCGTTTAAAATTCTTTGCGACCCTTCTGGTATCTTACCAAATAAGTACCTGTAGCCTTCACGATTAGTTAACATAATTAAAGGATGGCGTGATTCACTTGTTTTATGTGAAATAGTAGTCACTGAAAACATGGTCGTCGTATATTTGGCGAAATCGATATATTTACTAAAAAAATTATAATACGATGTAGATGAATCAAAAAATTGTGGATCTATCAGATGTGCGCCTGAAAATCTATTGATACGTGCTTGCTTCTTTTGGTTTGACCTATTTGTTGTGGTTGGGGTTAATATATCCTTTGTATTATTATTAAATCTTATTGGAGACTTCTTGGGATGAGAGTGAAATCTCTTTACAAAAACTTTAACGGAGGACACTATGGAAACTTTTGGAACGGTTTGAAATTCAACGATTAAAGCCAATTATACCATAATCTTTATAGAGATCTATTGAACAGAATATCAAATGTTGCAAGTATAATTTTTTCTCTCTTCTCTGTAAAAATCACGGTTGTCGTGAAATGTCTCTGTGACGCTAAATGTCTTGGATGCGACATTTGATACAAAACTTGAAACAGACTATAGTTCTATGAAACACCACCCCC
This sequence comes from Schwanniomyces occidentalis var. occidentalis, assembly GCA_031081865.1. NCBI lineage: Eukaryota > Fungi > Ascomycota > Pichiomycetes > Serinales > Debaryomycetaceae > Schwanniomyces > Schwanniomyces occidentalis. Next base: position 201,968 of record JARYTB010000012.1, read on the forward strand.
ACGTAAAACAAAAGAAGAATGTTCAGTAATAAAAGTAATATATCTTTGTTTTTTCTTTCGCCTTTGAGAATGGAAGAGATAGGATCGTCAAAGACCAATACCCCAAGCTCTATTGGTAGCCGTTCTGATCTCATAGAGTCATTGTTTAATCAATACTCACATTTATTGAAGGAAGAAACAACGATAACACCGAAGTCATTTTTCACGTCATTACGATCAATACCAATTTTAAATAAGTTGTTACCACCACTAAATGAAAAAACAGAATTAATCAACTCGCTACTTGCTGAACAGAAGTCTGCTACGACGTATAAAAAGTGGTACGAAGCTTCGTTGAAGTTGGATGAGCTTTTGAACAATAACGCGTGGAAATTAAATCCTCAGTCAGATTTGTATGACTACGATTTAATCTATAATAATATGATGGAAATGAAGCAAGCAAGATTGTCGAGGGATTTCAAGTTGTTGTTATATTTAATTCGAACTAAATGGATTAGAAATGTGGGTAATATAGGGGATATCAATTTGTACAGACACTCGCATGTTGGTACGAAGAAATTGATTGAAGAATATATCAATGAATGCGAGTTATCACTAGACTATTTGATTAATGGAAGCGAAGTTAATTTAGATGATCGCTATTTATTAGGGATGCTAATTCAAACTAGAAAAAATATTGGTAGAACAGCATTAGTTTTATCAGGGGGCAGTACATTTGGCATATTTCATATCGGTGTGTTGATAACATTATTGGAATCAAATTTATTACCAAGAATTATAAGTGGGTCATCAGCTGGTTCAATTATTGCTAGTATACTTTGTTGTCATACGAATGAGGAAGTTGTAATGCTTTTACATAGTATTACGGAAAAAAAATTTAATATATTTGGTGATGGAGACGCAGATAAAGAGCAACAGCAAAATAATTTTAAAAGATTATTAAATAATTTAAGTCATCTTCTAAAGTATGGCACTTTATTTGATATTAGTGGGTTGAAACAAACAATGATTGATTTTGTAGGTGATTTAACATTTAGAGAAGCCTACAATAGGACTGGAAAAATTTTAAATATTACAGTCTCTCCAACGTCAATTCATGAGCAAACTAGATTATTAAACTATCTAACAGCACCAAATTGTCTAATTTGGTCTGTTGTTTGTGCTAGTTGTTCCTTACCGGGTGTATTCCCTTCAACTTCAATTTATGAAAAAAACCCGAAAACTAATGAAATTCAAGAATGGAATAATGATTCATCAATGAAATATGTTGATGGTTCGGTGGATAATGATTTACCAATTACAAGGTTACTGGAAATGTTTAATGTTGACCATATTATTGCAGTTCAAGTTAACCCCCATGTTGTTCCAATTTTAAAAGTTTCAATTAGTAATATTGGAGGTGAAATTGAAAATGAACTAAACAATAAATTTAAACATTTACTAAATAATTGTTACGATTTTTTTACATGTGAAATCATCCACTATTTACAAATTTTGAATGAAATGGATATCTATAAAAATTTATCTACTAAGTTGGTTTCTATTTTATCCCAAAATTATTCTGGGGATATTACTATTTTACCTGATTTCAGGTTAAGAGATTTTGTTAAAGTTTTTGAAAACCCAACTCCTGAATTTTTATTGGATTTTATAATCAGGGGTGCAAAAGCTTCATGGCCAAAAGTTACAGTTATCAATAATCATTGCGGAGTTGAGTTTGCTCTTGATAAAGCAATTAGTTTAATAAGGGGCCGATTGATCACGTCATCCCGAAGTAAATTAACATATAAAACTTCGGATTCTTTAAATCAACCTCATGCATACAATAATGCTAATAAGGATTCTTACTATACGTTGGTTAGCTCGCCAATTTTGAATTCGAATCAAATTACTTCAACCCCGGTGACACCGGAAAAATCAAAATTTATTAGTAGCTTACTTCCGAATATCAAAAGGCATTATTCAACTTCAAACTCAACTGGCTCGCAAAAAGCGATCATTAAGCATAAACGAAATTCATTGAGTGTTCACCATCCAACTCCAAAGAATGCCAATAAAAGAGATTTTCTAAGAGGTAAATCAACTACTTCTTTAGCTACTTTATCATATAATATTATGGATAATAATCAATCATTTTCTCCTGAATCCACTTTAGTTAATGAAGACGAAATTAACAATGATAAACCTGACCATGATGGTTCTAGGGCCCACACTGAAGGTTATAATAAAAATCAAATTGAATATCAATATAGCGATTTTCGGGAACGTAAAAATATTCGAAAAGCAAAAAGTTCTGGGAATTTCCATAATAACATCAACGAATTAAAAGAACATAATATTGATATTCAAAAATTAAAATATCAAACTGAAAGAATACCATATTATAAGAATAATCCATATTTAGAGAACAACGTCAAGTTTTACGAGATAGAAAGTCCTACCAGGATATATGCTGATATGTCAAAAGAAAAACCTAATTTACCGAAAGTTTCAAATAACAATTCATTAAGGAACTCATATATTGGTTTGAATAGATTAAAAGATAACAACTTATCAAGGTCTCAAAGTAATTCAATTTATAACTTAAAAGAGTTCAACAATGAATTATTAAAAAATTTACAGGCACCAGATATAAGAAGATCAATTACAAAAAATGTAAACCGTGATAATTTGGTTTATGATTTTTTTAATCTCGCCGACAACCAAGATGATGATGAATTGAAGGGTTTTGAGAATGGACAAATTGATAATAAAATCGAAGCATATGTTGAAGATGAGGGAGAAGATAAAGACCAAGATACTGATGAAGAAAAAAGACAAAAAATCGATAATGATGAAGAAGTAAATGGCAAGGATCTAGAAGATGATGAAGTTGTCGCTGGCGATGCTAATGATGCTTATGATGTTGATGCTGTTTACGATGTTGATGACACAATTGATGTTGATGAAGAAATTGCGACTTCTCAGGAAATGGACGATAATGATGTCGATCATTTCTATGAATGTAATTAAATAGTCTATACTATTATATATAGCTAATGAATATTTATTCATTTATAAGGTACTTAATGTTCACCCATTAGACTCAACAAGATAGGAATTGACATTCCAGTTAATGAGATTAATAATTCCAATCCACTTAGATTGTTATGCGAGTGATATAAAGTTTCATCGCTATCATTTGACTGAGGTGGAAACGCAGATAAATCACCACCATTTATTACTTCTATCATAACATGAATAACCACATAAACGAATGTACCGCCGCTAAATAAAAACAAAATGCCAATCACAAAATCATTATTCATTTTAAATAATAGAAGAAACAAATAACTTAACAATGAGCTAAGAGGAGTAACTAATGAAAAGATCAATAAATGAACTTTAATTATAATGGGATTCAAGTTTTCTTTAATTAAAATTGATGTTAAACTAAATGCAGTAGGTAGCTTATGAAGTATAATAACTAAAAAAAATATCAATCCAATTGTAGTATCTGCCTGACTGAATGACGATCCTAACGAAATTCCATCAATCAATGAATGGAATATTAACCCTAAGGTTAAAGAAGAACCCAACACAGACTTAATCGAATCGTTTATTTTTATTTCGCTGGAAGTGGCGCCATTTAAATCTGAATATTTCATGTTAAAACTTACGTTCAAACTGGATAAGATAACTGATGCGTTGTCGGTTACATACATTAGCATAAATCCCAATAGCAACAGTAAGCCAATATATTTTGGAGCAATTGCAATGTCTTCTTCACGAATCGAATTGTATAGCTTTTCAATCCCTTCTGGAATAATTAATATCAACGAAGTTCCAACAAGTATCCCCATGCTTAATAATGAAATAAAGTTAGTTCCATTTGATGATAAAGTCAATTTCAAGGGAAATAAACCTGCAAAAAAAGATGATATACCCATAATTGTAGATAGTATGGTCAACTCTAATAATTTTTCACCTATCATTGTTCAGAACATTAAATAGCGATACTTTGGATAAAAAACAACGGTATCTGAATATTTTATGTTTGTCTTAATATCAATTGTTTAACTTTTTTATATCGCGTGTTCCACCATTGTCGTTAGACATTGGTAAAATCATAATCAATATATTACATGATTAATATAAATAGAATGGTATATGATATGAAGTTGGAAGTTTGTGTTGCTCTCATGTTATGTAGTATTTGCATATTTTTTTTACTGTACTATGCTTGGAATCATACACTCTTCAAACTCTCTGATACATGGTGAACTCACAAAAGTAGAAGTGATTTCATCAACCTTAAGGATCAACGACCTCATTAGCCTGTTGTCTGTCATAACCTTCAGATCACTTTAGATCGGACTAGTTGCAATACGTATGTTTAACGTCATTAACGCCTTTTGTATTCATCATAATTGAAAAGAGTTAATGAACTAGATAATCATTAAACAAAATTACTAGCGTTAGAAGTATTTAAATGCTTTTATGTTTATAAGCTAATCAATTAGTTTGAATGAACTCATATAAAGTATCATTAATGACAATCATTGATTGTCTAACCTAACTTAACGAATGCAAATAGACTGAGGAAGTAAAAACTGTCATCTCTTTAATTACTTGGTCTTTGAGTGAATTTGGTATTTCGTACCATTACATTGAACTAGATTTGGCCCTTTGCAAGGATATATATCTGATATGGGAGTAAATTCTAATATGTCCTTAGAAGCGGTAGGCAAGATGACCTTTTTAAGGGACGCGTCTTGAGTATGTAAATACAAGAAATAGATGTAAGCTTCTTCTCTATGGTGTCGAACAGTAAAGTCTTTAAATCAATTAGATGTCGCTATACCAGGAGATTATAGATGATAAACTTAACTTAGCCATATTATATTTCAAATCATCCAATTTTGAAAAAGCCTTACAGTTATATAATGAGTTGATTAAAGATATCTCCAAGATTCCTATACCCAACTTAAAACAAATTAGAACAAAAATTTACAAACTAAGCGAAACTCCAATAGTTGGACCAATAATCCATCCAAAATTTGGTTCAATTTTCGATCAAAGAGCTGCAACTTATGAAAAACTAGGTAATCTAGATAAATCATTGAAAGATGGTGAAACTTTGATTAAACTTGAACCTATAAGCTGTAAAGGTTACTTGAGAGTCGGTAAAATTTTATTAATTATGAACAGAGAGATTGAAGCTTATCAGAATTATCAAAAGGGTATCTACTTGATTGAGAAGGCAATTGAGACATACAACATAGTTGTACCCGAAAAATTGTTGCAGAACTTGAAAAATCAGTATAGTTTATTAAACAGGAAGTTGAAAGCAAAGAGACAATCGTCGACACAACATAAATTAAAAGATATGAAGGCTAAAGAAAAATCAAGTGGACATAATCCTTCCCAAAGTTTGCAAAATGAATTGAATAAAATGCTACCACTAAAGAGATCGCCTTCATGTCCAACGATATCATCAATAAACAAGCAGCCAAAAAGGGCTCAAAAATCAATTGATCCCTTTTTAAATCTACCTCTCGAAATTATAGAGTTAATCTTCGAAAAGTTATCATTTAGAAATTTACTTGAATGTCATCTAGTTCATAAAATGTGGTATTATTCATTAACTAGCATTCCAACTCTATATAATCATAGAATCAATTTGAACAATAAAATCACTTTTAATGAATTTTCAAATGGATTGAAACTAATCAGAAGAATAATAAATAAAACATATTCTAAGCAGATTAAATTTCTAAGACTAAGATCGACATCAAACCAATCGCAGTTATCAAGAATAATTGAATCGTTAATAATTGAAAAAAACTTGAAAATCAATTCATTGGATATAATGAACAAAGATCTCAGTTTGGAACTCTTGATTAATAAGTTAAATAAGTCTAATTGGAGTTTTTCAAATTTTTCACATATTAAACAATTAAGATTAGGTTTAAATTCCTCCATAAGATATGAAAATTTAATATTTGAACTAGCTAAAAACTTGAATACACTAGAAATCATTATTATAGATAAAAAAATGAGTAGTTCCAATAAGGATTTACTTCCCAAGAATGATAAGCTCAAAAAATTGACTCAAGAAGATTCAAGTCCTGTAAATACGTTAGAAACATTATCAATTATAAATCATCCAAAATTAATGAGAGAAAAATTACCAATTAATATTAATGGTGATACATTTAATCCATACCCAATATTTTTAAATAAGTCATTTCCAAACTTGGTTAACTTGACAATAGTTTCATACGATTTCTACAATAGAGAACAAATATTTGGCAATTTCCTAGATATATCACATAACCTAAAATTGATTTATTTGGAGAATAATGAAAACTTTACTTTTTTGAAGTTTTGTGAAATTTTAAAGCTTCTTCAACCAAAATTCAAATTAAATAGGTTGACTTTAAGACAAAAATCAAGAACCAAAGAAGTCAATTTGAATGAGTTTAATTTACAAGATTTGCCACAACTAAATGAATTAAATTATCTTGACCTATATTCCTCGTCTTTGTCAATAAAAGGACTTCTCAAATTTCTAAAAATCACTAATAAAGAGAATAAATTATCGACTTTATCAATCGGCGACTCAAACTATATCTTTTTCAAAAATGATAAGATTTCTAATATTACCGCAAAGTTGAACTTGTGTGAAATTTTATCTATCTTGCCAAATTTAACCAGATTGTATTTAAATGAAATGGAACTAGACAATTCCTCAATGAAATTTTTTCACGAAGATATTATACATGTAATTGGTTTAAGTAACTGTAACTTAAAACTACTAGATTTGAGTTTTTGTAGCCAAATTGATGGAATTGGCTTGATGAATTTGTTCAATACTTTTTCATACCAATCAAAAATTATGAATTATCAGTTGATATTTAAGTTGGATGAACTAATCGTCGACGGAATTGAAATTAACCAAGACACATTGAACTTGCTAACTAAAAAAGGTTTTGCTAATCGTATTAAGAATGATCAATTCAAAACTAAATGGAAACAATATGGCTACAATACTTTAGTACCTGACGTATAGTTGCAACTATGAAGGAGGTGTGCAAACACCGAGAATTATATAGTAGAAAAAATTGGACTTATAGAGATGAGCTTCTATGTATATGCCTATATTCTAAGCCAGCACAAATACAAATATTTGATATAGAAATACGTAATATGGTAGTGACTAGAGGAAGCTTGAAAACACAGAAGACACCAACAAAAATAAAATTCCTGGATGCCGACACAAGTTTAAACGAATTTGAATACCATACAGCTGAAGAAAATAAGGAAGAACAAGAAGACGAAGAATCCGAAGAAGAATCAGATTCGGATGATGCACCAGAGGAAGAAGCAACCAGTGCATCCAAAGAAGCAATAATAGCTAAACAAAAAGAAGGATTAAAAATACAACAAGAAATCAAGAGACTTGAGAAAGAGAAGAGAAGACAAAAAGATTTGCAATTTAAACAACAACAACAATTAAAGAAAGAAAAACAATTGAAAGAACAGCATGAAGAAGAATTACCAGAATACTTACCAGAAGATATATTCGAAGCATTAGAAGGGCCAGAATCCAAGCCTGAGCCAAAGCATTTAAAGTTAGAAGATTTTGAAAAGCTTGATGAGAAAGTTTTGCGTAAACAATTGAAAGAAGAAAAATTAAGACAAATAAAAAAGTCAAAGAAGTTATCCATTAAAAAGGGACCTGTCAGTGTTAAGGTCCAGTCGTTTGACTTAAACAAAAAAGCTGTTCCAGCTGCAGAATCAAAAATTCTAAATTCAAAAAATAAATGGTTGAAGAGAAAATCATTAAATAAGAAATAACAATTTGTATTATAATATATAGATAATCAAAAGCAAATATTTATATATCATCTACTTTAGTATAATAATGCCAGCATCTTCTTACTTAAATATAATAGCATATCAATGAAACTTAATTAATACTCGAATTTCTGTTGATCCCAATTCTATCATCTCTAGTTTGCCCAATAGGCTGGGGAACTTGCGATTGTGATTGATTTGATTCTTTGACATCCTGTATTAACTCATTCGTTGTATTATTTAATTGCTCCTGCAAAATTTGATCTTGACTAAACTGTGACACCTGTTGTGTTTGTAATTGTTGTTGTTCGGCTATTAAGCTATCATCATATTCCAATATATCTTCTGGTGTCAACTTTATAGTTGTTGCTGGTCGCCTTAGCATTATTTCTCCTATACTCGTTGCTGAAGGGTTAAATTAGCATACCTGCTCAGATTCTATCTAAGAAAATGGTTGTAACTCGTTCTGGACTCAATTTATGAGTGAGGCGACTGAATTTCTGTTCGCAGAAAACATTCATCTCGAAATCTACAACAAGCGATAATAGCCCAGAATTACAAAAGTATTGATTCCTATATATATCACTGATAACATGCCAATACAACAGGTGCTTTTAGGGCCTACGAGGAATAGATAATTGGGAAATAATGGACTGTTAGCATTTAATCCATTGTAGCGTAAATAGTTATTGATATATTCAGTAATTAGTACAAAATTGCACATTGTTAGGAAACGAATGTGTATCTACACTATCACGAGTCATTATCTCAATGTGTTACACTGATTGTTTCATGATTTGTAACATGACGTGTACCTTGATGATACATCATGTAAGCACATCTCCCTTTTAAGTATGTTATGTTAGTCTATGTTTCATATATTTCTCTATAAATTAGAGGGATACTCTACTATATGACCTACTTTGGAAGGTTGAGAGTATCACAATATAGTAAAGTATTATAAAATTCCACTATACTCTAACACACATTTCTTATGTATTACATTCTTTAACTTGGAAATCACTTAATTAGTTACAACCAATTCGTAGCACATAAATAGAAGGCACATTTCCCTGAAATATGACTTATTGCTAATTCCTCAGCGGGATAGAGAACTTCTTAGTGTACAAAACCTATTCAAGCTCACTTATTTAGTTAGAATATATGTATATGTATATGTATATATATATATATATATATATATTAAAATATATAATCCCGAGAACTCTAACACACATAAGATCATGACTCCGTGGCCAAGCTGGCTAAGGCGTGAGACTGTTAATCTCAAGATCGTGAGTTCGATCCTCACCGGGGTCGTCTTGTCTCCTTTCCTTTTTTTCCCACTCTTTATCTACTATTCCAGTAGTTCAAAAAATTCTTGAGAAGAGAGGGTTCTAATCAAAAGGAAATGAGTGTGCTTAAGAATGTTACCGATATATACATATTCTAATTTTTTGCCGTCATTTTTAATATACAAATATACAGAAGAGACACTATTTAATACCATAAAAACCTTTATAAATTAAGTGAAAATAAATATAATAAGACAATCAGGAAAACAATCCCAGGCAAAAAAAAATGCAATATATATTATTCATTACTATTAACATCATCAATATTAAACGATTATTCATTCCAAAGTATTAGCTTTCTAAATCTTTTAGTCTTATCTTTAGACAATATGGGCACATCATATGATCACATCTATGGCATGTGAATCTGGTGGGTATATTTAAAATTATATTATTATCATTATTATTATTATCATTATTATAATTATTATTATTATAATTATTATTATCATTATTATTATTGGAGGATGTAGGCTTGGTGAATGCGGCTTCGACTGAAGCCGACGGAGATGGCAATATCGAGGTAGAAAAATTATTCGAATTTAACAATACATTATTTGAGCTACTAGATCTTTTCAATGGTCCGGGATTGCTGATGGTATATCCTTCTTCCTCGTCTTCCTCATCCACTTCCTCTTTCTCTTCTTCTTCTTCCCAATGATCTTGATACTTATAGTTTTGCTCTTTAGAGTTGCTGTATATAATCTGGCTGTAGTATTTTAAGTTTCTTATCAAAAGGTTCTGGCTGCTCTCACTCAACTCGTTCTGATTATGACTCGAGTTTTTGTATATTATTGAGCCATAGCTTTGTCCACATGAACAACAATACCATTGGCAAATTTTGTTTCCGTTTTCTTTCTTATGATGGCTCGTTGTTGTATGGATATTTGATATTTGATAATTTGAATATTCAAAATGATGATTCATTATCATTAATCAAAAGTTCAATAAAGAGCAAAATGCATTGAAGAAGAACAATAATATTTATGTAAATTACAGATAAAAAAATACATATAACCCCATACTGAACCAAAATACAATTTTTCCTTGTCATTTTTGAAAATTGAATCTAGATTTTTTATACTTAATCTAGAACCTGTACAGTTTAAAAGTAGTTCTACATTAATTATGTTTATTTTTACCCCAAAGTAACGTATATGCACACTAACATACACGCATCTTTTTCTAATAGAACTGGCTCCATCCTATTAGTACTAGTTATCTTTTGATACTGATAATTAGATTAGCCTTGATAGTGATAGTATAACCATATGTGATAGAAAAGGTACACCTCTTCCTCTAGTAAGAATCGTACCTGTTCTATTCGAAATAAGATTACGAGCAATCATACTCTCTTTGCGGTAAGAAAAACAAAAGGCAGCTAGGAAGATAACCCCTTACTATTGGGATCACAGAACGAATATGTCTCTACAGAACTAAAAGAGCAATTAAATGATAATTAACATGTCCCCTACACAGTTCTAAATGAAGAAAAAAGAGCAAGTAGAATGGCAATTTTAGTATGCGCAAAATCATGTTGCACCACCAGAAGAAAAATGTGTTTTACTTGTAAATAAAGTTTACCACAAAAAGGCGCGCCATTTTAGAAATAGGAGAGTGAAACCGCCTTATTTCTCCAAGGTGGTTTGTGCTCTTCAAATAAATAATATATACATTTGCAACAGGTCACATTCTCATTTAGGTATATAATCATCCATATTAATCAATTCATTTGTTGTCAAATCAACTATTTTGTCAAATAAGCTGTAAGGTATGTAGCCTTTTTCATCCCCATCTGTTAATATAACGTTGTTCAAGCTTTTGTAGAATTTAATGCTACTATCTAAGCATTTATCAATATTTAGAAAAATTAGAACATTACAGTTTTTTCTGGCGCCAGAAACATCTGATATGTTTGAAGCGAAGTGTATGTGATTTCTGTTCATCCTACTTATTCCACCACTAGCAAATATTGCAGGCAATTTGTGTTTGTATGTACCATGATATATTTCCTTTGGCATCGTTTCTTTGGTTAATACATCCATATTCGATTCATTGACGCGACTGATCGAATGGCCTTGAGTTGCACAGATGTACTCTTCCTTGTCCCTCGTAGTGATATGAAACCTCTTTTTGTCGTTATTTTCGACCACTCTCTTAAGGTCTTCTAGAGTGGTTCTATGAGCTTTGAGGCGATGATGACTCAAGATTTCACTAACCTTAACATAACCTGCTTCATCAATTTTTAATTTTTCCTTTACGGCACCGTGTCTTAATAGATACGATAACGACTTTGATATCAATGTGTCTCTTCTAATAGGATCCGGAGTTGTCATCCTTATAGCTGGAGTGAAGAAAAAATTTTAATCTATGTTCGCATTGATGGGTTTTATAAATCATTCGTAGTAGATGATAGTAGCAACATGGTGAGACTTGCTATTATTAAGAACATACTAGAACCTACTGTTTGTCAATAGATTGCGTACCACTTAAACGGTCAAAGTCACTTTACAAGAACTAGCAAAACTATTATTTCATTACTATTTACATTGTCTAAGACAGTTATTGTTCTATCAACAAATTATCTATTCATACCAAACCTCAGCTTTCATTATACTCTCTCACTTTTTAATATCACTACATTTCTTAACTTTAGATCCGGCTAGTGAACCTAAATTGACTTTGTTTGCTTGTTTAATACTCTCATTATCTCCTAGTTCAGTTTGTTTATGAAATTTTAAAAAATATCTGCCATCGTCTTGTTTTTCGCCTTGAACAACATTCTTAACTAAAAACTTGCTAATTTCATTTAACTTATTAATTTCTTCGTTAATCTTGTCCAAATTTGTTAAATTTTTATTATCTTGAAACCCTTGTTTAATTCTAAGTCTTGAAGCGTTTAATACTGCGTGGTCATATTGGAATGCTATTCTGGTTGCCCTTAATGCGGCTCTATATGCTTTTAATGCTTGTGGCATGTTATATTTTATTGATATTATTAAAGTGCTAACTGAATGACACTAATTAAACTATTTTACTTGTTAGATTTAATTTTATTTCAATGTTCAGCGGAATGAACTAGAAAAAGAATGCGCGATGAACTTTTCTATTACTATCACTGATAAATGAACCAAGGATTTGCTAACTAAAGACTTCTTTCAACAAGGTTTGTATTACAAGTACTTTTGGTATGTATGTAGGTCTATATATAAGAACACTCTCTATGCTGTTTACAACATCAATTTTTCAACTGAGTAATTTGGAACTCTCTTAGAAAGCCCAATACTAGAATCATTGCCATCTAATAATTTCTTTGATGAATTATTATTTATGGCTAAGATTGAATCTAACTGTAATTGCTGTTGGTTACTAGCAGATATAATATCTTGGGAATTGGAAGTCTTTTTCTTCTTCCCCTTTGCTGACTTTTTCTTAATTGGTTCATTGATTAGCAAAGCTTGATTTGTTAATGTTAAGTTGTAACTGTTCTCAAGTAACGAATTTAATTTTAATTCAATTATCTCATTCAATTTATTAACTGTGTTTGAGGACCAGTTAAATAATCCTCCAACATCAATAATTGATTGAATTAAATACCAACTATTATTGTTATCAATTTGTACCAAACTATTTAAAACTGAGTCTAAGTCAATTTCACCGTGTTTTTCAATTAATACTTTAAAGTTTTTCGTTATTTCGTTGATTGAAAATTCATTAGTTAACCTGTTTAACAATTCTTCAAAAATTTCTTGTGAATTGTTTAAATTTATAAATTGTAATAGGATATCTTCAATTGATAAATTTGGACAGGTAATAATTGATTGTCTTAATAATGTAACTTGGTTCAAATCACTGAACAATTTTAATAAACCTCTAGTATATTCATATGGAAATAATGGATTAGTTAATAAATAAATTAATGTATATTCCGGTAAAAAGTCATCATCAACCAATTTAACTTCGTCATTTTCAAATTTGAATATCAATGATAAGATTTTCTCGATAAAATTTAAATCGATAGCTCTATCATCTTCAGCATCAAATACTTGGAATTGATATATTTTAACCTTCTTATTTAATTTGTTCAATGAATTTTTAATTGATTCCCACGATTCGTTCTTTAAATATGGTATTAAAATTCTTTCCCATTTATTTAAATCTCTTATTTTACTTAAATTTTCCAATGCTTGATAGATTTCATTCAATTCAGTTGATAATTTAATAGATTCATTTTCGAAGTTTTCATTAACTAAATTTGATAAACCTTTAAATTCTTCCTTAGATGGCTTTTCAATACTCATGCCTAAACATTCATTCAACTTATTTAAACCAACGTTGACATTGATAAAATTTAAATCAACATTATTTTCTTTTAAATTTAAACTTAAATAAACAGCAAATGTCTTACTAGAACTTAATGAGTTGCCTTTGACTTTCGCTAACTGATTAAGAAATAATTTGTCTGGGTTTTTGAAAGTGTCTAATAAACTTCCAAATTTAAAGTTAATTAAATATAAAGAGTCATTCACTGATAACAATAGTCTATCTAAACTTGGAGAAATGAATGAAATCTCTTCATATTTGTTATCCATGATTAATGAGTTGATAGAAATAGTTTTTTGGACTGAAAAATTACTAATTAAACTTGATGAAATTGACTTAGACTCAAAATTCAATTTATATAAGTAACCACAATTATAATTAAATAATACATTTTCACTTTCGTCAGTTGTAAATGAATTAACTTCGAAAACTTTTAATAAATTTAACGCAATTAACTTGTAAACCATATTTGAACCATTTTTCATAATAACCAATAACAAATCATCATCACTTTTAAATTCATCTTTTGAAATGAACGAATGATAAATGACATCACCTTTACAACTTAATGTATTGTTTGATCTAGTTAATGAACCTTGCTTATTTTCAACCAATTCAACCAGTCCATTGTCATACAACACAACAATTAATTCACTATTTTGAATGAATTTTAATCCTTTAACTTTATGTTCCACTTTTATTTCGTAGTTTGTTGAGTTTTCTCCTTGTTTATTGATTAATAAAACCTTATGCTTTCTACGATCAGTTATCCCAACAATATATAACTTTGAATCTTCATTAATTTCGTAAACGTCCATTGCATCAACTAGGGTTGAAGGCGGTAATGGGAATGACCATACTAATTTAGGTGATGGTTTTAAAATATAACTAGAAATGATTGACTTTGAAATACCTACATCAATGTAAGATGAATTAGTAGAATTTATCGATGAAACTATTATCCTTTCTGATAATTTTAAATCCGAAATTCTTGGTAAAGTTACTAAAGAATACAGATCTGATAATGATGGTGCCATCTTTTGTTATTATGATTAATACCTGGTAAAGATGGTAGCTGATCTTCATCTTCTTGAAGGCATCGCTAACAAATTTTTTAGGATCAAAATTTTTACGACACTTACATAATGTTAGTCTCATTATTACCTAATTTTACGACATCTAATAGATGTAAAATAGATACCTCCCATGATATCTTAGTACAAGGACATGTATGATAAACTTAACAGTTAACCTGCTTTCCTAATATAAAAATAGCTCCTGGACTTCTACTTTCCTTGAGAAATTTTTAGTGTATATGATAGTAGTATCGTTTACTCCGAATTTGCAATCATTCGAATCCGACTATATGTGTAAAGTATTGCAACTATTTCAACTGCATAAATATATACATAAATAGAACAAGGTGTGAATATTCATAATAACTAAGATACGTATATATTAGAAGACGTTGTAGTTATAAATAATGCTAATTTAATATACATTAAATTTGTAAATATAAAAGCTAGAATTTTACATACAACGATTTATTTCTCTAACTTTGTTAGTTTGCGGTAATGACCTTCATTCCACATTAAATCCCCCCCCCCAAGAATTAGTCGTTTATCAAAAAACCTAATAAATATTTAAAAAGAGCTTTATTCAAGTAGAATGAAACAGTTCTCATTGGTATTCCTTATTACTGATATTAACATGACCATTGTGTCTCCAAATTCATAATAATACCAATTATAATTATATTCTTGAACTCCGGTTGTCCCATTCAACAAATACTAATGTGCAACGTTATCGGTTTTTGTAGCTATAATTTGACTTAGGCTCAGGAAAAAATTGCATAAACTTGCCTTGTATGTTATATACGTTGTAAAGATACAGAAAAAATATTAATATTAAACTAATGCACGCAGGAGTAAGGTGGGTCAATATGCTGGCTAAGATATATGAATATTTGAATTAATTATTTGTTTATCTCAGGTGATGTGTTTTTTCTTGAATAGAAGAATCAAACATCTGTTAAGGTACATTAAAAATGTATGGATCAGTTGGGTAACTCAAGAACAAAGAAAATTAATATCAAACTAGGAATGCAAGTTTTTTAAACTGTTGATTAGTATAACTTGTGGCATATCAATTAGCCATCAAACAGCATACTCATCAACAAGTCAAAATCAAGTTAATTAAGTAATTTGAAGCTTCTTAGCCATTCAGATAGATCTTCCAAAATCTACATATTCCGATTTAACAAAATAGTAACTCTAATATACATTTAAGACTAGCTCTATAAAATTTATGAACAAAATCACCAAATCATGAAATAAATATGTGCTAATAACAAAAAAACAGCAAACCTAATATTAAACGATCATAACACTTAATAAGCTTGTAAAAATTCCTCGTTAGCATAATGATAATCAGAAACAACGACTTTGAATTCATCAGTTTCTTTATTGTATGATTCGATCTTGAATGAAGATAAATCGTCAACAACAATGTCGGCTCCAGATTTTCTAACCTTTTCCGGATCATAAGTCGAACAAATACCAACAATCATAGCACCTGCTCCTTTACCAGCAGTGATACCAGCTGGCGCATCTTCAAATACAACAACCTTCTTATTAACATCTTCATATCCTAAAGTATTTCTAGCAGTTTGATATCCTTGAGGATGTGGCTTACCTTTAGTAACCTTTTCCGCTGTAATGAAACAATCTGGTTGTTCGATGGTCAACAATTTTAACCATTTGGTAGCTAATGGCAAGGTACCAGAAGTCACAATAGCCCATCTTTGTTTACCATTTTCAGTTTCATTCCTAGACAATTCATCGAATTTCTTAACTAATTCAACAGCCCCTGGAATTGGCTTAGCGTATTGTCCGAATGAATCTGGAATCGACCCTTCCCATTCGGTAACTTGTTCCACAATTGCATCCTCAGGTGACCATTTAGCGATGACATCAAATGTACGACATCCATGAGATGTTCTAATAATCTCTTCAGGATTAACATGTGGTCTACTCTTTGCAAAATTTCTCCAGAACTCAGAAATAGCTCCTGTAGAATTAACTAATGTACCATCACAATCGAATAAGGCAGCATTGACGTAGAAAATAGCTGGTTGTTTTTGGATAGTCATTTTGTGTACTGATATTAATTTTAAAATCTAATTTAACTGATTAAATTTGATGAAACAATTATACCAAAACCTATAAAACTTGTGGGATTTTAATTGTACTTATATATCCCGAAGCATCTGAAAAAAGAAATGGTTGTTAATCCGGTTAAGACAACATTGCCTTATCACCAGATGAGTGGAAAATTAGATCGATTACATAATCCAAAAGAGGGCGTTACGTAATGCATACCATTTCTTTTATGTTCGCTCGTTTGTTTCTTTTTAATGATCTTTCGATTTTAGAAAAGTCGGAAAAATTCAGCGTGGAAAGGGAACCAGGTGATTACCCTCCGCTTAATGAGATGGGCATTAACAAATCTCATTAATTATGTTCTTCCTTCTAGGATAGATATAACGATTTTTGTCTATTTTTTTGAATTAGTGTACGTTTCTCTTGCAATAGTGGCTAATTGTAGACCTTTATTACTAGGAACCTATGTCCCATTTTCATACCTCTCTACGTCATAGTGATGTATTCCAAAATTAAGCGTTACTGATTCACGTGGTATCTGGATTTTCCGGGAATATTTGAGTATCCGATTACGTCATGGAAATTAACCCAATTTCATAGCTGAGCCGATACCCTGTTAAATGGGACGATTTGGTAACTGATGCCAGGTACCTAATAGAAGGATCAGATGCAATAACAGTCATCAGCACATGTTTATCATCGCTGATATGTTTTAACGTTTCCAAATACTATTATACAATAGAAATGTGAGGCAACAAAATCTGCACAGTAATTATAAAGGAAAATATAGATACAATCCAATAGGTTGCAGTAAGACTGTGTCATACAATGCGACCTTATCGTTACAACGTTTTAAATGCTACATCATGATGTGTAATTGTAATTATTGTAATTTCTTATTTATTTATATGAACTGTCGAAATTCGTTTCACAATGTGATTGTGATTATTTAGACTGAGTCTAAAAGCCTAAATATGAATCATAATCAAAAGCCATTATCTAATTGATAACAGGTGATTCAGAGTTCTGATAACGAAGAATGCAATATTGTGAGGAAATTAGGGGGACTTGGTGAATTCTAGGAAAAAGATGTCCAAGGAGTCAAAGTAAGCGCTCCAAGTTGTTGCCAAATCTGTTTTCATACCTTCAGTCGATTGTCTCCAAAGGTGCACATGGAATATTAAATTTATTACAATAGTCAAAAGTTTGGTTGTTCTCCCAATATTTCAAAGGAATTTCATCAGGATTTATGTCACTCGTTGGAGCAATTGTTTTAAAATTTTGTGGTACCGTTAAGTCAATATTACTGGAAAACTTACTTAATTCGATGTCAATCTCTTTATTAAATTCATTAGTTAAGCCAAATTTATTTAGATTGAAAAAATTGTTGACATTAATGTCCCTCCATTTTTTCGGATTCTTGTAAATAAAATCTTCAATGACCTTATTAATTACAATTGATCTTTCATCGTAATAAAAGCCATCATAGTTAACTGAAGGATGCTCTGTATTTTGAATTGGAATATCGACAATTTCTAAGAATTTTCTTTTTGGCAAACATTTGTCCAACGCTAAAAAATAAGTTTGAGAATTGTAACGTGGAGTTGGTTTCAATTTTTTTAGAGGTGGCTGTCCATTTCCAATTTGTTCTACATTATCTTTCTCTAGCGTTGAAATTACTGAATTGAAATTAGGTTCTTTAGTGGAAGTTTTTGAAATTAAAGAGTCTGTACCTTTGATGCTTGGTCTATCCACATCTATATCCATTTCCCTTAAGATACTTTCTTTATTAGTTTCATCATCCATATTTAGACTAATTACATCCTTGTTGATTTTAGCATTAGTTGCTTCGTCACGTACCTGCTCATCCATATCTAAACTTATCTCATCATTATTCTTCTTTTGGTCAATCACTTCAGTAGTTTTCCTGTGAGCCAAATTGACATTTTTTATACCATTATTTCCCTTATCATTTGACAACTTATGTTTGACTGTTGCTTCAAACTTAACATGCAAATGGCCTGAAAACCAGTATCTTGGTTTTAAATGATCTAGCAAAATTTTATTTAATGGACTACCTAGAGTTCCATTTCTTATGTCAGTCTTAAAAAAATGTTTCTCTCTCAATAACTTATTTAAATTCCCAAACTTTTCAATTTGGCTAGGCCAATCATGTGTTAAAACAATGTCTAAGTCGTTCTTCATTAAATATAGCTTCAAAAAATTCTTCGGCTTAACGTGATAGATTGATCTAATCATTTTTTCATTATATGGCAATGCTTCATCAATGAAATAATTATTTAGAAATGACCATTTATTATATATTCCACTAAGCCCACTAATTTTTAAACCCTTAAACCAAACGCTCCCAAATTCTCCAAGATAATAAATATTAGGTGCAACCCATCCACCAAATTTCAATTCTTTCAAATATGACGAACATTCATGATTTCCTCCTATGAATAATGTTAAAACTGGCGCTTTCTTTGTTCCTTTGTAATATTCATGAAAATCACCTAATTTTTTAAATTTGTTAGGCACATTTAATGTTCTTAAATCACTCTCGTTCCTTAAGGATTGAAAATCCCCACAAATTATAAGTAAATCAGTGTTTCTCGGTATAGATTTATATATTTGGTTTAATTCTCCGTGGCAACAGCCTTCTATAGCTATTTTTAAAGAATTATATTTCATTATTTTGATTAAAGAATATACGACTAGGTAGTCGATTCTGTAGAAGAAGTTTTTTTGTTCCCATTTAACGCACACAAGTCGAAATGAGTTGTAACATTAGTAATACCTACAAGGACTCAAAAATTTAAACAAGAATATATTTACTCTTTTCAGCCTATTTGGAAGCAAATAGAGGTGATGAACATAAAAAATTCTAAATAGTTGTAAAATCTAAACAGCTTTCTATATATAAAAACAATCGTCCTTAGAACTTAAAAACATTTTCTTTGGTATATCCTAAGTCAGCTAAGGCACCAGTAACTTCACCTTGATCTGTTGGTGACTTCTTTGGACCAGAAATAGCTTGGTATAAACCTGGAGGACCACAGACAAATACCTTAGAATCCTTTGTTGGACCTGGTAATTGAGCTTTTAAGAATTCCTTAGTAATATAACCAGTTTGTCCATCCCATTTGTCAGTAGCTTTGTCAACAAAGTACCAAACCTTGACTTTGTCCTTGTGTTTTTCAGCAATGGTGTCGATTTCCTTTTTGATTAAAATGTCATCTTCAGAAATGTTACCGTAGATCAAATTGACCTTGGTTTTATCATTTGGATTTTTGGTGATTTCGTGTAATAATTGATATAAAGGTGTAATACCGGTACCACCACCAATTAAGGCAATTGACTTATATTGGTTTGGTTCCCATTTCCACTTGACAATTGGTCCTTTGAAGGATAAAGTGTCATTCTCCTTCAAGTTGAACAAATGGTTCGTCATTTTACCACCCTCGTATCTCTTAATGACAAACTCAATTGTACCCTTTTGTTCAGTGTCTGAAACTGGGGTATATGGTCTAATGACATTGTTACCCTTTGGGGTAACAAACTTGGCCAATAACAACGATGCGGTTACTAGACCTGAGACATCGTCTTTATTTGGCAACTCAAACACAAAGTGTCTAGTGTTATGGGTTATATCCCATGCCTTGGCTAATTTCAAATCGATCCATTCATCAGTGCCTTTGAATGCCTTGCTTGGTTCATTTGAAATAGTGCTGGTAGAAAAATGATAAGCTAATCCGATAGATGACGCAGTAGCTACTATCGGTAATAAATATTTTGGACTGTTAAGTTTTGATAAATGACGATATAAAGACATTGTAAGCATTCGTTAGCAAAGTACAAACAAGTTAGAATAACCGTAAGATGGAATACTGAATAAGAATATTTGCTCTTTTATGGGCGCTTGTGAACAAACTGTGGATGATACTGTACATAAGTGTTTTCGAATAAGTACTACTATTGGTTGCTTTATTGCTACACAATTTACACATTTATAATAGGTTAAGTAGCTGAAATAGTCTAAAACGCTGTTAAGCTAAGTGGTAGGTGCCTAAAGATGTTAAGAAATAAAAGTCAAAAAGAATTGCTTCAAATATCAAGGCAGATAATTCAACCATTATTGCCACATTTTCACAAGGGTCAGGCAGGCAGAATAGCAGTGATTGGAGGATGTGAAGACTATACAGGGGCACCATTCTTTGCATGTCATTCAGCAGCATTAATTGGAACGGATATGAACCATGTCATCTGTGAAAAATTGGCTAGTCCGATAATAAAGCTGTATAGTCCAGATCTAATGGTCCATCCTTATCTATTTGAGTTGACCAACCCAGAAGTCAGGTCAATGGTGTCGGATTCAGAGATTGATAGGTTGTTGAAATTGAGCCACGAGGAGCTAATCAACAGCAACCAGGCAAGCTTGAACAGTATCATTGATAACAAGATCTTACCACGGGTTCTGAAGTTGTTGAATAGAATTGATCTTATTATTATTGGCCCAGGGTTTGGCAGAGACCCGTTGATGTTGAAATCTTTGATTAGAATAATAGAAGAAATCAAAGTGTTAAGCAAACCAATGGTGTTGGACGCCGACTCGTTGTATTTGTTGTCAATCAACCCTAATCTAATTAAAAACTACCCAAAGGCAATTATAACTCCAAATGTGATGGAATTCGACCGATTGGCTAAAGAGCTAGACATTGAAAGTTCTATTAAGGAGTCGAACCTACAAAAGCTTCTTAAATCGACCATGGAGGTGTCAAAAAAGTTGGGTAATGTTACCATAGTGAGAAAGGGAGGACAAGAACTAATTGTGAAGAACGATCAATATCTCATCAACGATTTGGTGGGTTCTGCTAAAAGAGTTGGTGGTCAAGGCGATACTCTAACGGGTGCAATTGGTGCGTTTGTAAATTGGTCAAATAACTATAATAGTGATGTTTGGGAAATTCCTGAGAAGAATTTGTCCAAAGAGGAAGCGAACTTGTTAGCATGTTTTGCTGCTAGTGCAATAGTTAGACTAGCCAGCTATAAAGCGTTTAAAAAGTACGGTAGATCAATGCAGACTTCGAACGTGCACTTATTCTTGAATGAAGCTTATAACGATATTTACGAGAATGAGGAGTTTGTGAAGTTATAGGTACATGCTCTACGATGATGCGATACAATATATATGATATGATACAATATATATGATAAGTAGAAGTAATATATGCTATAAATGAAACATATAGATTTATATATAAGGGACAGGTTAACTCAAATAGATAAATCACATGATGTTTCATAATTCTCTTAATCACCGAGGATGTTAAACTTTTGTGAATAACCCCATACTAAAAGGGATGACTTGCAAATGAACACATAAAATCTTTCAGGTATTTTTGTTTATGATAAAAGCTGTATCAGTCGGCTGTATCAGTATATTATATTATCAGCATCGCAGGATAGAGAGCAATAAAAATGGAGGCAAATTGTGGACCATCAAATGCTTTAAATAGTTTGGCAAAACATACACAACAAGATAGATCGCTACAGAATGAGTTTAATAGAAATTACCCTAATCAATCACAACAAAATTTTAAAAGTAACCAAATTATTGATAATAGATTAAATCAGGACTTTGAAAACTTTAATGGACAAAATGAATTTGCTAATAACTTTATAAACCAGTTTAATAGTAAACCAAGATTTCAGTCGCCTCACACAAATCAACAACCTGGATGGGTTCAGGATTTCTCGAATTTGGCAATAAACCAGAGACCTTCAGAGTTTGAGCGGGAGCAACAGCCAGTGGTTTCTAGTAATTGGCATCGGCAGTTTTTGCAGCAGAATCAACAAGCACAGCGGCCGCAAGTTCAGAATCGCCATAAACAACAATTTACGCCTAATTATGCATCTGGATTCAATATGAACATGAGGACCAATTTATCAACTCCTCTATATCAACAGGAATTGAATACAAACTCTAAATTGACCGAGCATCAAGAATTGCATGAATTAGAAAAGGAAAATGAGATGTTCAAGGATCAATTTGATATGATCGAGCAAGAAATGGACCAGGAGACCATAGAAGAAGTAGATATACAAGTAGATGACAATGATCGCGAGAAGGAAGAATTTGCCAAAACCGCTAAAAAAGTTCATGATTCAATGCTAAATTCACATGCGTCCGCTGAAACAAACGATAAATTTCAAAAGTCTAATTTCTTGAAATTAATGAGCTCTATAAGTAATAGATCTGTTGAATTAGAAGGAAATAAGTTGGTTGATAAAGCAAATGGCGAAGAAATCAAAAACTATCTAAGTGACCCCCTAAAGAATATCAAAGAGGAAGTCAATTACCATGATCCTGTTCATGAGCTGTCCAATGAAAACAATCAAGGCACTGGCAACCGACGCCCTATTCGATCAGTATATAACGATCCACCAATACATCATTTGCCTGACCCATTATCACATATAAGGGATGGGTCCTTATCAAATATAAATAGTCCATTGCAAGCGGCCCAAATTATAAGCGGTAACCAAGTTAAAGCTAAAGATTGGGTAGATGATGATTCCTGGCTAGATATGTCACAAGACACAAGATACAAACCAAATAGAAACATTTTAAGTGATGAATGGCAAGAAGTCTATGATGATTATAGGCATGATGACGATTAGCGGTTGTTATATATACAATTGAAAAATATCTACACATATCTATTACTGTTCAACAGACAATTTCATATTTTTAAAAAGTTATCACTAACATTAAGCTATATAACGAGGTGGCAACATTCTATGCCTCTTATAGATATAATGCAGTAAAGTTAGTTTATTTACTTATGTATGTCTCATGATGGCAGTCTTCTAAATATTCGTTTTTTAGCCAATCCTCGTGATAGTTAATGTCTTTTAACATTTACAAGTTAGATAATGCCAATAAATTGCAACGTTTTTTCAACCGCCTTAGTGCATGCAGAAGGACCATCCAGTAGAACCTATATAATAGTGAAACACCAGGTCACTCTGCGGCTAGACACTTTCGTAGATTTAGTATTCAGCTGAGATATATTTACGGATGTACTTTAGAGGGGTTTTTGCTCTCCTGTTAACATAGCACAAAGTGGTATATTCATGAATTTCTTTTTCCCGTGTTGAAATTACTTTTTCCAAGATTTCGGATTAATGATTGTTTCAGATTGAATTGCAGTACCATAACCCAAATCTGTAGTTCCCGGTATCTAAGGTGCTGTAATATCGTTTTTAAATTGTATTTCGGCAAATGTACAATTGAAACATGAATAACGAACCCAATGGAAGACCTTGATATTGTTCCGACAATATTTTACTGTAACAACTGTGATATCTGATACATGTATCGTAAAGTTGTTTATGACTGATAATATCACTGCGGATCGGAGAATAGAAGCCACCTGATATCTTTCCTAAAAAAAGAAAAGACTAAGGATAAGTGCTCCTAGTTACAATTACGTTAAAATTACGTAATTTATTCTGTTAACATACATACTATGACTAAGCTTGGGTCCAATTCCGACAGTCCCTTTATCTCTAAACTAAGTACTAATATGATAATAACTTTGCAATAGTTGAAGCTGTTTTTAGATAATGTTGCGCCGTTGATAACAACACTAGCTCTCAGCCAATTAGAGAAGAATTCTAGTAATTTCCAATGCGGAGATTTCTCTTAAGCGCTGAACATAATTTGTTGGGCAGTGAACACAGTAGACAAGTAGCAGAAAAAGATTCAGAAAAAGAAAAAAAGCCGGTCCATATAACGAGGGTATATTCGACCATAAAAATGGTACACTTCAGGTGATTTCATTGTGACATCATCTAACGTTCGGATTAACCGTCTCATCAAGACGGACGATTGTATAAATATCAAGAGTCATCCCTCTTTTCTGACTATCTACAAATTAAACACTATTTTACTATTTATTAATTTATACCAGTATAATTCTAATGATGACTATAACTACACCATATAAAATTGAAAAGCCTTTTAAAATTTCCATTATTGGATCAGGAAATTGGGGTACTGCTGTTGCAAAGCTTGTTGCAGAAAACACAGCTGAGAAGCCAGAAATTTTTGAAAAAGATGTTCAAATGTGGGTATTTGAAGAGGAAGTTAATGGTAGAAAGTTGACCGAGATCATTAATACGGATCACGAAAATGTCAAATATTTACCAGAAGTCAAATTACCGGAAAATTTAGTAGCTAATCCAGATATAGTTGATACTGTTAAAGATGCCGATTTATTGATCTTTAACATTCCACACCAATTCTTGCCAAGAATTTGTAAACAATTAGTTGGAAAAGTTAGCTCCAACGTTAGAGCCCTTTCTTGTTTGAAAGGTTTAGAAGTTGGACCAGAAGGTTGCAAGTTATTATCACAATCAATTACCGATACTTTAGGAATTTATTGCGGTGTTTTATCTGGTGCTAATATTGCTAATGAAGTTGCTAGGCAAAGATGGTCTGAGACTTCGATTGCTTATTCTCTTCCTGATGACTTCAGAGGTAAGGGTGACGATATTGATGACTACATTTTAAAACAGGCATTCCATAGACCTTACTTCCATGTCAATGTTATTCATGATGTTGTTGGGGCTTCCATTGCGGGTGCTTTAAAGAATGTGGTTGCCATTGCTGCTGGTTTCGTTGAAGGTGCCGGTTGGGGTGACAATGCTAAAGCTGCTATTATGAGAATTGGCATAAAGGAGACTATTCATTTTGCTTCATACTATGAAAAGTTCGGAATTAAAGCTAAGCTTGCCC
The DNA here is from genome assembly GCA_031081865.1 of Schwanniomyces occidentalis var. occidentalis. Classification (NCBI taxonomy): domain Eukaryota; kingdom Fungi; phylum Ascomycota; class Pichiomycetes; order Serinales; family Debaryomycetaceae; genus Schwanniomyces; species Schwanniomyces occidentalis. The sequence goes on from JARYTB010000012.1 coordinate 227,455, forward strand.
CACAAGCAACCACTTTTACCGAAGAAAGTGCTGGTGTTGCAGACTTAATTACTACTTGTTCGGGTGGTAGAAATGTTAGGGTTGCCAGATATATGGTTGAGCATAATGTTGATGCCTGGGAAGCAGAAAAAACTTTATTGAATGGCCAATCATCTCAAGGTATTTTAACTGCTAAAGAAGTTCATGAATTGTTAGTGCATTTTAAATTACAACATGAGTTCCCATTATTTGAAACAACTTACCGTGTCATCTACGAAAATGTAGATATCGAGGATTTTCCAAGATTATTAGAAAGTGGCCATTAAATTGATTTTAATTAGCTGTACTACTCTCTGTTGTCTTCTTTTTTGTATATTAGTCTATTTTATCTTATTATTTTTTATAGAAAAGTTTATTTACTGAAATCAATAATTTTTATTTTGAGTAATTTTACAATGTAGCTTAAGCTTTTAGATGGCAAATTTCTACTATCTTGAATTTTACAATAATGAAAAGAATGGATCTAAAATTCATTATACCTAATTTATTATTCACTTCAAATGAAGATTATATACTAATTATTTGTAAGGATTAAATTGCTAAGATCATTAATAGCTGCAATTCTTATAAAAAAAAAAAGATCAATATTAACAATGACTATTTAATTTAAACACCACCACTAAAAGTATTCGTAAGCCATATGAAGGGGAGATAGTCTATATCCTGATATTTTTGTTGATATTGTTTTTACTCACTTCGATTAGTTTACAACTTTTGTATTATAGCGCTGAAAAACCTAACAGCGTATGAATCCGGCGTTAGCAACTAATCTAATTTATAAATTACAGTTCCACACTTGAAAAGAGAAGCACCACCTTCATGGCTACCAGTAACAGTTCTTCCACTATCATTTTCTTCGTCACTTGTAGCTCCTTCATTAGTAAAATTATCTCCAGGATCACCAGTCTTTAAACGACCCTCCCATTTATATCTAGAAAAGCATCTCTTATATTGACTTGTCTGGTTTAAATCTTGTCTTTCTTGTTCTACTCTAATAATTGCGCAACCAACACAAACAGCTCAATCATCGTCTAAAGTACCATTTAGTCTCGATGCTATTTCAAAACCGTTAGTAATCATACTCCTTTTCTACACTTCACTATAACTTAATTTGATAGCTGAAATGTTTGACCAATAGATAAATAGTCTATTAGATGTATATATAATTAACGGTAAATTGTAAATATCTTCTCCTGTGGCTTTGTTTTCTTTATCAAGTGAACTTAAATTGTGAACGTCGCACCCAAAAAAGGTTGGTTTTGCAGTTAAATTCGAATTTCGAAAAGTTTTTTGAACAGGGACGTATGGGAACATCCATCCACTGTCTTGATCTAAAAATTGTCTTTAAAAGGTAGCAATCGAAGAACCTCCATCTAGCCAATCTTGGTCAGTATCTGCAGGATTAACGTATGCAAAGATGTTGCCAACTTTGCGATCAGAATATTACCAAGGGTAAAATGGGATGTTTTGGTGATCTTTAACACCATAGACAAATAAAGGGCCCTGTTTTCAGAAATTGAAGACGTTGAGTAATTTGTGCTCTTATATAATGCATTAGGTGAATAGTTCGAAACGTCACAATTTCTTTAATCAACTTTTTCAGGACAAAAGCGGTTTGCCTTGTAAAAAGGTTGGAAAGTATGTGAAATTCATCTACAATTTAAATTAGTTAAATAAAGATGATGAAGTTCCTAAAATAATACTACTACTATCGTATCTCCCTACACAAGAAATACTAACAGTGACGCCATCATCGACTTCAGTATCCAAGTACTTAATTTTGGTAAATTCTTTTAGTCATGGATCCCATGAACCTAATTCATAAGGCTTAATTTCAAATATTGTCGAATTAGCGCTAATTTCTTAAGAATCAGGTGCTCTACCATCAGCAACCACAATTGCAAATGGTGTTTCGTAATTTATAAATGTGAATATTTTTGTAAAGTGGGCCAAGTTAAGACAACTCCATTATCAGGAGAGGTGGAAAAATTGATGGGTAAAGATCTTTGAACAAATATCAATCAACGAGACATTATACGTGCATTCCTTTTTCTTTCAACATCAATAGAGAGCGCTTGATAATACTCAATATTTCTAATAGTATCCCGCCCTTAGTATTCAATAGTTGAATATTACAAATTCCTTATTTTACCTTGGTCCAAAATTTTTTCCACAGTACTCAAATTGTTCAAAGTGACTGAACCAACTGACCAACTACCACTGATAATCCGACCAAATATGTTGGTACTTGCAATAAACCCCTCAAAGAGAATTGCTAGTCGTAGATATTCAATTATCTAGTGCCAATAATTCACCAGTCCAACTAGGATTGCCCTATAGCTACCTCCAGAAAAACAAGCCCAATTGTAAATGATTTACTTGCTGCTTCAATAAAAGCTTCTGGGTCAAAGTCAGTAATCTCAGCATCCGTTAAGAATTAAATTAAGTTTGCATTGGTAACATTATTACGTCCATTTTCCAAGGTATTTCCTCATTCGATAGACTCTCTGCATCTATAGTCAATTTCCTTGTCGAAGGACATGTCATTTCTCCTGGTACGTAAGAGTTAGTTGGCGACCAATAGAGACCTTAAACTATGTTCAAGAAAGCATAAAAGAAGAAATAGCTCATTTTTAATACAGCTAATAGTTGAAGGAATGCAAGACTCTTATAAGTGAACAGTTAATATATTGTGAAGGAATTTGTTGCCAAATCATCATATCGTTGAAGTTGGTGAATATCAAGATCCATGTGCTTTTTTTTACCCAGTTTTAGAGTAGATGGCGTACTTGCAAATATAGAGATTTAAACAAATCGTAAATAAAAATGTAGGTATTTTAGATATCAAAATCTATTGTGCAAATGAGCAGACTGGAGTATTCTTGTTAAGTTACATTGATATCCTAGATAAGTCTTTCCCCAGATGCCGCGACAATTTCAGTTGTCTAGTTCTTGCAGCTAATATTTCATTATGCATTATTCATTATCGAATGCATTTTCTTGTTCTTTAATAAGAACTTTATTAATAACTATAAGAACTTGGAAAGTGAGAAATACAAATCTTTTTTTAACTTTGCTTTGCAAGTCAAATGAGTCATATTTTTAAAATTACAGGCGCAACCTTTAACAATTGGAGAAATATTTGTTACATGTAGATCGCTTTAGCTGCGAAATCAATTCTTATACTCCATTCTTGCCAAAGTTATTAATATTGAATAAATATAGTGTTATCGGATACTAGCGACATTTAGTTACTGATTATATATAATTATTTTGGGGCTTCAAATGGTGTTACGTAGTTTAATTTTCGTTAATTCAAAGAAGAATATAATATTGCAACCTGATAACTTTGCCACATAGGCAGTTCTGAGAAAATAGCTAGAACATGTGGAGCTTACATCTAAATGATGTTTAACTTCGAAGCTAATTTTAACAAAGAAAGGAGTCAGTTAGCTAAATGTTAAACTTTAGTAGTTCTTGAGGGGAAAATGAACACTTTGTCAAAAAGATCTTTTTATGCTAATTACCGGAAGTTACTTATAGCCTATACAAGTATCAATGGTATAGTCATGCTTAACCCAAAGAATATTAACAAGGATTTGACAGGTTCAATCATCGGAAAGAGAAGCTCAAAGAATGCAAAGAAGTTAATAGGGTACACAGTACATAATCTGGAACAAATGTTATATAACATCACGAATCGCAGCCACTTTACTTTACTAGTAAGGATCCGAAAAGATATCAACATATCCTAGATAGCAAAATACTATTTTAGGAGCTTCTAAAGATACCTATGTAGAATTATCAACCTAAAGTTGAAAGCTTTTGAATCAGATAAATTTTCTAGTCCTTATCGGTACCTCATTTGCATTTGGTTCGCAACTCTTCCTCCTGAATCACCCGCAATTCTTTTCATTTAGCGTATATATGAACATACTTTTTTTTTTTCAATATGAGCCATGATATGGCCCCCTTTTAATGTTATTCAGATTGTCCAATAGCCTTTCAATATTTCGATAGCTGGCATTCTTACAATTTAAAGAATTTTCAAATATAGCTTTGGGTATTTGGCCAAATCCCCACTTTCAAGGTCATTGTAACAAAAAGATTCTTGCTTAATTTATGTTTAAGTTAAACCCATAACTTCAGCCTGTTCCCTTACATATTATACTTATCAATTAATACACTTACACAAATTGTTCTAGTGATTTTATATGTTAAGCTGAAGTTGTCTAAAAATGGTCCTGTCCTGTCCTGTATACAATGCTAATAATTTGGAGACTTAACTTAATAATATCAACAACTTCTAATAAATTCAGCCTTGGAAGTAGAAGAATCTAAATGGGATATAATGCCACGGTTACATTCAGCGTCTGATGCTTATTTGGAAGCGTCTAATTCATTTGGATATAGTGTTACTTCTAGAGCTAGAACTATAATACAGGATAAAATATCGCTCTTCAATGAGTTGACACAGCAATCACTAGATTGGTACCAACGACAATCCAGAGTAAAACAAATCTTGATTAATATTTCAACAGTAATAGGATTTATTACAGCGATTTTAGTTTTGGTATTTCATAAATATATCATTCATTTGTTAGTTTTTTTATCAGATGAATGGTTGGGCTTAAAGTTTGGGAGACTCATTTTATTTATATTAGTATTTTTGGTTGGATTCCCACCATTAATTGGATTTTCAGCATTATCTATGTTAGCAGGTATGGTTTATGGATTTCCGTATGGTTGGCCATTATTGGCATCCGCATCTATTTCCGGGTCTTTATGTTCATTTATTGTCTTTAGATATCTATTACAGAACCGTGCCCAAAAATTGATTCATAATAACGAAAAATTTAGAGCATTTGCAGAGATTTTACGAGAGGACTCTTCGTTATTCTTGTTAGCTTTAATAAGATTATGCCCATTACCATATTCTCTATCAAATGGTGCGCTAGCTGCTATACCGGAGCTACCTCCATTAACATATTTTTTAGCTTCGCTAATTACTTCACCAAAGCTAATGATTCATATATTTGTTGGTAGCAAATTAAAAGAATTAGGTGATGAAACTAAAGCGCAATCAACTAAAATTATTGATGTTATAGGTATTATAATCACAGGTTTAGCTGCCTCGCTAACTACTTATATAATCTACAATAAAATGCAACAAAAGTTACAAAGTTACCACCAGAATCAAAACATTCAAAGAGGTGGTTACGACAGATTGATTTTTGGAAATTTTGAAGATGATTTAGAAACTGGTGATAATGTCGAATTAAGTTCTGCTGATTATGATGCTGATAATTTTATAATCGAAGACGAGGAAGATGAACTATTAGATCAACTGTCTGAGACATCAAAGAATAATAACGATAAGTCAAGTGCAGTTCCTAAGAGTGTTGAACTTAGTAATAACGAACCTAGTCTTAATGAGAATATTGATGATTTAGAGGAGATCGTCAATTCTAGTAATAATAGAGATTACTAAAATGTATATTAGTTTCCTACATGCGATACAAAATACAGTTACAATAATTTTTTCTATCTACTAAATAAATATTATAAAGTAAATGTCGATAGTTTTTATATAGAGCTACATGGTGCAAATATAAATAAAAGACTAGATAAATTAATTTTAATACAACGCTAGATACCAAGTTCCAACCGAATACAATATAATACAATGCCTAAAATTTAATATTACTATTCTCCTATTCAACGAACAATACTCTCGTTCTCCTCTTTTCAACTTTATCTTGTGTTGATAAACCACCATTTCTTAAGTTTCCATGAATATCTTTATACGATTCATTACCATTGATAATATTAATCGCATCAGATTCACAATATATAGCCCTATTAATTAAGTAATAATCATTAGTGATATAATCTTGACATTTGAAACAAGTTAAACAATATAAATGCCATTTTTGTTCTAACTCATTTTCGATACATTCACCTTCGATACCATTAGAACATGATTGACATAAGGTGCTATTTAATTCATGATAATGTTGGTTACAAAATGGTTTATCATCCAAAACATAACATTGTATCTTTTTATTAAACTTAATATTACAATTTTGAAAGTGACATGAAAAGCACGATCTGTGCCATTGACCTGATAATTCGCCTGCCTTTGAATAGATTGATTTTTGTGAACCTGTCCCATCTGACAACACCTTTTTTTGACAGGTACGGCATGGGCCATGACCAGGTGGATACTTCGTTTCTGGTTCTGGTTTAATTTTTGAATCAATACTTGTTGTTTCCCTAATATCTTCACTAGTAATTGGTTTAGTATTAATTTGTTCAAGAGGTAACATAAATTGTGAAGGAGATTGATCAACCGGATTGATTTTAAAATTAATATCTTTCAATTCCTCTTCAACTTCATGATTCTTTGGACTTAACGGTTTAACAATATCGTCATTATTTGATAGTTCACTACCATTATATGATTCAGGTGTTTGATTGTTACTTGGATGCATGTATAATTTTGGAGAATAGTCATTCAGATTAGTAACACGAGGTTCAGACGAATCATCTATTACAACATCATTAAATCTAACATTATGTGATGGAGAGGGAGGAGAGTTAGTTAATACGTTGTCATTAAATGAAACTACCTTGCTGTTAGGTAAAATGATATCTTTATCTAATTGTTTGACCCTTGAGTGGCGAACTGACAATGGTTGAATCGACTCATATGACGCAGTCGATGAAACATTGTCAAGATCCTCTTCAAAACTATCATATTCTGAATTACTTAAGTCTTTTATCTCACATTTAGAGTCATGATGTGATGGTTCCATTGACGATAAATTAGATTCAGTTACAGGATTTGAACAAACATTAGCGGTTAGGTTTGAAACAAAAGTATTCAGAAGTTGGGCATCAGCATCTTCAATATTGAAGACTGGAACACCAATTGCCATTTCATTTTTTATTATAGAAGAAGTTTTAGTTACTGAATCGTTGTTTTCATTAATTGAACTATTGATAGTACTGATATCCATATTTTTAGTACTTGAACTACCACCAATTTTTAATGTTTCTAGTTGTCTTTCTAATTCTCTTTCAATTTCATCGTCCATATCATCCTCATACATGGAATCCTTGGAAATAACCGAGCTAACCATTGATATTTGACTGTGTCTTTGCTTACTGGAAGTTTCCCCATTTAAAAAATTTTGATAATCTAAGTTTAAACTATTTTGATAATGTTGTTCATATTCTCGATCACTAAGTTCTTTAACATGCGGAGTTGTTCCATCTTCAACTTCCTTTGATTCTTGCACAATAGGGCCAAAAGCGCCACGATTCAAAGGCTTGCTAAATTGAGATTTTGCTAATCCAAGTTGAGATGGTGATAGGTTCGGCAACTGAGGTACGGCAACAACAGGGGTGGTTGGATTAGTCCGTATTTTCGGAGTATAATTTTTATGATCTTGGATATCCTTTCTAAAATCATTGAGCGCAGAGGATAATCTATTTTGTTTATGAGTTGATGGCATGTCCACTGGTGAGTGCTGATGTGTTATCTGTGGTGGAACTCTTTCCTGTGGTCTTACCCTTGACTTGTATTGCAATTCTTGAGAATTTGGCTGAAATTTCTGACCAAAAGATATGCCTCTTTGCCCTTGTTGTGCAGTTGTCTGTTGATCTAATGGAGGAGGTCTTGTGTGTGCAGATATTTCATCTTGATCCATCAGCACATTGGTGGTAATGATTGAAGAACCATCGTTTTCTGGCGGCACTTTAATATTACTATATGATTTATCGGCTGACACAGACGTGTCCTTAGTGTCGTTAAACGAATCATCTCTAGATGAATCAGGATCAATTGCACTTTCAGTTATTTCGTCGATTGCCTCAACGTCCTTGCCATTCAAATTCAACAGTAAGTTCTTAAAATTTTTATTTTGACTTGAGCTCGGACTAAAATTGAAAATATCACCGCATGGAGGAGGCAACTGAGATAGTGACTTCTGATTCACAATTATCTGGTTATCCTGATGACTTAAGGGTGATGTTGATCTACTTTCACTAATCGATCTACTTCTTGGGATCGAATCGGAAAAGAGCCTTGTTGAATTACCGGTGCTTGGTTGGGAATCAGAGAACGATCTAACAGAGTTTACTGGAATTGAGTGTGATCTTGGGTATGTATTCGTTTTGTTTGTATCTCCAAAAGATCTTTTAGTGTTATTAACCGAGCTTGTTGTTCCATAAGGATTTTTATGATTGATTTTACTAGCGTCATGCTTCGTACTGAGCGGCGATGACTTGGCTGATAATGGCGATCTTGGTGATGTCTTTGGCGGTGTAGGGCCTTTACCTGCAATTCCTTTGCTTGAGGTAGCCTTGCTTGAAGTAGACTTCGTGGAATATATCGATCGACTGTCAGACCTAGACAGCAAACCCGATCCATTTAAGTTAACATCGAATCCTGCTCTCTCGTAAACACCTCTGTATCGATGCTCAACCTTAAATGGTGGAAAGGCGCTGTCTAGAATTTTTGGCGATGCTTCAGTTCTATAGTATTTGGGAAATGATTGAAACCTTGATTCCATAGGATTAGGTGTTTAGTTAGAAAATTGAGATCTATGTATGTAGATAAAAGAATCAAACTATCGCTTTGATCACTAAATAGTGTAAACAAAATAACTTTTAACGTAGTAAAAAAATTGAAGCACAAGAGCTAAGAAGATAGTGTCATTAAATTCAAACTAAGATATTTTCACAAGTTTTACCTAACTTTCCTTCTGGAAAAAGTTTTCGTTTATTTTTAAACTAGCTGTATTTACAGTTATGGCGTATCTTTGCATCCTCTACAACGTATGTACGAAATACGCGTATGTCGCATTATTAATAAATGTCGCGAATATCATATTTGGATTAATAAAAAAGCACGACATTATACATTATGGTTTACTAGCTCTATATACCCAATGCTAAAGGAAACCAAGCAATAGTTATTACTACATGGTAATTATACATAACTGAAAGGTTAAGTAACTTAAATAAAGTATATATATGACGCCATAATATGGATAATTTATATACAGCTTTGTCGTTGTGTTTGATTGCGAAAAAAAGATTTGTTATATCGACTAATAATGACAAGCATGTTTCTCAACTCTTCAATTCGCTAGTGCTACAGCAGTCATGTAAATTTAATCAGACAGAGATTTGTGAAATTGATTTGGTGGAATACCTTGCAGACGGAAAACTAGAGGATTTGGTGTTGGCCTCAACTAATTGCTCGCATAATAAGTATAGTTTTAAAAGTGTTATAATATGGAAGAATTTGCAGAGATTGAACCACGGACAGCAGAAGCAGTTGTTGAAGTTGATCAATGAAATAGATCAGTATGAGACAAATATATCCAAGTTGGTCGATGTGCCTGTAAAAGTGGGGGATCACACGATATACAAGCCTGAATTGTTTGTAATTGTACCGATCATTAACCATAGGCACAATGCATCAAAAGTATACCAATATTTGAAAGAAAAGTTCTGGTTTTCCGTGAACTACCGCTTCTCAACAACTCAGAATTCAATCAACGAGGCTTCAGTGATTGAGTTTCCCGACCACTATGAAGAGCATGTCAGGTACCTAAGAACTTTTCTAAGCAAAATATACGTTTCGCCAGACATCAATAGATATATTTACTCGCTAATTGTGCATGCAAGAAACCACAGACTATGCTCATTGGCACCCAAGCAGACGAGACTATCAACACGATCAATAGATGATATACAATTGCTAAGTTCTGCTTTAGTTATCTTGAAAAACTATAACACTGACAAGTTATATGTTACTCCTGACTACGTTAAAATCGCGATGAGAAAAGTGGGCTATTGGTTAGTAGATTGGGAACAATCCATTTACGCGGTTGATAATCCTAAGGAGGATATAGAATACAGAAAGCGGCTAGAAATCAGTATGCTCACAGGCGACTGGTACGGTAGCGAATGGCACTATGTAAAGAACTATCTCGAGAAATACAGAAGCAAAAAAGATGAGAGTAAACCAACTGGTTATAGTAACGACATCATTGAGGATGCTATTAGGTCAGTAACGCCCCCGCTATGAGATACATACTACAGCTAACACCGCGATCCATAGAAAAGTTGGCACCCTCACGAGCGTTAGTCTCCCGATATCTAGGTAGTACGACAGCCATAGGCACATTGGACACACGCCCAAGCCAAAAAAAACACACATCCTTTATAATGATAGTCCGACTTTTGCACTTCCATCATGTTATTGTTTTGGAGCAAAGAATGGACTTGCTGTTGTAGAATTACTAAGTTCTATATCTTCAGCTGATATAGGAGTTGAATGTATGATATATGAATGTATGAATAAATGAATATATGAATGTAGATAGACTATGTATTATGTAACTGCTTATGTAATAGGTCAGTTATTTCGCCAGCGTGGACAAAGGACTCACAAGGGATCGAATCAAATTTAAAATAACGACTGGGATCTCTACGGGTAAATACAATTGTAGTTCACATTCTATATCAGTCAATTCAATCAATCAATCAATCATTCATAGCATATTATATTGTTTATATTAGTTCAATTCATTTGCTCTTGTTTAAAAAGAAAGTCATAAAAGATACAAGTATAAATATTCGGCTCCTCCCACCATAGATATAGAATAAAACATACAAGATAATGTCGAACGATATTCCTATTGACTTTACAGAATTATCCCAGTTGACAAAATTGGGTATCCAACCAGCTTCCCTTGATTTTAAATCGACGACTTTAGAATCAGATCATTTTGTTTGTATTAGGGAGTCTGGTGCCAACGGTAATACTGTCGCTATTGTCAATTTAAAGAATAACAATGAAGTGATCAGGAAGAATATGAGTGCCGATAACGCTATAATGCATCCTCAAGAATTTGTTATTTCATTGAGGGCCAACGGTACTACCTTACAAATCTTTAATTTGGGCACTAAGCAGAGGTTGAAGTCCTTCACATTAGATGAGCCGGTTATATTTTGGAAATGGTTGACTGATCAATACTTAGGTTTAATCACAGCCAATTCGATTTACTATTGGAATATTTTTGATGGCACCAACGACGGTCCAATCAAATTAACCGAAAGACATCATACTCTTAGTAACTGTCAAATTATAAATTTTGTAGCTGAGCCAGATTTAAATTGGTTTGCAGTTACCGGTATTGCTCAAGAGGATGGTCGTATTGCAGGTCATATTCAATTATATTCTAAAACTCGTAATGTTTCACAAGCGATCGAAGGTCATGTTTCGAAGTTTGCTTCGATTAAATTAAACGGTGCTCCTCACCAAACTAAAGTTTTCTGTGTTGGTAATAAGAACGCTCAAGGTCAAGGTAATTTGCATATTATTGAGATTGATCATGTCGAAGGTAATCCACCATTTCAAAAGAAATCAGTTGACATCTTCTTCCCACCTGATGCTGCTAATGACTTCCCAATCAGTTTACAAGCATCCAACCAATATGGAATTATTTATATATTGACGAAGTATGGTTTTATTCATTTATATGATACAGAAACTGGAACAAATTTATTTGTTAATAGAATAACTGCTGATCCGGTCTTCACTGCTGCTCCATACAACGATGGTACCGGTATTGTTACTATTAATAAGTCAGGTCAAGTTTTAAGTGTCGAAATTGCCAAAGATAAAATTATTCCATACGTTTTAGAAAAATTATCCAATGTTTCATTAGCTTTATCTTTAGCTTCCCGTGGTGGCTTCCCAGGTGCTGAGAATTTAATCACTCAGCAATTTCAAACATACCTAAATCAAGGTGATTATACTAATGCTGCTAAGGCTGCTGCTTCTTCAGAACAATTACGTACCCAGGATACTATTAATAAGTTGAAGCATATTACTCCTCAACCAGGTCAAATTTCTCCAATTTTACAATATTTTTCAACTTTGTTAGACAGAGGTACCTTAAACAAATATGAATCTATTGAGTTAGCAAAACCAGTCTTGCAACAAGACCGTAAACCGTTATTTGAAAAATGGTTAAAGGAAGAAAAGTTGACTTGTTCCGAAGAATTAGGTGATATTGTTAAATCTTACAATGATAACGCCTTAGCTTTAGCTGTTTATATCAGGGCCAATGTTAACATTAAGGTTGTTTCATGTTTAGCTGAATTAGGACAGTTTGATAAGATCTTACCATATTGTGAAAAAGTAGGTTATAACCCAGACTATGCTAACTTAATTCAAAACTTAATTAGAGTTAGTCCTGACAAAGCAAGTGAATTTGCTACCTCGTTGTTAGCAAGTCCAGATGCCAACTTAAATATTGAAAATATTGCTGATTTATTTTTTTCACAAAATTACATCCAACAGGGTACTGCTTTCTTATTAGATGCTTTGAAGAATGACTCCCCGGCTGAGGGCCATTTGCAAACAAAAGTATTGGAAATTAATCTTTTACATGCACCACAAGTAGCAGATGCAATTTTAGGTAATAACATGTTCAGCCATTATGATAAACCAACTATAGGTAGATTATGTGAAAAATCGGGCTTATTCCAAAGAGCTTTAGAGCATTATGATGACTTAAAGGACATTAAAAGGGTTATTGTTCACACAAATGTTTTACCTAATGATTGGTTAGTTGCTTATTTTGGTCAATTAAATGTTCAACAATCTGTTGCTTGTTTAAAAGAATTATTAAGCAGTAATATGCAACAAAATTTACAAGTCGTTATTCAAGTAGCCACCAAATATTCTGATTTAATTGGTCCATTAACTTTAATTAAAATCTTTGAAGATTATAAATGTATTGAAGGTGAATACTACTATTTATCCTCAATTGTTAATTTAACTCAAGAACCAGATGTTGTTTTCAAATATATTCAAGCAGCTGCTAAAATGAACCAAACTAAGGAAATTGAAAGAGTTGTCAGGGACAACAATGTCTATAATGGTGAAAAAGTCAAGAATTTCTTGAAAGAATTTAAATTAGATGATCAATTACCTTTAATTATTGTCTGTGATAGATTTAATTTCGTGCATGACTTAATCTTATACTTGTATAAGAATCAATACTTTAAATTTATTGAGGTCTATGTACAGTCTGTTAATCCTGCTAATACTCCTCAAGTAGTTGCTGGCTTATTAGATGTTGATTGTGATGAAAATATTATTAAAGGTTTGTTAATTTCAGTTTTGGGCCGTGTACCAATTAAAGAATTAGTCGCTGAAGTTGAAAAGAGAAACAGGCTCAAAATTTTATTACCATTTTTAGAAAAAACTTTAGAAAGTGGTTCCAACGATCAAGAAGTTTATAATACTTTAGCTAAAATTTACATTGATTCTAACAATTCTCCAGAGAAATTCTTACAGGAAAATAACAATTATGATACTTTAGCAGTTGGTAAATATTGCGAGAAGAGAGATCCATATTTGGCTTATATTTGTTATTCTAAAGGTGGTAATGATGATGAATTAATTAATATTACAAATGAAAATAAAATGTATAAGTATCAAGCCAGGTATTTACTAGCAAAATCAGATTTTGATTTATGGAATAAAGTTTTAGCCGAAGATAATATTCACAGAAGACAACTAGTTGATCAAGTTATCTCTACTGGAATTCCTGAATTAAGTGATCCAGAACCAATTTCTATTACTGTTAAGGCATTTATGGAGAATGATTTACCACAGGAATTAATTGAGTTATTAGAAAAGATTATTTTGGAACCATCGCCATTCAATGATAATACTTCCTTACAAGGTTTATTAATTTTGACTGCTATTAAAGCTGATAGTTCCAGAGTTATGAATTATATCGAAAAATTAGATAAGTTTGACCCTCATGAAATTGCCCCATTATGTATTGATAATCAATTATATGAAGAGGCTTTTGAAGTTTATGATAGGTTTGAATTAAGAACTGAAGCAATGAAAGTTTTAGTTGAAGATATTATGTCATTGGACAGGGGTGAACAATATGCTGAAAAATTCAACACTCCAGAATTATGGTACCAGTTAGGTACTGCCCAATTGAATGGTTTACGTGTTTCAGAAGCTATTGATTCATATGTCAAATCGAATAGCCCAGAAAACTATGAACAAGTTATTGAAATTGCCGAACATGCTGGTAAAGAAGAAGAATTAATTGCTTTCTTAAATATGGCCAGGGAAACCTTAAGAGAACCAGTTATTGATGGTGCATTAATTAATGCCTATGCTTCATTAGATAAATTAAATGAAATTGAAAAATTCGTTAGCGGACCTAATGTTGCCGATTTAGAATCAATTGGTGATAAGTTATTTGAGGCTAAAAACTATAAAGCTGCGAAAATTTTATATTCTAATGTTTCCAAGTATTCTAAATTAGCTACTACCTTAGTTTACTTGGAAGATTACCAAGGTGCTGTTGATTGTGCTAGAAAGGCTTCTAATACTAGTGTTTGGAAACAAGTTAATAATGCTTGTATTGAAAATAAAGAATTCAGGTTAGCTCAAATTTGTGGCTTAAACTTAATTATTGATGCTGAAGAATTGCCAGAGTTAGTCCAAACTTACGAACAAAATGGTTATTTCAATGAATTAATTGCCCTTTTCGAAAATGGTCTAGGCTTAGAAAGAGCACATATGGGTATGTTTACTGAATTAGCTATTTTATACACCAAGTATAGTCCCGAAAAAGTTATGGAACATTTGAAGTTATTCTGGTCGAGAATCAATATTCCAAAAGTATTAACTGCTTGTGAACTAGCACATTTGTATCCTGAATTAATTTTCTTATACTGTCACTATGAAGAATGGGATAACGCTGCTTTAACCATGATTGAAAAATCTGAAGTTGCATTCGATCATTCATCATTCAAAGAAATTATTGTTAAAGCTCCTAATTTGGAGATCTATTATAAAGCTATCAATTTTTACTTGAATGAAAACCCATCATTGTTGGTGGATTTGTTATCGGTCTTGACTCCGAAATTGGATTTACCAAGAGTTGTCAGAATGTTCGTTAAATCTGACAACTTACCTTTGATTAAACCATTTTTAATTTCAGTTTTAGACAAGAATAACTCTGTGGTTAATTCTGCTTATCATGATTTATTAATTGAAGAGGAAGACTATAAATCATTTAGAGCGTCAATTGAGAACGAATCCAATAATAGATTTAATAAGCTCGATTTAGCTGAAAGATTAGAAAATCATGAAATAATTTTCTTCAGGCAAATTTCTGCTACATTATATACCAAAGAAAAGAAATTTAATAAAGCTATCTCAATTTTAAAGAATGATAAATTATGGTCAGATTTAATTAAAACTGCCGCTTTATCAAAATCTACTAAAATTGCACATGAATTATTAGATTATTTTGTTGAAACAGGAAACCACGAATGTTTCGTTGCTTTATTATATGTCTGTTATGAATTTATTGAATATGATTATGTCCTTGAGTTATCATGGTTACATAACTTAGGTAATTTCATTAAGCCATACGAAATTTCGGTCTGTTATGAGAATCAAAAGAAAACAAATGAGCTCTATGAAGATTTGAAGAAGAGAAGAGAGGCCGAAAAGAGAGAAGAAGAAACCCCAATGGTTGGGCAACCATTAATGATCACTAATGGTACAGCAATTGGTCAGAATGTAACTGGTTTGGGTTACCAACCAACCGGTGCTGGTTTTGGTAATACTTTTTAAATATATTAACTAAAGAAATCACATTTTTTCCATAACCTAACTTTATATATGATTGATTGATTGAAGATGAAAGAAAGAAGTTTATTTTTTTAGGCTATAGATTTTTCAAAAGTGTTTTTTAGTATATATAATTTTTATTTTTACTACAATTCAAAATTTTTATATGTTTTTTATGTTGTTTCACTAACGTTTTCCTACTATATTTAGAAATATATGTTTGTCGAAATTAACTATAAATTTGTAAATTATATAAAGAATATAACATAAGAATTGAACAAGGTGAGATATTAATCGATCCTTAGTGTCTATATTATCTCATGTTTAATTAAATGATCAATGACTTGCCTAAATGTTTTAATTAGATCTTTAAAATGACTATTCCTCAATAAGCTTTCACAAATAATAACCAGGTTTTTATGGTCACCTTTAGAATCTAAATATTTCAATTTAGCAGTTTCGATTAAATCGTTTGAACATATTATTTCTAGTTCATGATTCTTTCTAAATATCGATTTCCTGCTGACAAAGAATATTCTAACTCTTTGACATTGCAAATCCTTGTCAATCTTATTTATGATTGATTTTCTATTACCATTGATACCAAAATTTTCAAACTTTAGTTTGGATAACGAGTCAAACTTATCATGCTTATACTGAATTTGAACTAAGAAATTTCTAATATTGTTCGTAAAGTTGACTAATGCCTGACTTTCGTCACCACTTATTAGATCTTCAGTGTACTCATTCAACGGTACATACACAGGTAATGTATGCCTATATATTGACCATTTAGATGTAATTTGTTGATCTTTTCCAATATGACTGATCTTTCTTAATATAACATAATGAGGAGTCAAGAATTGATCGTGAAAATGGGAATATATATCGAATCGTATGCCCAAAACCTCGTCACCTTCTTCAAATAAAAACTTGTTTAACAGAAACGCTGTTATACCACCAAATCTGTAGATATTTTCGTATAAAATGTTTTCTTTCAATTCAGTTATAGTTTCAGATCGCTTGAGCATATCTTTGGCTATCTCATCAAGCTTCATTCTTTTCTTTTGGCGCCCATCCTTTTCGGGATTTTCTTCTTGCGTGTGGTTAAAATATTTACTTATAGATTCATCGAAATGATTATGCTGGACAATTAGAGGAATTCCTGTGTCATGTGGTATGTCTTTGTCCATGTTTTTCCTTATCTCCACTTCTGAATTCTCAATGTTAGGAATCTTATTTTCAAGCAACCTTACTTGTTCCAACAAGGACCTATGTTCTTCTTCTAGCGATTCAATTTCTTTTTTAAGAGAGGAAACATCACCCCTAGCATCATCGATCTCTGAATCAAGTTGATTAAAATCCATATGTCTTGTTAATATGTCAGATCTATAGTATACCTTTGTTTTCAAAAGTGTATTAAAGAAAAATTAGAGAAGTCGCAGAAAATTTATTAGTAGATTCCAAATACTAAAGTTTATCTTCACAACAGTAGGTTTCAAAAGATCAGTCTATTTGGCATAGTCCGTTCCATTAACTACAATGATTAATAAGTTCGCAAACTTGTATTGGTCGTCTGACTATAAAAGTGGTATTGATGGACTAACCCGCCAGTCATTACGATCAATTCAACAGTTGCATGAATTGAGGCAGTTAGTTTTTAATTATATGAACTATTTCCACTCAAACAGCGATTACTTGAATAAATTATCTATTGAATCATTCCCATTAGAAAGCGCTTTTAGAAATTATACACCAAACAATAAATCAACCATTTCACCTCCAAAAAGC
Source organism: Schwanniomyces occidentalis var. occidentalis (assembly GCA_031081865.1). Taxonomy (NCBI): domain Eukaryota; kingdom Fungi; phylum Ascomycota; class Pichiomycetes; order Serinales; family Debaryomycetaceae; genus Schwanniomyces; species Schwanniomyces occidentalis. The sequence continues at coordinate 244,991 of JARYTB010000012.1, forward strand.
AACGCGTTCCGGAGAATAAGTGATAACATTCGAGCCAGAACCATATCTCAATCAGAACGCAGTCTTAATAAAATCAAATCAATTGATCTCAATAAAGATTCAATTAAAGACAAGGATGAGCCAATATCTAGTACTACAGCTTACGAGGTTTATGTTAGGAATGCGTCAGAAGAATCACACACTTTGATGAATTTAGCTGCGGCTATTGATAGAGAAGTGTTAGAGAGGATCACTTCATTTATAAAATTATATGAGCCGCAAGTTAGACGTACATTAGATGAGTTCAGCGACATTTTTACTGACTATGAATTGACTTATAAGGAGGTTGAGAAGTTGAAACTTGAGTATGATGAGTATCTCAGACTAAGAGAGTTTTCCGAAACTGACCAAAGACAGAATAAAGAAGAGCCGATTGAATTAGTAGAAAAAGAAATGGTACCAGCAGATGTAAAGGTGGTTGAAGCTGAAACTGAGCCGGATGAAATAAGTCGCCCTTCATCATCCAGTGAAGTTTCTGTTGAATCAGAATTTGACTTTCCTTTACAGATAGGTCCAATCAAGGTTTCTAATGCATCACAATTTTCATTATTTTTAAGGCACCCGATCCAAGCTATTTCAACAATTAAACGAAAAATTCCGATTCCTGGTCATAGAAATGAGATATTTAATAGTGATCAATTGTGTAATTATTTGGTCAAAAATAGACCATTTGGATTGGATCCAACGCGATTAAATTTAGAAAAAGTTGGACAAGGTTTAGTTGATTTAAAATTATTAGTTGGCACTGGACTATTAGGTGCTAGGAAGTTTAAAAGCGAAGGTATGTGGTTTGAATGGTCTGATCTAGCTATATTCGTATCAGAGTATGGCGAGGATAATGGAGTGTCTGATCAACAGAAGCAAAAACTGACCTTAACATCGCAACAAAAACTACCCAAGCTAGTTATTGATGAAAGTGCTGCTAAAGCTATGAATAATATGGCTCAAAATGCTTCTAAAAAAGTTAACGGTATGTTTAAAAACGTCAGATTATCGTTATTAAAGAATAATTCTTCGGACCATCTAATTGAAATAGAACAAAAATATAATGAAAGCTATATGGAGTTACAAGACTTAAAGCATTTCTTGGATTTAGAGATCTCAAATAAGTCCCAAACATTAGAAAGGTTTGAAAAAACAAAGATTGAATTAGTTTATCAAAGTCTAACTAAATTGCTGGAGATATTGTATCATTATTCATTATCATCTACTACAAGACTACATAGTGTAGCGTCTGAGTTTATTACCAATATCAACAGACCAGAGAATTACCAAAGAGATTTTGACAAATTAATGGATGATTTTAGTACCGGTATCTATTTTCCATCTATTATTTCGCCTGATAATTTGACCAAGAAACATTATAGCACAAACCAATCTAATAACAATTATCAAAATTTAAAACTTCAATTCAACTTATATAAGGATATCCCATTACAGCCTCTTTTGCTTCAATCTGAACATAACACTAATAAATTATTAAGCTTGTCATCAATACCCCAATTCTTACATAAAATCATTAAATTAATTGAACAGAAAAAAGAAGAGGAAGAAAATATTGATATTTCTGAAGCATGGTTGACACCAATGGATCATCAAAATTATTGGATAATAAAGGAACTGATCGTAAAAGTTGTTAATAATTACGAGCCGAATAAAGACCTTGACAAATCAAATGAAACAGAAATCCACAAAGATATATTAGAGGAGATTTTCAACGTATTATCTGTCAGATCGAGTTTCAAGATAGTAAATTTCCTTAAAAATTGGTTGTTGGAAATAAGTGATTCCTTGATACCATGTATGATTTTTGATTCAATCATAAACAATTATAAAGCTTACTCAACAGCTGAAGAAAATAGTTCTGACAAAGAATTTAGAATAAATGAAACTGTTAAACTATTAAGTTCAATTCCAAGGAGTAATTTAAGTTCTCTTATTTACATTCTTGAGCATATTAGTTTAGTGTTTCTGCTTCATAGAATACCATGTTATGAAAATTCTGATGTTTTAATTGAAGAGTTGAAGCGGCAAAGCACTGGTAATAGTTTAAAAGAAGTTGTTAGCTCATTAAATTCTATGGATATCATCGGTGCTATACCATTTGTCCATTTAATCTTAAGGCCATCGACAGTCAAACACTCGTCAGGATTTAAGCCACCTTTATCCATTTATAATATTTTACTTACTGATTTACTTGATATTAATGTGAGACTAAAACTATTTATTGCCTTAGTTACCAAAGAGAAGAATTATAAATCTAAAAAGGAGAATGAAAAAATTGGATTACAAGTTAAAAAATTGTCTCTACATCAACAGCAATTACCAGATCGATCAATAACTCAGCAAAAGAATAGCACAACTAAAACAATAGTTAATCATACGGTTCCTAAGAGTCCACGTCCATTGAGCGGTGAAAATTTTGCTTTAAGACCATTTAGAACTAGAGCTACACCAAACCCTTCACCAAACAGTTCACCAAGACATACCCCAAAAAGTTCATTTGATTTAAATGCCAATAATGGAGAAGATTTAAAATTGAGAAAAAGAGGAGATTCGAACCCAATTGAAGTTAGACCAAGAAGTTCCAGTTCAACATTTTTAACACCTATTGATGTTGAGTTCGAGAAATAATAGATTCTCGTAGTGTAACACATGAAGTCATTACATTAAATATAATATATACAAACAAACCTTAACTATAATATACAATAAATTATCTTTGTTCTATTTTGATTGGCTCTCTAATATCTTCTCTAGTAGCACCAGTCATAGTAATTTTTTGTAACTTTTTTAATTGTCTAACACTGAACAATAAGAGAACGACTAACATAAAGGAACCTATCCCAACTATGAACTCAAACCCACCATCCTTTTCTTCTATGAAATTTTCCAAATTCATACCATATATAGCAGCAATATATAGGGCAATACCCATTGACAAGAGGCCAGTTGAAAATTTTAGGCCCAACAACATTAATTCATTTCTATTTGAATCCAAAACAATATTAATGATTTCTTCACTTGTTTTAATTTGAGACCTCAAATTTTCAACAGTTTGAACAATTTCGTCACTGGTTTTATAATATGACTCCAACAACATTTCAACCTCTGCGTGGTTGGTCAATTGCCTGGGTCTGTTATTATGTCTATCAGTTAGATACAATGCGTTTAGCTCATCATCGTGTTCTAAAATGTCATCTAACAAATCTCGAATTAATGTTGTCTTTTGATGAAACTGGGTTATCTTTTTAGACTGGATCAATAAATATCGTAACTTAACCCTTTCAATTGAGTTTTCCAAGCCATTCAAAATATTCTGTAGAACAGTTGTATGAACCTTCATTTCCGTGGTTAAATTGGATACAACATGAATCAAAATCGACTCTAAAGCCCTAAACTCATAGGGCAAATTTTCTGGATCCCCGATTATTTTTAATCTTTCATTCATATCTTTCAAAAATAATCCATGAGAATGTGATTCATTTAATCCTGACCCACCAGATAAGTTACTAAAACTGTCAAAAATAACAACCATATCATGTTTAATTAATGCTCGAATATTTAATAGATTGAGTAATATACAATCTCCTCTGGTCATAATCGACGGTACTATGTCCACGTTTATTGTATTCACTGAAATATTACTACCATTATGATGCCTTGATATTTTCCTGAAATCTCTCGGAACTAAATTATATTCCTTCATAAATTGCAGTCGCTTAATGTCTTTACCATGATGAACTATATCTCCTTTACTGTCAACTATCGTACATCTTATAAATTCGTTATCTGTTGACTTGTTTGATGTTAAGGTTTTTGTAAGTAGTACATCGTTAAATGATTCTGGAGCAAGATTGTTTTTAGAATATGAAAATCTTTTTACAGGAATATACGTTAAATTTGATCTTAAGAACACTCTAGGGTTTATTCTTGCTATACTGATCCTCTTTAAAACATTCATTAGTTATAGTAGCTTAATCCATTCTTAAGTATAGAAGTCCATGATGTAATTTTTAACATGCTGCTATGGAAATTTCCTATTTTGGTGCACATAACCACATTGTTTACGTTTTAGATGCTACTTAAATCTTACATTTATGAATACCTTTTTCTCCCCTAGAAGCAGTCCTAGAAATGACAGTTAGGATATTCTCAGCCGATGAACTAGAGGTTTGTGAAGAAGTTGGAAGAGGAGCATTTGGGGTAGTCTATCGTGGCCTAATAAAGGCAAATAACCAAGAAGTAGCTATTAAACAAATTGATTTAGAAAATGATCAAACAGATCTAATTGAAATAAATAAAGAAATTCTGATAATTTCGGAATGTAGGTTGCCACAAATAACACAATATTTGGGATGTTTTGTCAAGCATTACAAGTTATGGGTTATTATGGAGTATGTAAATGGTGGCTCGTTGTTTGAGTTGCTAAAGCCGGGGCCAGTGAAAGACGAAAGGACGATACTGATAGTAGTCAAAGAAATACTAATTGCATTGGAGTATTTGCATGATCAAGGTAAAATTCATCGTGATTTGAAATCACAAAATATATTACTTAGCAAGCAGGGTGAAGTTAAATTGACAGACTTTGGGGTGTCTACCCAGTTATCCTCTAATTTTTCCAGGAGAAATACGACGGTGGGTACACCGTACTGGATGGCACCGGAAGTTATTCTAAACAATAATGGGGGACACAGCTTTAAGGCCGATATCTGGTCATTAGGATGTTGTACATACGAGCTTGTTAATGGAAAGCCACCTTTGCAAAATGAGTATCCTCCCATGAAAGCCTTACGAGAAATATCGAAATGCCTTAAAGATTCTGATTTTACCGGTCTAATTGGATTAGGTGAACTAGATTTATCCCATATCCTTAAGGATTTCCTAAGTAAATGTTTCACAGTGGACCCAAAGGAAAGATACTCTGCTACAAAGTTGTTAAATCATAAATTTATAGTGAAATATAACAATAGTTCTGAAAGACATAAATTGTTGAAAAAATTGATTACTAAAAAACAATTATGGGATCAAGAATACCATATTCTAAAGAATCAAAACTTTTATGTCCCTACAGAAATATCTAAAAACCAAAAGAAATGGAAAGGAGATGCTTCAGAAAAACAAAAGACAATGCAATTTGATATAAGCCTGATTCACTACTCACCTTCGGTATCTCATTATCCACCAAGTCCGACGTCATCTAAGAAGTCCTCATCAACTAGAGAATCATCATTATCGCCGTCAGCTTCTTCCAATAAACTAGATAGATTACCTTCCGTAAATTATAATTCTCTATTGAAATCAAATACAAAGCTGGAAAATTTTAGAAAGAACTTGAAATCAGAGTTCAGCAAAATTGTTAACAAGATATTTTATAAGTTGGAGAATAAAAATAGTTTAACTACAGAGCAGTATGATATATTGGTTTCATTGAATGACACCATATTAAATTTGATTAACTTTATACAGTGTTCCGATACCCTGGACCAAAACTTTTACAATAAGAAGATTTTAATCTGTCAGTATTTGAAATATTTCTTGAAAGAGTTAACTAAGTCACCCATCGATTCCAACGATTGCAGTAATACCAGATCGATGCTACAGAAACTAATAATACCGTCAAACTTTTCTGTAAACAAGTCGGGAAATGATGCTCACTTGGTCACCTTAAGCAAATATTCTAAATTCCAATCACAATTTGACGAAATTGAAGACAGCTTGTTTGAATCATGGACTGATAAAATGAATGAAAAATGGAACAACCATGAATAGTATATGTTTTTCTATATGCAGTATGATTTTTAATGTTTATGAAATCTTTATTGAATGTATAAGAACAACTGTAGAACTACTAACACAGCACATCTTACAGGTTATGGTTGAACCTTCTTTGAAAAAGCAGAAGCTATCGAATGAAAATGATAAAGATGTGAGTAAGTTTATACCGGATCTATATAAGCTAAAATACTCTTTAATTAAACAGCATAAACAATCAATTAATTCAATCAAAATTTCACCAGATGGTACTAAGTTTGCTACATGTTCTTCAGATTGCATAATTAAGATATTTCATTTAGACGATGGACAGCTAATTACTGAATTGGCTGGGCATACTAAGGGTATCTCAGATGTCGAATTTTCTCCGATTAATTCGAACATAATAGCGTCATGTTCTGATGATCTAACGATTAGGATATGGTCAATAAGTAAGAAAAGATGCATAAAAGTATTAAGAAAGCACACCTATCACATAACTACGGTGAAGTTTAACTCAAAGGGGAATATATTAATTAGTGGATCAGAGGATGAAACAATAACAATTTGGGATATTACTTCGGGAAAGTCACTTAGAACATTGGCTGCACATTCAGATCCAGTGCTGTCAATCTGTCTAACTCCTGATAATACAATAATAGTTAGCGCTTCATATGATGGGCTCATGCGGTTGTTTGATCTTGAAACTGGTCAGTGCCTAAAAACTTTAACATACAACAGTACAAGTCACGGTACAGCCACCGCCTCCACAAATGATGTCCTCAACTTCCCCATCTCGAACGTAGAAATCAGTCCAAATGGTAAATATATCTTGAGTTCCAGCCTAGATGGTTTAATGAGGTTATGGGATTACATGGACAACAAAATTATCAAGACTTATTCTGGCCTTGACAATGCAGCAATTAGTGAACATTTTAATTGTGGTTCTCGATTTATCACAAAAGCTTGTGCTCCAAAGATCGTATCAGGAAGTGAAAGCAGTGGAATACTTATATGGGACGTACAGACCAAAGAAATTGTTTATCAATTTAAGCAAAATGAAGAACCAGTGTTCCAAGTTGATATTTTTGATGAAGGCAGGTTGCTTGTCTCTTGCAACAGAGACGGACTGGTTAACGTACTAGAATTAAATCCGAAATACATCGAATGCCCTGATAAGCATGATACTTTACCAGATTCGCCCAGTTGATAGAATAAATATACTAGTATGTATATCTATAGAAAGTATGGTGATTGCTAAATTGTGTACCGTACAAAAATTGACCTTCCGCAGGAAAAGGAGATCTCAGTAAAATTAATGAAGATAAACCGGCTCTTATCCCATATCAGTAATAAACTAAGTAAACATGGAGCAATCAAATCACTTATTTAGATTTAATCTATCCTTATTTAAGATACCAAAATCATCCAAATTAAGATCGTTTGGGGTATACTTAGCAGGAGCGTTATATGCGATTGGATTCTGGTCTATTGTTGACGCCGCTATTTATTCAAAGACAGTTAATGCATCAATTGTTCATATTACCTTCGTTGATTGGATTCCATTTATTTGCTCATCTTTAGGAATGCTAATCGTTAACTCAATTGAAAAATCAAATTTATTTGCAAATCAGAACAATTCATTTTTGAGTACCAATGGTAATACTAAGTCATGGGCAGCAAGGGTTATCTTGTTTCTAGGATTTTCATTATTGGCCGGTGGGTTGGCTGGCTCATTTATGGTATTTATACTCAAGTTTTTATTACACCATTATACCTTTCCAACGTTGGGAATGGGTGTATCAAATATCGTCTGCAATGGTTGTATCATGATGAGCTGTATAACCTTGTGGTTGTCACAGAATATTGAAGATGAATATAGCTATAGTTTGGCCTTATAAAATTGAAAGTTTTTGGTTATCACTTTTTCAATTCTTATCAATCTCTTAATTTAGATCTTAATACGATATTCATTTATATATTTGTTAACGTAACATTAAATAATTCTAAGCATATACATAAAAACTAAAATGATGTCAAAAAGGGAGTAACCTTCTAACCACAACTGAAACCCAAAATTTATTAATAAGAAAGCGGGTAGATGAAAAAAAAATAAAACAAAAATATGTATAAACAGAGTGTAGAAAGTTAAGAAAAAAAAGCATTAAATCGATACTTCTAGAAGTGAAAATTAACTTTAAATATACAGATTGACACGAATAAAGGATAGACATCACTGGGCGTAAGTTGATGTGTTTAATAATTCATCTTTCAAAGAGCCTAATAATTCTAGTTCATATTCACTGAAGTTGAACAAATTTAAGGAAATTGGCTCAGATGAACCTCTTGGATACACTCTAAATTCCTTCTTCTTTAATTCATAGAAAAAAGGATGTACTAAGACTCTTCTTGGACTAGACCTTAATTCTGGATCATAAACTAATACTTTTAGTAATAAGTCAATTGCATCAGGAGGAGAATTACTAAAAATCTGTTCAAACCTTTCTTGAACAGTACCACTGAACAATTTATTGGCATACATATTTCCTCGGTAATGGGGATTGCTCTTGAAAAAGAAGGTGTTTGGTGGTGGGCCTAATAATTTTGAAATTTCTTTTAACTGTAATTCTGGTGATTGACCCTGAAATATTGGTTTACCTAAAAACATTTCAGCAATAACACAGCCCAAACCCCAGATGTCTATCTTAGTAGTATATACAGAGCATCCAACAATTAGCTCAGGAGCTCTATAGTATCGTGAACAAATGTAACTAACGGATGGTTGATTAGATTCTAACTTTTTAGCACTTCCAAAATCACAAATTTTTAAAGTAACCGTTGACGGGTCCACTAAAATATTTGACGGCTTAATGTCTCGATGTGAAATGTCAAATCCATGCAAGTAAAGCATCGCTCTTGCTAATTGAAATGTGTAAGCTTTCATATGGGGATAAGGTATAGTATATTTTGACTGTCTATAATACTTGATTTCATTTTGTAAGTTTGATGGTAAACACTCCATTACTAAATTTTGGTAAATCTTACCATCGGTCGAACTTTGTCTATCAAAAAAGAACCTTAAACTCACGATATTTGGATGGTTGACAACTCTTAAAATCTCCAATTCTCTAGATTTGTATTCGGTCTGTGCTGGCACTCTTTTGATTGCAAATGGACCCAACCATTCTTGGTTACTATCACTACCTTTGTGTTTTAAAACTGCTTCAACAACCGTACCAAATGCACCCTCGCCAATCTTTTTATATTCCTTGATTAGCATTCGATGTGCCGCGGAAGTAGAATTATTTATCACTTGATCTAATACGTATTCGTTGGTTGGACCGGATGTTTGTGGCATTGTTAATAGTAGTCACGAAATGATTCTAATAAGTATATTTTCAATGTATGACAAAAAATGACGTTGTAAATATTTATAAATGAATGACAAATTAGCCGCTAGCCCAATTTTTAAATTAAAAAATCAAACTCTAAAACGTAGTATTCAAGGAAATAATATATATTAAATACTCTATCAAATCAAGCGCCTGTTCAATGAGTTAAGTTGTTACCTATTGCTATTATAAAATCAATGGTGCAAAGGTAGGAAAAAAAGCTGTAAACTATCTTCTCTGAATAAGGAAGTTCCGTAGTCAACAAAAAAAGGACTAATTCTTACTCAATTGGAGGGGACAAAAAACGATATTCTGAACACGTCAACTATCACTATATTATCTCTTATAGCCTAATTGGGGGTTGATTAAGATTGATTGAATTATTGATTAATTAAAATGCTGTTATCTAGTTTTTGTTATTTTTTTTATTACGTGTTTTATTAAGAGCGGATTTATGTGCAGTACCAATACGTATATCTCTTATATTTACGTTTGAGCTATTATATCCCTTTACGTATTACAGTTGACAAGATTTATACATTCAGAGTAGTCATAAAGACCGCCGACGTGAATAATAGGAAAGAATTTATAAGTGTAAGAGATACCAAATTTTCTCTGAACGAAATCTGTCGGTAGTTAATCCCGAAATGAACACTTCATGACTTGATACATGTGCAGTAGACGTAGACCACTCCCTTTCCAACCACAATTACATCTAGGGTGTATTTTGTGGCAGTCTATTGTTCCGATAACCAAGTTATTGTCTAGTTGCTTCTATGATTTAGGTTGTTACTTCAATGCATACAGTATGTATATTACGTAAGAAATTGTGAAATATTACGTAATCTACTAACAAATTTTCATCTCAATTAAACTTACTTCCAATTAAATTCAGACATCTAAATAACATACAAACAGTGCTTATCTCCACCTACTAACACAACATGATATCTGGGATGAATAGGGTTCTTGGAAGGGGGATGCCATCCAGATTGATTACACCATTCGCCACTTCTTCGATAAGACAGTTATCGCAAACATGCATATTGAGATCATCACCCATACTGATATCCACTTCTAATGAACAAAATAACAACAATCAAGTTACAAATATCGTAGACCCCAATTTCAGGAAACTGCAGTTACTTAAAGGACGCAAAAATGAAAAGGTTGTCTTGTGGAAATTGTACGGCACCTTTCACAGACATAACACGTTGTTGTCATTGGTAGCAGTTGTTGAAGATTTAGATTTTATGGAGAAGAACGACCACTTGTCGTACAACGAAAAGGTCTTGTACTACTTGCAATTGCCACACCACGCTAAAGTTCACATTTCTGCCGGTCAATTAGGTTTCAGAAAAGCTCAGAGAGCAGAGTACGAAGCCGGCTATCAAGTTACTGCCAAAATGTTCAAGACCATCGAAGAAAGGAACTTAATAGGTCCAAATGATAAAATTGAGTTGATATTAAAAGATTTCGGTAAGGGAAGGGAAGCCTTCTTGGCCGCTTTACAGGGTAAAGAAGGCTCAAAGATCAAGCCAAATATTGTTAGAATTAGTGATAATACTAAGCTCAAGTTTGGTGGTTCACGTTCAAAGAAATTACGTCGTTTATAGATGGTCTGGTATATATATTTTAAACTCGCTTTGTATATAATAATAAATATAGTTAAGGTTTATGTTACTGTTTGTACCTAATACTAGCTCATTATGCTGGAACCAAAAGGTTTGACCTAATTTGGAAACCATGGCTACTAGGGTTATGGCCCTGATATTCCTTTCGCACGTGATTTGTCTTCCCAATGAAATTTTTCATAATTCAGGTTTTGTGTAACATCCTCGACATCTTTCCAGCTCACCGCCCATGAAAATTTAGACAAAAAATTCCTAGTCTAACTTTTTAAATGTTAAGTGAAATTAAAATTTTGAAGCTTCTTATTAAGGACTAACATAGGATTAATTAAAAATGGCTCCAACTTGTAAGTTATAATAGATAAGAATAGCAGAGTACAGACTGTTCAAAACCATAATGATAGGTAGAGAGCTAGTAAAGAAATAAATCGTTAATGATGGGATTGGAGGAAGGACCAAGCAGATTAGAATAACGGATATTTTCCAGAGCTTTGGGCAAGATAGTGTATGGGCATGGTAAAGGGAAATGCCAAGTCAGTCATTGTGGTAGTTTAAAAGTGCAAGACATGTTTCCTATAGAATTGGTAAAGACTTGAAGTTTGATAATCTCATACAGGAGAAGCGAATATCATTATAATGCGAACGGTTTGTGAAAGGCGTATATATAAAGCAATGTACTAACTAATAATTATAGCATCTACTAAAGCTTCTGCTGCTAAAAAGGCTGCTTTAAAAGGTACTAACTCCAAAAAAGCTTTAAAAGTTAGAACTTCAACCACCTTTAGATTACCAAAGACTTTGCAATTATCTAGAACACCAAAATACGCTAGAAAAGCAGTTCCACACTACAACAGATTAGATGCTTACAAAATCGTCGTTTCTCCAATTGCTTCTGAAACTGCTATGAAAAAAGTTGAAGACGGTAACATCTTAGTTTTCCAAGTTGCTATGCAAGCCAACAAGCACCAAATCAAAGCTGCCGTTAAAGAATTATATGATGTTGACGTCTTATACGTTAACACTTTAGTTAGACCAAACGGTACCAAGAAGGCATACATTAGATTAACCGCTGATCACGATGCTTTAGATATTGCTAACAGAATTGGTTATATTTAAATTATATTAATCCTTATTTGATCAACAATAAAACATCTTACCACATTAGTTTTCTTTGTTTTATATTTTATTTGTATTTTATAAACAACTCTATTTGGGTTCTTTAGTTTAACTATATAAAAAGAAAAAAGAAATGGGAAAAAATATAATAATTCTATTACGTCAAAATTTCTAGTTAATTGCTGTAGATTGACATTGAATTAACTATAGGATCCAATATAAAACTCTAACTAGTATTTTTAGTATGTTTTGAAATTGTCGTCCTTGTGAAAGGTGATTCTTAGGTACGATGTGCAACTGAGTGTTCGGAAGACTAATTCGCACACCGAACAACTACGTAGAATATTCTGCTAGGAATGGAATAACATCAATGATTACAAGCTAAATTGCACTTTTGCTTAATTTAAAATATATATAAGCATTCATTTATTATCTAAAGGATAGAGTAGCAAAAAGAATTCTAAAGCTGTGATCAAAAAATAATAATCTTAAGTTAATTGAGTTAACAAAAACAATCTCAATTGTCTAGGTACGAAATTCAAACGTAGCGCAAGAAAGAACATGTTTTGACGACCGATTTGCTATTTAATCAATTCATCAGTCATACCTATACTGGAATCTCATATTAATATATCAGTATATAGAAAATCAGACCAGCAATCTGCTGCATTGGACATGTCATCTACCGTCCATAATTCTTAGACGGTATACCATATAGCGGAAGCCAATCAAGTTAAATTATTTTAGCACTTAATCTAACTGAAAATAATATCATATATTAATGACATATATTTTTCGGTTCTTCAAGACTGACTGGCTCTCTATTGAACAGCATGGGATCTGTTTGCGTTCCCCATGATACAATCTTTCGCAACAGCTCATTACGTATGTTAATGATTGGATATAAGATTGATAATCATAGAGCTGAATCGGATAGTATTGTTAGAAAACTGGAACCGTATAAAGCTGAAAATTGGTTCTAGTTTGTACGTAGAAGACTCAGTGGGCTTTATTAAGCCTAGAAACCTCAATTATGTGTATTATAAGGTTATTTAAAAATGATACTAAAAGCTTACTTTCTCAAAATACTATTTGCAACATTTTAGAGATTTATATAGTAAGCAAGTTTGGAGAATGTGGTTATACCAAAGAATGTGGTATATATAAGGATAGGTATCCTTACGAAATATCTGTTAGAGTTCTCGGGATATATATATCCATATATATATATCTATATATATATACTCTAACTAATAAAGTGAACTTAAATAGGTTGTTATATTAAAGGAATATATCTTAAGCTGTATTTAGCCTATATTTAAGTTAGCCAATAAAATAGTAAGTGAGATTTCATGGAAATATCACGTCTATTTATATTCTTTAATTTGGTTATAAAAGAAGGAATCTGATATATCATATTAATGATATATGGAAAATATGATATATCTGTTTTCTTACAATATCGAATAAGAGGTTGTATAGTGTAGTGGTTATCACTTTCGGTTTTGATCCGAACAACCCCGGTTCGAATCCGGGTACGACCTTTTTTTCCTTTCTATAGAAAGAAAATCTTAAAGTTATCCAGCATTCATATCAATCCTTACAGATCAAAATGGAACAAGATGAATTGTTCAACTAATCACATCAACGACCATGGTAGTACATAACTTAATAGCTCATTTTTTAAAAGAAAACAATTATCATGAAACTTTAAAGATATTTGAGCAAGAATATGGTAAACCAATTCCACACAACTTGCCAACAAATGAAACTTTAGAAGAAATAGTTCGTGACAGAATAAACTATAGTCAATTGGACCATCCAATAAAGATTTTGGAAACGGACGAGTTACTAGATGAAGATTCAAAATCAATTATTAAGAATCAAATAGCCGAGTGGGGTAGCCCATATCCGAATATCCCTGAAGTACTCAATGAAGATATCCATGGATTGGTTTTATCAACATGTCTATTCAATCAAAAAAATAATCCCCCGCTATTATTATTGAGCACTGTCGATTTAAAATTAACCATCATCAACCTAGAAACAAAGAAAATTATATTTGATATAACAGCAATTATTGGTAGGGTTGTGATCAAAAAGATTTTAAATGTCAACGATGATGGCTTCATGTTGGTTGGAATGAATGGAAAGATTTATTATTATGAATTGGAGTTGAAGAATGATAATATTGATCTTACTTTGGTATCGGAACTTCAAGCCCACAAAAAACTTATTATAGATTTAAAAATGTTGAGATTCAATGATGACATTTATTTATTTTCATTAGGTTGGGACTTTTTGTTGAAAGTGTTTAAATTTAGTGATAATTCGATCACATTTATTTCCGAATTAAAGTTGACAAGCCAAGGTACTTGTTTTGATGTCGTTGAATATGATAAAAGGCTAGTCATCGTATTGGGTAAAACTGAAAATACGTTACTAGATGTATTAACCTTGGAAAACGATTGCATTAAACTCCTTTACAAGATTTCGTTAAATGATGCAGAATTTACTTCTTCCAGCTTCTCCCCAAGGTGCCTCGCAATCCAAAAACTATCCAACTCCATTCCCTTGATTGCTGTAGGCACGTCTCATGAACCTTACTTGAGATTAATTATTGTTTCGTTGAAAGAATTATCAAAGTTAGATGGTACTGGCAAACTGGATATAAAGAGGAACCAAATACTCAAGAATTTGAATACCTTATCACCTCAGGACAAGTATTCTCGAGCCTTGATTTGCTGGAGAATTGCAAAAGATAAAAGTACTGGAGTTTGGATAGTTGGCGAAGATGGAGTAATTAGAGGTATTGATTTACTTACAGATCGTGTATTAATTGAGTTAAACGGTCATAAGGGTAAGATCAAGAGTTTTACTACTGGTTTAGTAGGCGTTAAAGAAATGTTGTTCAGTTGTGGTGCTGACAGAGATGTCAAACTTTGGTTAGACTAGGTTATTCTCGAGTTGCCGGATGTAGAATTGTGGGGTTCTCTCAACAGAAAAAAATTATGCCTCGGAGGATCAATACACTGCGCTCTATAAAGATAAGATTTGTGCATGTGTATTAAATAAACAATATCCTCGGTAGATACTTATTTAAATAAATATATGATTCCATCAAAATTTTAGTTTTCTAATCATAGTAAGATAACTGAGCCATCGTCAAAGCACAGTTCTTATATTTGGTTTTGTTAGCATATAAACAATCTTGCAGATTCATACAGGATCATAGATAGTACAATAGCATGTCTCTTACTCCTCTCGAAAAAGCTGCCAGTGGAGCATTGGCGTCAGCAATCGCCAATTCTTTGGTTTACCCTTTAGATTTGAGTAAGACATTGATTCAGACACAGGTCAAAAAGCCAAGCTCGAGCCCATCCGGTAATGCCATTCCTACACCACCCTCTGAATCAGATCTTGAAGACAGTGTTTACACTCAAAAACAGAAGAAGGACGGTGAACTAAAGTATAAAAATACAGTGGATGTTTTAAGAAAGATATATGAAAAGAAGGGTGTGTTAGGATGGTACCACGGTTTGTTGTCGTCTATATTTGGCACTGCCGTACAGAACTTTTCCTATTTCTACTGGTACACTATAGTTAAAAGAGTCTACGCCAAATTGTATAAACACATACCAAATCACAAACCAACCACGTTAACCGAATTATTCTTAGGTGCTTTGGCCGCGGCCATCTCACAACTATTCACCATGCCCATTGGCGTCGTCACAACTCAACACCAAACAGACAAAACGTCAAAGAACTTGTTACAATTAGCAAATGATATTTTGGAGCAAGACGGCATCACCGGCTTATGGAAAGGCTTGAGGGTGTCCTTGGTTTTATGTATCAACCCCTCAATCACATACGGCTCATACGAAAGATTAAAACAGATTTTATACAACAGCAAGGAATATTTGGGCCCCTTGGAAAGTTTCTCTCTCGGTGTTTTAGCCAAATCAATGGCCACACTCGCTACTCAGCCGTTGATCGTCTCAAAGGCAATGTTGCAAAAGAAATCAAATGTCAAAAAAGCCGCCCACCAAAAAGATAAACCAGACGACGGCGACGACGACATTAAATTTGAGCATTTTACTGAAGCATTGGCTTATTTGTGGAAATCCGAAAGGTTCAGAGGCTTATACAAAGGCATCGCTCCTCAATTATTGAAGGGTGTGTTTGTCCAAGGTCTATTATTCATGTTCAAAGATCAAATTGACATGTTATTCTTGTACTTGCTAAGCTTACTCAAATTTAGAAAGAGATTAAAACGTTAGTATGGCTATATAGTTCCTTAATCTAAAATATAGATGTTCATATAGACTTGGCTTCTGTTGTAGGTGTGTCAGCCTACGTGTAGATGCCTAAGAGTAACCTTGGAGTAATCTAAGAGAAACCCATGTTCTGTGCAGCAGGCCCTTTGCCGCGGATTCTTGACTAGGGCGCCCGCCCTTCGTGCCCAACACCTTCCACGTGCCTTTTCCTATTTTATATACATGACTTGATTTTGCGTGCGAGTACCGATTTTTCCCAAAAATTTTCAGCTCAGCTGGCCCTCTCTCTCAGAGGGACGATTATCCTCTAACTAACTATCAGCAAGTTCCATTAAAACTTATTCTTCATAAAAAGCTACTTTCTATTCTCTAACATTTACTTCTGTTGAAACTTAAGCACCAATAGGAATATTTAATCATGGGTAAAGGTAAACCAAGAGGTCTTAACTCTGCTAGAAAATTAAGAGTTCACCGTCGTAACAACAGATGGGCTGATCAAGCTTATAAAGCCAGATTATTAGGTACCGCCTTCAAGTCTTCACCATTCGGTGGATCTTCTCACGCCAAAGGTATCGTTTTAGAAAAAATTGGTATTGAATCCAAGCAACCAAACTCAGCTATTAGAAAGTGTGTCAGAGTCCAATTAATCAAAAACGGTAAGAAAGTCACTGCTTTCGTTCCAAACGATGGTTGTTTAAACTATGTTGATGAAAACGATGAAGTTTTGTTAGCTGGATTCGGTAGAAGAGGTAAGGCTAAGGGTGATATTCCAGGTGTTAGATTCAAAGTGGTCAAAGTTTCTGGTGTCTCCTTATTAGCTTTATGGAAGGAAAAGAAAGAAAAACCAAGATCATAGATAATTTCGATCAATTTAAATGTTATATTATTTTATTAATCTAGTATTACACTGTTTTATAATTTGTCGAGTTTATGGTTTTATAATTTAAATTAATGTGTATATTGAAAAGGATTGCCTAGCCTAGGTTAATGCATACATTTTATGATAAAAGATGGATGAAACGAGCGTAGCAATGTAGATAAACGTAAGGAGAGAATTGGTGAATAGTGCCTGTGTTCTTCCATAAAGCCAGGGTTCGAATCAAAGATTAGTTTACATTCTGGGCAAAGAAATTAGAATACATGGACAAATATGTACGTATAAAAAAATAAAGACTGAGAACGATTCTGATGTTTGATATTAAATTGCTAAATTTCTACCTTCAATAGATGGACCTGTCTTCTTGGTGCTCTTCTTCTTAATGTTCATCAGGGACAATTTCTGATTAATTCTCTTAAATCTTTCATCCGTATTGTTACCATTTCTTAATTGTTGTCTTCTTAATAAGTTAGGATCAACCTTTGGAGCAATCTTATATGCGGTTGTTCTTGCACTTGGGATCGCCGCTCTATTTCTTCTTTCTGCGCTTTCTTCGTACAATGTTTTGGCTTCTTTAGGCTTGTTACGACGAGCTGATGATAATTGGTTAGCAAACTTACTCTTATTATATTCATTAAATTGGATAGTACGATCTTTATAAGAATCTGATTTATTTAAAATTGGTCTGGTCCAATCACCAATCAATCTATCAACAATTTTCTTCAAATTCTGTTCCGTTCTTTTTGAGCGCTGATAGAATACTAAAACCTTCCCTATTCCGGAAGCCACTAAATGATCTGTCTTAATTGGCAATTTGGTTAAGGCTTGGATTAATTCTTTTTGAATTTGGTAGGCAGGCATTGAGGCATCAGGTAATGGCTCTAACCATAATCTAACTGCTTCCAATAAATTATTATCTAAAATCGATATGGCTAAATCCGCTCTTGACAAGACATCAGTAACTTCTTTTAATAATTTTAGTTTCTCAGTTGCAATCTGTCCTTGTGAGTTCTTTTCAACATCCAAATTAGCCGCCTTGATCATTTTATCTTTCAAAAAATCTATCTTGTCGTCTTGCATTCTTTCTAGGTCATCTTCATCCGCTCTTCTACGTCTCGATGATTTTGACTTGATTGCCAAGTCCATTTTTTCTTCCAATAATCTCCTCCTTCTCATTTCTGGGTCTTCATTCATGTATGCGTTAACGTCATATTCGTCGCTAGGCCCTCTCTTGCTTATTGGAGCAAACCCTTCGTTAGCATTGTTGTTACTTGATTCATCGGTAAATCGTCTGATTTTTCTTACATTTTTCTTTTTAGTGATCTCTTTGCTATCGTCATTTTCATCAGTTATCTTATGAGCCCTAATAGAATACACATTTTCTTCCTCTCCGTCTTGTTCTCCCTCACTTTGTCCTCCTTGTGGATGTTGGCTTTGTTGAGCATCATAGCTAAGATCATTAAATATGTCGTTAATCCCTGCTCCTTGTGATATTAATCTATCATCTATCATTCCTCCAGCAGAGGAAAATTCATTTTCTATATCAGACATAACTTCTATCGATTAAAAAACTTGAATAAATGATAGGTTAAAACGAAGGTAATCAAACTATACATATAGATATATTAATAATTGTCGATTATAAATGTCGTCAGAAGACATTTTACGACATTTTTCTAAAATGTCGCATATACTTGAACTTACCCTTTAGCCCTTACATACGTACTCTTGTATTAAATTGGGAATTTGGCAAAATATACCTTATTTGAATCTATAATTGTAGAATTCTTAAAAAAATAGAATAAGGTATCGAGTGGTTATACTATGATCTTACTCGCTGAAATTTGAAAAATTTTGTTGTAGTTCAGTAGAATCTTAGAAAAAGAGTAAAACTTCTGAAACTTCAATGTTTAGGCTAAGAACTACATTGAAATGCTTGGTCCGGTAGACAACGTACCAAGCCATAAATACCTATAATAGCTTGGTTAAAGAATGTACACTAGATTTGCAACTATTCAATTGCCAGCCGGGTCGTGCAAAAGCTCATAAACCACGACCGCTTTACACTATAAACTTGAAATACACGCCACGATATTGAATGCATTCACTAATAGATATAGAGGACAGGTGTATAACTAAGAATGTCTCAATATATCGGGAAAACCATTTCTTTAATTTCTAACAAGGGACTCCGTTATGTTGGTTTATTAGATAACATCAATGCAGACGATTCTACCGTTGCTTTAAAATCGGTGAGATCATTCGGTACTGAAGGAAGATTAGCCCAAAGTGGTAGCCCAAATTTAGAAGTCTTACCAGGTAATGATATTTATGACTACGTTGTATTCAGAGGATCCGACGTTAAGGATTTAACTGTGTTGGATGTTCCTATTGATCAAGTTAAGCCGGAGCCATACATACCAACACCACAACCACCACAACCAACCTCTTATTATCAACAACCACCACCGCAGTCCACTCAAACTCAAAGGCCAGCAGCACCAGCGCAGGCCCCAGCTGTTCCAGCCCAGACAGCAACACCAGTTCAGCAGCCAGTTCAACCACAATCGCAACCAGCTCAACCAACTCAACCAGAGGCTCCAACTCCAGTTCAAGAGCCTGTTCAACCTCAGCCGCAGGTCCAGCCTCAACCTGAAGTCGCTCCAGCTCCTACTAAACCGGCAGAAGAAGAATCGAAGCAAAACGAAGATGGTGTATCGCAGCCAAAACCACAATCACATCCTCAAGGTAAAGCAAGAAAAAGAGGTTCCAAGGGACCAGAAATTCCTCTGACTGAGTTTGATTTTGAATCTGCAAATGCAAAGTTCAGCAAAGAATTAGAGTCAGAAAAAGAATTAGAGCATTCCAGTTACAATAGACAGTCTTCATTCTTCGATACAATTTCATCATCTACTGAGGAAAGAGGTTCAATGAGGTGGTCAGAAGAAAAGTCTCTTAATTTGGATACTTTTGGTGAAGCATCACTCAGTCACAGAGGTAGAGGTAAAGGTAGAGGCAGAGGTGGATGGAGAGGAAGAGGCAACAATTGGAGAGGTGGCAGAGGAAGAGGTAAATTTAATTACAGCAATAATGATTCTAACAGTAAACCTGAGTGGGCCTAAGAGATAACTATTATATTCTTAAAGTATGTCTTATGTAACTATAATTATATTTTTTTATTATTGGTTTGAATAGAAAAAGTATTTAATTTTCTTTTTGTTAAGAACGAGTGCAAAACCTGTCGATTGACTGTAGAGCAGAACCTATATATTCGATACCCTTGTTAAAGTTTGGAATAACTGTGTTTCATGTACAGTAAATAACCTATATACTATGTATTATATAATCTAATTACTGTAATAGAATATAAAAAATCAAAAAATTATATCCTAACAACTCCACCTAGAAACATTTTCTTTTCAGATTCCTCATCTTCATCGCTTATTTTTAAGAACTTGCCATTACTTTGGAAGTCTGAATAAATTGGAGAAAAAATATGATTAATTAGAATTTTCCGAATGAATCTTTTACATTTAACTAATGGGTTTTTAGTTTCATGTTCTTCGGAAGAATAATCATGAGATCTGATCAAATTATTTTCAAAAATGTGCAAAATTGGGATGGTGCATGGTTTTGTTAATATGCATTTATTGTTAAGATTGAATTTAATAGCCAACTCGTTGATATCAGGAATTGAATTTAAAATATGGTTGTTCAATTCTTTATCGATTAAAATTTCTTCCATAAAACCGTATCTAATGATACACCTATAATGTCCAGGGATTTTCATCGACCCAATTAGAACCCTTTCATCATTTGGAACAGTTGGAATTGATAATACTCGAATTGAACAGAAAATAAAGACTGACGGTATTGACGAAAATGACGAGACTAATTTCCCATAAACTTGTGGAACTGTGTTGGGAGAGTTCAAAGTATGAACCGATGAATCATTGTACATAATAGCAATACCATCATACTTCTTTAAATTCATCAAACCAAATTTAGACTGGACTTTTAATTGATTGTTATTGGTTTTTAAGATTTTTGGTAATGTGACGCCATATTCAACTAGTTCTTCGTTAGAACTATTCACTATTGACATTGGTCTACCTCTATCATTTAAATCGACTGTTTCAGACTGTGGTGGTTGCTTTTTTAGCTCAGGGTATAAATCACCTATACGAATTCTGGTCTTGAAATCCTGATTAACTTTTCTTGATCTTGCCCATCTCCAAAAACTTAAAAACATCATGAATATTCCTGACATCATAAGAGGAAACCATGCACCATGCGTAATCTTCTTTAAATTTGAAATAACCATTATCACTTCTAATGGAAGAAAAATTAGTGCATAAGTAATTGGTATCAAAATATTCCAATTATAAACATATGTCATGCAAACCATGATTAAGGAACTAGTGACTAAGAAATCAAGTGTTATGCCTAAACCATATGCAGCAGTGACGTTATTACTGTTTTTAAAACCAGCAGTGGTAGCACAGACACCAATCATCAATAACCAGTTAATAGCAGGAATATAAACTTTACCAGCGTACTTCTTTGAAACATGAATAATCTTAAAATTGGGGAAACAATCTAGATTGATTAGTTGTGAAGTGATACTGAAAACACCCAAAATTAAGGCTTGTGATGCAATAATGGTACTCAAAGTGGCTAAGACGAACATGACCCAGTAAATCCAACTATTCAAACCACCTGGAATGGAATAAAAAAACGGGTTGGAAAGTGCCTCTGGGTGCTTAATGATATAAGCACCTTGACCTAAATAGCAGATAATTAATGCGGGATAGACAAAGAGTGTTAAAGTTAATTGAATAGGTAATCTACCAAAATGACCAACATCAGCAAACATTGCTTCTGTACC
Source organism: Schwanniomyces occidentalis var. occidentalis (assembly GCA_031081865.1). Taxonomy (NCBI): domain Eukaryota; kingdom Fungi; phylum Ascomycota; class Pichiomycetes; order Serinales; family Debaryomycetaceae; genus Schwanniomyces; species Schwanniomyces occidentalis. The sequence goes on from JARYTB010000012.1 coordinate 266,965, forward strand.
AGTAATTGATAACATTGCACCACTAAAAACATCAATACCACTATGTTTCAATAATTGAATTGCATAATATGGAGATAAACTTTTGAAAACTGCTGGATGGAATTTAACAATATTATAAATTCCAGAGATTATCAAACCAATTAACCAAAGAAAAATTATTGGTGCAAATGTGAAAGAAATCTTATTAGAACCAAATTGTTGAATAAGAAATAATACAATCAATACAACCTCTGAAACTGCTAAGACATCGTTAAAAGAAGGATTAGCGATTTGAATACCGGCAATAGCGCTCAATACAGAAGTAGTTGGAGTTAATAGACCATCAGACATAACTAATGAACATCCAAAAAAGCAGCCAAATAATATAAATTTAGAAATAAATTTAATCAACTTTGGATTAGTTTTAAAACCACTAGCTTTATTTAAGAATAAATTTGACGATTTAAAGGATGATGATGTTTCGGCCCTTGCTAACAATTCCAAATCTGTTTTTTCTGGTGAACCAGGAATATGAACTCCCTTAGGGCCAATTTTTAAACTTCTAGCAATTTTAGCATAAATGGCGACTTGACCACCTTCACCATCATTTGTACCAAGAAATAAAACAATAAGAATATATTTGAAGATGACGATAAATGTGAAAAGATAGAAAATAATTGAAATGGCACCATAAATATCCTCTTCAGTTGGACTGCTATTGGGATATTTTATTGAATTAAGGACATATAAGGGTGATGTACCAATATCTCCATAAATAGCCCCTAGAGATGAGAATCCCAACATCAAAACTTGCCTCCATGACTGTTTCTTCGCTTTTAGCATTGACTCTGTAGTTGAACTTTGTGGTTCACTTTCTTCATCATTTAACCTAAAAGGATAGTTTTCGTTGCTTTCGATTGATGAACTTACATTATTATCATCTTCACCTTGATTCTGTTTATTTGACTGTGAGTCAGACATGTAACGTGTTCCTGCTGTTGTTGATCTAAATACACTGCTTTACAATAAACAAAATTATACTTTTACCAAATTTCTATTTACGCTACATAGAAGTATTTATACTACCTCACCCCTCCTCATGTATGATCAATGGCTAGAATTTTTTTCTATTTTCCTAAATTAATCAACTACTCATACAACAAATATACCCAATTAAAGCTTGTCACCATGGCATTAAAAATCCCTCATAGTATAAAATCTTCTATAAAAAAATTATAAATTTAGTTCACCTCCATTTACGGAGAGCCTGATAATCAAAAATGGTGGTTCAGATATTGATTACTAAATCTGGAAGTTTCATTCAGTCAAGGAATACAATGATCAAAGACTGATTAAAATTCATGAAACTTCAAGTACATGAAATGTTTATAGGAATTCACAAACGTGTAACTAAACGAATTCCGCTGTTTTTGCAACTAGGGAGATACGAATCACCTCTCACTGAGGCACTGTAAGAAAATGTCTCATTAGGGAAAGATAAATGTGGATGAACATTGATCAATGGTGAGGGATTAATTTGATAGGATATTGTATTAATAAACTTCGTAACTAGCTTAGAACTACGTATTCTAATTTGAATTACATTATTAAAAATCCTAGAAAAAAATAGTGCCTATCGACTAGATGCATAACAATTACTTACAGGAGGCTATAACCTGAATCACCCTCACCAAAGTTCTGTTCATCAAAAAAAAACTGCGAATTAAATTGCAAAAAGAGACTTTGAGCGTCAAAAAAATCCCTCATTGGTAGTTGCTTTCGAATGATTTCCTGTTTTTTCGATATTCAGAAATTTTTAAAATATGTTTTGCAATATTAAATTAGGAGTAATTATACATTATATAGTATCATATGATAGTATGAAGCCTCATATATATGCGTTTTACTTAGTTATTGTTAAATTGTGACATAATTTCGAGATACTTAGGAATTATGGCAACGAGGGTGAGAGAAATGTGTAACGATCAAGGGATTTTATATATATATAGATGTATAATATAAAACTGCAACCAATTTTCTTTTATTTGATAGAGTAAATAGGCTATAAATATCGATTGGTCAATATTGGTCAAGAGTTACTTTGAAATTTCTTATTTTTATTCAGTTATCTAAATTTGTTTTACTGTAGCTATGATTATTTTGGTAAAAACCGAGGGCATACTCAACATATTGTACATTTTTGGGCAAGTTACTATAAAAAAAGTCAAATGCAACATTTAACAGCTAGACATCGAGGACATCTTAATTGTATTGAGCAGAATGGAAAGAACTATCTATTTAGGAATGAATAGTTTTTGCTGCGAAAGCTGAAGCCGTCAAGAGCCACTTAATAGAGGATTCAGTATTTAGTTTTGAAGAAAAGAAATGCCTCACATTGGATAGCAAAACAGTATTTGTGAATATGTATCAACTCTTCAGGAGGTAACTCTCAATTTTCATCACTTCATTGATATATTCTGGTACTATGAAACAAAAATTAAACCTAAAACATTTTGGATCTATATAACAATAACTTGAATAGGGGACAGAGACACATAGGTCAATATTCAGAAAAATCCTATGTTCATATCCTTCAATGGACTTGTACATGCAATCAACTGATCTCACAAACTATATTAAAGAATACTGTAATTCTGAATTAGTGCAACCAGAGAGAAGCGATATGCCCTATCAGTCCTTTCACTCTCGTTATTTGGAAAACAGTTAAACCATGTACATTTTCAAAGAGGTCAATATGTTTCAATATTTAGATGGGTCACAATAAAATAATAAAAAGGTTTAAACTTATTATATAAACTGATAATCACCTATAACCATAGTTTTTTAACGTTTCATCAATATTTAACAATTCTCTATGGTTCTAAGTTTTGATGTTCTGAGCTATTGGGTAACAGCGATTACATCTAGCAGGAATCTTACCTGTTTATTTCCAATAATCACAAAATATCCTATTGTTACTTATAGAAAAAATTATGAACGGATATTGTAGGGTTTGAGGAATATTGCTTGTGCTCATATAATATTACTTTCTAGATAATATGTTTACGGTGGTGGGAACACACATTATTTCCATACCAAGTGATACACGTAAATATAAATTTTGGTTAATTTAAATGTTTGCACCCAATTTTTTCTTTTTAGGTATGAGCAATCTTAGAAAATAAATCATTGGATAGCGATTGATTCACAAGATTTCGTGTTTAAGCAATTTGCATCTTTTAGCTTGCAGGTTGGTTCTATTATAATGTTACTACTGTTCTTCTCATAAGCACCAACACAAGAAAATACCAAATTATCTTTCAATTCGTTTCTTTCATACTTTATACCACAAATATTTGAATATGTATTAATACCGAACTCTGGTGATTCTAGTTGATTTTTTTAAGAATAAACAAAAATTATTTGTATATTGTTTGAAAAGTTAAATTAGGTTAGAACATTCCTCTGTCCCATGAGCTTAGATATTTCAAGAATTATTAACTTCAATTCATATTATAAACCTATTTTCATGGATAAATTAAGGTGGCGCGAATAGCTTGATATAGGCTTTTGTATTGATAACATTAATGAAAAACCAATTGCATAAAAAAAGCCGTTAGAAAAACACAATTAAAATACTATAAATGATGAATGACCGTTATAACTTTGTGAATTTCTACAACCAATAATAATGAATCATTGATTATGAAATTTTAAATAAAGTGGAGAGAAACCAAACATTGTTCTGACTTATGCCTTAATATTTAAGAGTAACGTATCAAAAGATAAACATTGTTAAACCTAGTAATATCATTTTTCATTTTTATTTCCCTCTCATACATATGCTAAGTGATTGAAACAATATTCGGTCTCACTTATAAATAACCGTTCACTAATTCTTAGCCTAATAATAACATATTAGTCAAATGTGTAGAACATTTGGATTGCAGTGGGATGTCTAAACGTCTAAAATGGGTTGTCCATTGTAAAGCTATTCACTCAACAATTTAATTTACCGACTTGTATTATTTTTAAAATCCGGATAAAGGTGGAATTTTAATTTGTCGCCTTTAAATATGAACTTATCTTAGTTAATTATTACATAAGGTAATAGTTCTTTGAATCAAGTGTCTCGATTTTAAAGCCGTTACAAAATAATAATTTTTCCTCTGTAAGACGAAGGACTGAGCAATATGCATTGTTTCTTTGACCACTTGGACATCGATTAAACCGAAAACTGACACTATCATAATACTGTCAGTTCAAGGTTTTTTAAACCAAAAGCTAGCTAGATTGGCCCATTTACAGTTATGTCTGGTATCAAAGAATGTACAAGTTCTATTGTAAGATAGTGTGTTATCATTCTTTCAAACCACTTAAAAAATGTTGGTCATACCATTTTAAACTGATTCCTCTGATTCAACTTAGAATTTTGATTTATTAAATTTTCTATTTTGTAGTAAAAAAGTTAAAAGCCATTCAACATAAACTTTCAAATAAATTAAATCACCCTACCAAGCGGAATCATTCAACAAAAGCAGTTAAATATGTGAGTACAATTCTAATAAATAATGATTATACTTAACTAAAAACTCCTTTTTCACAATATGTCTGGAATTGTCTCTTTGTAAAGTATCAATCGTTGTTCATGTTGAATAATCGGTATGTTGCAAAAAGTGCTTCCGTTTTAGGTAAATGGTTGCAGAGTTTGCTCCTTCACCTTTCTCTATATAAAACGCTATGCAAATTGCGGATCTTACCAAGTGCAATATATGTAATCAGGATATAAGTTAACACATGACAAAATAACAATTTAAAGATATATCTAAGATAGTGTATATGAAAATAGTAGGAGTATAGTAATGAGTTATGTCACAAAAATTTTTCTGATTTTTCTTTTTCATTTACAAGTATTATTTTATGCTACTCATTTCACACCGTATTCATTAAGACTAAAGAATTTAAAAGTAGTCATGTTATCAATAGATAACAAACAACATTAGCTCTAATGAAATTGAAATAAAGATAATGTTTAGGAAATTACTTTCACTGAGGAGTTTGGTTAAATCTCAAGTTCTTCAAAATGTTCATGATTTATCATCACAATCTTTTTTCCCATTATTAAGTTTGCTTCTTGAATTAATTATTAAAATCTTAGACTATATTTCAATCACAACCCTTAGAGAGGCTTTTTAAAGTATTTGATTTTCGATAACTTTTTAGTATTTAATAACTATGAATTAACTTATGCAATTGTATCAATAGAACATTATGTTTTTCCAATTATGACTTCGACAAAATCAGTACAATATTTTCAGAATTTCATCAAAGGCCTACCAATATACAATACCATGATAGTATGGAACTATTCAAAGAGATTCTTTCTATTAGAAAAATACTAAACTGTAAATGTTTTCCATCCAATGTTGTAATAATTTCGAAAATTACTTCGGTTAAACATCAATTTATAATATCAGAATTTCTAAAGCTACTTAAACAGAATTTCCACTATGATAAAATTAATTTTTATATTGAGATAACTCACCCCAATGATGAATATCTTAGCTATGCTAATTACTATAAATATCCTCCTAATGTTAAATGTTTGAATATTCTAAGCTGGAGCAGATTCGACACAATTATTCTCTCGTCAACCAGCATAGAGACTGTTGGACTTTTTGATTATAATTCTAGTAAGACAATCGACACCTTTCCCCCAAGTCTTAAGAATTTCACATGTGATTTTTCTTCATATAAGTGTATTGACGTACATATTGATCCTAGAAAACTACCATACACAATTGAAAGTCTACAAATAGGATCGAAAGTTATCCCAGATAATGGTGGTTATACGTTGCCAAACCTTAAGAGCTTGAAAATAAATAATGACAACGCTAATACCAGAGTATTTTTTGATATACAAAACTTAAGTGAATTGGCAGCCTTAAGTTTGTCAAGAATCCCCTTCTTTGTCCAAACCTTAGGGAGATTGAAAAACCTACAACATTTTGAACTTATAGATTATAGGATTCCACCTTACGTCCTTAATTTACCTTCAACGCTCGAATATCTTTACTTTATCAAGTGCGAGGGCATTGATCTACGAAGAATACTATTTCCCGAGAGCTTAAGGGAACTAATGATTCCTCCAGTGAACAAGAAAAAGCTCTTAAAATCCAACATACCTAGTTCTTTGAGAAATCTATACTTTGATACCAATTATGATGACAAATGTATTCAAAGTTTGTTTAGACAGATAAAGACTAATGTCCTGTTTTCCAGTAAAAAAGATGAACTTAAATCTAAAAAATATTTATCTTTTTTAAGAAATAAAAGAAAGTGATTACAGTCTACGAATTATTATTACACTTAATTGAATACTGTATTCATTGTATAGCTTTGTAAATATTTAACTCTTTTAATAACTTTATACATAGTGTTCGTAGCTGTATAGCTTCAAACGCGTCCTCGAGATAAACACTAGATTTAGACGCGTCTATGAAAAAATTCCAAATACTGTGAATATATATTCTTCTTAATCATAGAGATACTCTTAACAATACTAGATATCAATCGTTATCATGTTAAAGGAAAAGATTACAGCTTTCCCGGATGGTAATTCATTTGTTCGTTATAATTCATCGATTGACAAATTAATTATTGGGAATAGCGAAGGCTTAGTCAAAATATTTAACAGTAATGAACCTGATCTAGAACCAACTTCAGTCGATATTACAGAAAACTTAACCTCCTTATCTCATCATTCAGATAAATTGTTAGTCACCAACATTAATGGTAATCTTGAGTTGGTGGATTTGACTTCTAGTGGATTGAAGGGTTCAATCTATAGATCAGAATTACCATTGAGAGATTCAATGTTCATTAATGAAGGTAAAAGAATATTATGCGGTGGGGACGACAATAAGTTGATTTTAATCGATTTGTTGAATAGTAATACTGTTTCAAGCGTATCAATTCCTGATCAGTTGTTAAATCTTTCATATAATTATTCGGGGGAAATTTTGTCAGTAAGTTTGTCAAATGGTAATATTCAACTTTATTCAGTTATTAATGAAATACCAAGTTTAATAGAAACCATTCCTCACATCTTGCCTAATAAGATCCATACATCTATGGATATTATTAATTATAATGAAGACCACAAGGATGAGTTAATTTCCACCAAGACTCAGTGGTCCTCTAGCGGTGAATTTTTATTAATTCCCACAGTAACAAACTCCATAAAAGTTTATAAGAGATCAAATTGGACAGAATCTGTAAAGGAGTTTAAATTGAAAGAAAGTGAAATCAATATAATTGATTTCCAATTGTCTTCGAATGACAAACATCTAGCAGTTTTGTATTTCGATTTGTCTGTTAAAATTTTTGATTTTAAATCCACAAATATTGATAAAGAGATGTCAATTGATTTAGATGGTAATTACCCAATTAATTTAGCTTGGAGGGAGAATGATTTATACGTTGGCACAACCCTCGGTGAAATCATTCACATCAAAGATATTATTGATAACACAACGAATAATACAACTAATGAACTATTCTTGGAAGAGGCTGACGAACTGGAAGATGAAGGAAACAATACAGATAAATTATTAAATGACTCGGAAGCAGAAGAGGAAGCTACAGCCAAAAATATTGATAAACTATCAAGTGATGATATTAGATTGCACGAAGAAGATTCTATGGTTATTGACCAAGACGAAGATGGATCAGATTACTTTAATAGAGATAACAATACATATTTTGATGATAGACAATCAAGAAAACGTCATAGGCCAAATGGTAACGGGTTTATGTCATCTAGACCATATTATTCAATAACAGATTTGAATAGAGAGGCGAAACTTACACCATATTCGCCTGGTTCGACTCCATGGAGTAATAAAGACAAATCTTTATCAAAGGTAGACAGAAGGTATTTGTTTATGAATTCAATAGGCTATGTGTGGTCGGTGAAAAACCTATCGAATGAAGATTGTATTAATCAACAGAGTATAACAGTTTCATTTTTTGATAGATCTGTTAATAAAGATTACCACTTTATTGATTCAGACAGATATGATTTATGCTCAATCAACGAAAAGGGCGTGTTATTGGGTGTATCTGGCGATGAAGATGCCAAAGACTATAATAATGGAAAAATATATTATCGAAGCCATAGTGAGACTCAAGATGCATGGGAAAGAACAATCCCACTTTTAAAAAATGAATTTATCACTTCAATCAGTATAACTAATAATTCAAAGTATGTCTCAGATAATAATGCTAAAATTATAATTGGTACCAATTTTGGGTATGTCAGATTCTTCAATTTGTTCGGCGTTTGCATTAATTTAATTAAAACAACACCAGTTGTAACACTAATCTCCTCATCAAATTCTGTAATGTTTATGGTTAATCAAGTCTCATCCAATGTCTATAGCTACTCCATAATCGATGTCAATGACGATTATAAATTCATACAACAGGATATTTTGTTGCCATTGAAAAAGTCAATTGATAATCCAGACTTACCTTTAATTAAAGGTTTATTCTTTAATGAATACAATGATCCATGTTTAGTTCCAGGTATTGATGACACATTGCTTGTTTTGCAATCATGGCGTGAAACAAATAACTCGAAATGGATCCCAATATTGAATTGTAAGAATATCGTTACGGAATATGGCACAAATGAAAATAAGAAAAACTGGAAATGCTGGCCATTAGGTTTATACAAAGATCAATTAAATTGCTTGATTTTAAAGAACAATGACCAGTATCCTGGATTTCCATTACCTTTACCTATAGAATTGGGTATAAAATTACCAATTTTAATACCCAATAAGCCTGGACATGGAAATAATGAAGCCTTAGAGCAAGGGAATAACGAGACGCAGTCTAATCCAATTGACGAGGAAGATCCTGAGGAAATCTTCTTGAGGTCGCTCACTATGGGTAAGCTTGTCAGCGACTCGTTAAATGATGACTTCAACGAAGAAGAAAATGATGAAATCATGGAAAGACTACAAGGATATAGTGTTAGCTTTGATAAATCCCTATTAAAAATATTTGGCAATGCTTGTAAAGACTATAAGTTGAAAAAAGCATTTAGTATTGCAAAATTAATCAAAACTGATAAAGCTTTATTCGCTGCTTCGAAAATTTGTGAAAGAATGGATCTTCCAAGTCTAGCAAACAAAATTAGTAAATTAAGGGAAGATTTAATTAATCTAAGCGATGAAGATTAATTCAACCTAGATTTCACGACTACAAATTTGATCTTTGTGTCTAATATAAACAGTATAATTTATTATTCAAAATGTAAGTATATGTACAAAGAACAAATAAAATTACTAATCCATTCACAATATATATGTATGATTAGTCTTATTACAGTATCAACTTCTTCAATTTATCCTTGTTTAAAGTTAGTTGGCATTGTTTAAAACTGCTTTTTGATGTAATGGTAAATAATTGGGGTAATCCATAAGGCAGAAGCAATTAAACCTGCAGTTTTTAAAGTATCAATGGCGTATTTTTCTTGTAACTTTCTTTGTTCTTCACTTGATTGAGCTCCTGGACCTCCGTACATTTTTAATATTTTATATTGTTCGATGATTAACTATAATAAAACAAGAGTAAAAGATGTTGCTGTTTAGTTCGAAATATGGCAAAGGCTAGAAAAAATTTGATAAAATTTGTGAAAAATTTACCCGGACTATTAACTGATACAACTGAATGAAGACAATACACTTTCTATAGTATTTAGAGTTGTTTCTACCATTGTATTTATCATAGCCAGTATTTTCTTATCAAAGGAAAATGACGTCAATAAAACCTTTTCAAATAGAAGATTTATTTGATATAAATCCAGTGAATTTGGACCCATTGACCGAAAACTTTAATTTGTCATTCTACTTCCAATATTTGATAGATTGGCCATCGTTATTCTTCAAATCAACAGAAATATATCATGATTTCGATCAACAATATGAGATTAGTGGCTATATGATGGGAAAAGCTGAAGGGAAATTATCCAAGAAGGAATGGCATACTCATATCACGGCAGTCACGATTAATAATCAATATAGAAGAATCGGCCTTGCGTCCGATCTATGCTTGCAATTAGAGGAGTTGACTAGTGTCAAGCCGTACGAAACCTTGTTTATCGACTTGTTTGTTAAGGTTACAAATACATTGGCCAGACAGCTATACGAGAAGCTAGGGTACAGTGTGTATCGCAGAGTTGTTGGATATTATGGGCGAGACATGCCGCAAGACAGAAGTAAGATAAATGACGAGACTGATGCGTTTGATATGAGGAAACTGTTACCAAGTGACATTAATAATGAAACAATCAGAAAGGATGGCGACAAAGTGTACGTGCTACCTCAAGAAGTGGTATTTTGAGACTTCAGCTTTGTTAGAGTTTCTTGGTACTCTGTTTTATGGATGTATATTGTTATTCGATAAATGAGCTATGCTTTTTTCACATCCCATTAGTTAGTGTACTTACTTTTTTCAAGCAATTGCTCTTTCATACTAATTTTTCTTAGATTCATAATCCTGATGCATCGTTTTTGATCTGGTCTTTTAACTAGTCTGAGTTATGAATCCTACAATCATAGTGATTAAACACTATAGATTTTGAGTTCCTGTTGGTAGTTTATACGAAATACGACATTGTTCCTTGATTATGTATACAACCATACACAAAGTTAGATAACTGAGATGAATGGTTGTAGCAACAACGTGTCCCCTGTATTTCCATATAGTGATAATTTACATTAATAGCATATAATAATATGAAGTTGACAGTACTCAATGTTTGATGATGGAAAACTTGAATGTATTAACAGCAGCTTCTGCCAAAAAGAATACACTGCCATATCTTTCAAACAATATTATTTTTTCTTGGTAAACAAGCTGAAAGCCTTCATTAAGCTACCCTGAGTTACTTCAGTTCGGCAAAATGATACTGTGAAACTTATTCTATTGTGTCGTTGACTTTGAATAAACACCACAGCTACAGAGCATCATTTGCGACTATTTTTATTGGCTAAGAAGAAAAGCGGACAATCTTCCAAATTTCAAAAAGAAACTTAAAAAAATCAAGATACACGTATCTTACAGCTTCATTTAACTCTCTAATGTTTCTTTAAGCTAAGTATAGGGCTGGTTTCTGTCTGGTTTATATAAATTTATAAATCATTGTTGGAACACCGAAAGACTGATATTATTTCCTAATTGGGAATGGACATAAGTCACGGGCCTCCACTTTTCTTTTGAAATGGTCAAAATAACATGATATTATAAGTAGTCATTGCCTTCATACCATTTCAAGTCTTCTTTTCTTCTTAAGTAAGATTAATAATACATCAATATGTCTAAGAGACCGTCAAATAGGAATAAACTCCTTTTACGGGGAGAAACTTTGTCGAATTCGTCCTCACGATCCGCTTCAAGAGCAAGGACGCCAACGGTTGATGGGGAAGAAAATGGATCATTGGATGTTAATTTTCAGAGCATTGAGGAGTTATTGACTTCCAAATTAGAGTCTTTACAATCATACTTAGGACAGCAAGAAAGTGTCGAACAATCAAAAGAAGTTGGTTCTTTGAATAAAAACGCTCAAGATTACAAACAAAGATCAGCTAACCAGTTAAATAAGCTAAGAGTTCAATCAGGGACTACCAGCATAAATGATATAATATATTCGTTGTCAATGTCACGTACTGAGGTTTCATCGCAATCTAGAGAGATGTTATTGGCACAATTATATAAGCTAGTTGTTTCAAAGCCCTTGGTTATTTATAACGAGGAACATGCTGGAACCGATAATTATGTTTCCACAGATAAAATTCTGCAATTAATTAAGATATTTTTGAGTGGCGACTACAGGTCAGCTTCAGAATTTTTGTTATTGTTTCGATCAATCATTGCTTTAATAGCGAGTGACATTGAGGAATTTGGCACTTTAGTAACTCCTGAATTTTTGGGTTATATTGAAAAACTTATTCACGACCCTCCTAATAATATAATAACGAATGAAAATAAATCCAGTTTGATTACTGGATTATCTGGATTATTATTAATTTTGTATAATGGATCTTCCAATTTTGGTATTGATGAAAGAATAAACTGGTTAGTTGAGCTAAGTGAGGGCTATAGTTTAAGTTCTATTACTTTAAACAAACAAATCGAAACTGGTGAAAGGGAATACTCAACGGTATTTGATGAAAGTGACGATAAAAAAATCGTTAGTGAGTCCTTGGCCAAAGTAAACGCTGAAGCATCAGTTGCTATCTCAGGTCTCCATGCATCAGGCTGCCTTTTAACCTTAATGACTAGAGGTGGTTATTTAAATGAATTTATCACTGATTTAATGCCAAAGTTAATAAATTTGGTTGACAATGATGAAAATTTTGAAATTGCTAAAGCCGCTGGTAGGGTGATAGCATTATGCTATGAACTTTACACTTATGAGGAAGTTGAGGAAGAGCTAACTGATGTAGATGAATATAATTATAACTCACCATATTATGAACAGGGGCCATTATTCTCAATTATTGAAAGATTAGCTAACATCTCATCTAAGAAACTTTCTAAAAAGGACAAAAAAAAAACTCATTCAATTTTTAGGGATGTCTTAAATACTTTAACCAGTTATACAAATCCAGAAAAAAGAATAGAGATATATAAAAGATCACCAGAAGGCTTAGAAATTATAAATTCTCTAATAGATTCTACTTATATCAAACTATCTAAAACTAGGTCATTACCAATTAATAGCTGGTTTCTTTATTTAAGATTAATCCATTTGAAATGGTGTTTCAGTTTTGGAGTTCACAATCAATTAGTAAGCAATGATTCAATTAAAGATATTTTAAAAGAAGCACCATCCAGTTATCAATTGAGATATGGTATGAATGATACCTTGGTAACTGATGATTCTGAATTAAACACAAGTTTCAGTTGTTCTTATTTAGGTGACAAATTTGCGACCGATGATAAGAAAAGAACTGAAATAATTAGGAAAGCAAGGTTTAACAAATTAACTGAAGAAATTGAAAATTTGCAAATTGATTGACTACTGTATGAATAGTAAATTCAATTTGCATGTTTGTTCTCTCTTTAATACATTATTTATTAGTTAACTTTTTAATATCATTCTTTTACGAAATTTGTAGACTCAATGTTATTTCGTGGTTGGAACAGTTTTTGACTTTGACTTTTGATAAATCCTCAACTACATACGCTGCTCCAGCTTCAATTAAAATATCGTTACTAAAAGTAGTAGCGATTCCAATAGCTTTGAAACCGGCATTCAAACTTGCTTGAATTCCTACTGGAGAATCTTCAAATACAATGGCTTTATTATCAGGTATCAAATCTTTATTCACCAAATTATTCATTCGAACTATTTTTCGAAACCCCATTAAATAGCCTTCAGGATTTGGCTTACCTTCAGTTACATCATTTGCGGTGATAAAGACTTCCGGTTTTTTAAGCTGGCTAAATAAGTTTTCAAACCATCCATGAGCCAAATCTTTTGTCCCAGAAGTAATAATTGCCCAATAATTATGATAGTATTTATTGATGTAGGATAATAGCTCCGTAGCACCATTAACCTCCTTAGCTAAGTGCCCAAAATTTTTAACTATACCATGCTCGAATTTATTGATTGAATCGATATCATTGGGCTTATAAGGAAACCACCTTTTGAAAGTTTCCGAAGTTCTTGTACCGTGAGCTGATTTAAGTAGTAATGCTGAATCAATTGGATTTTCGAAGTACTTTAAATTATGTTGTTGGGCTTCAAATTCCCAAGTCTCTTCTACTGACGGAGTAGAATTCACTAACGTACCATCCAAATCAAATAATAGTACATTTGTTGTTAACGTAACTTGAGTCATTATAGGCGTTATTTCTTGTTGTATCTTGTACTAGTAATCGCTTAATTTCAAGATTTAGACCAGATCTAAACTTCTGGTGGTTGGACTGAATGAGTGCGTCATATGTAATTATCCTTTCTTTTAATGCGATTCACATTTGTTTGCACCCATCAAAGTCTTAATATTGAGCTTGAGACTTACTTGTTACTACTTAGTAAATACTTTATAACTTAAAATAGTTTCTGTTAATTAAGATTTTATGAGAAATATGTATAGTTGCCAAATATAAGTCAAATTTCATGGCCATTGAAACCCCAATGCAGAACCAACTTGGGAGCTTCAAAGTACTAAAACTAGTTCACCCAGTATCTACATAATTTGAGAAAGACCTTAAGTGGTTCTTTTAATTAGTCTGCGTTAGACGGGAAGCAGCCGGTATGAATTTTATCTTTTTGACTTTGCTGTAGAAACACCAGTGATTTAGCAATAAAGCGATTAGGTTCTCCATCGAACTGACACAAGTTACATTAATTCTTATGCTTTTAATATTTTTACTTATGTTAAATGTGATTGATACGAGAAACAAATAATCAAACAAGTTGAACAGAATAGTAGTACATTAGTTGTTCAAGATTAGAATATGCTTAATCCTTAAAATAGCAAAGAAATGTTAATTAATTTGGAAGCCTTGGAACAGAGCTAAACACATGACATAAGACTATGTTAGAAGAAAATTAGTTATGTCCAAGGAATATTTATATCTTGTCATACATCAGCTCTGGATCAAAAGTTGATATAACTGGACAACCATTTTTGATACGAAGTATATAATTATTTTCGACCATTAAATAATATAATTTCATATCATATTCATAGTTCCATTTACCAAACACCTCCATGTTAAAATCCTTAAACCATTTTAAGTAATCAGTCCAGACATTAGGTTTGTCCATTAATTGCATTGAAATTAAACACAAAGATGAATAAATAAATAAAATCCTTAAAGCAAAAACGTTTTTTGACTTAATTAGATTGTGAAATTCATTGCCAATCAATAATGACCATAGATATAATGGAACTGGATACCTCCATTTAGGAACTCTGTAAATTGAAATATTCAATAATTCAATTGCATCTGACAAAATTTCAAACTCATTAGATAAAATTGAATTAATAATTGATATTGACTCAAAATATTCACTTAATTGTTCCCTCAATTTAATAATTACTGGAAATTTAGCCCGTTTTATGTCTTTAGGACTGTCATCCTCATCTTGAATGAATAAATATTTGTAGTTGGTCTGCTTTAGTGTATCATACGACAATATTATAATTGCTCTAATACCTTGGCAAATGGAAATCATATCTGGCACATGGGAATCAAATGAAACTAAAGGTAGTAACTTATGAGGTTGAATCCCTAAAAATGCAAATATCAAAATTCCAGAAATAACTAATTCTGCAGCTTTTGACGGATCAACAATTTGATTTTTATGGACTTCATCCAGTATCAGTCTGTTTTGTTCTTTAAGACTCTCCATAAAATATTCCAATGTCCGAATGTATAAAATGTTCTTAGCGTCCACGAAATTCACATTTAAATCAAATATATCGCAAAAAGCGCCTTTATTATGTCTGATACTATCTTCATTCCAATATCCGTCGTTATCACAGTTCTTTATATAATCTAAATCACATAAATACAGCATCCTAACTGCGGAAAACGAATATACACAATTCTTAACTAAATCACTTTGAAGGAATAGTGACGGAACCTGATATCTCCATACTCTGTCCACCTGTAAGTTCACGTTGCAAGAAAATGATGGTATGCAATAACAATTAAAAAAATTCAACAACCGTAGCTCAAATTTAGAAATTCGCAATTGAACAGTAGGCGAATTCAAAACCAATAGACTTGTAAGAGACTCAAAGCTAAGATCTCTGTCAACTTTTGTTTTCATCTCGTTATTATTCAACTTTCGTTGTTTCATTCTTTTAGATTCGTACGGCTTGGAGGTAACTTTCTGGTAAATACATTGCCGGTTTGTATCAACACAATATTCACAACTGGGTTTACTTTCATTGCAATAATGACTAAGTTAGAACTTAATCTCTCAAACTTATCTGTTAAAAAGTAAGACATACCTTAATTCTTAGCTGCTTGCAGCTAAGGCATCCATTCCTAGACCTAGTCCCCTTCGGTTGAACTACAGCCATATTTACTGGTTTCTCAAAATCCATAATGTACACTAAGATCAGAATAATAAACAGTTTGATTCTGCAGCCCTATAGAGAACATTCAAGGGTTAAGGGCTATTATTAATAGAAAGTGGCGATGATAAGGGCTGTATTAGATAGACTTAAGTGCTTACGTAATATCAAATATGGAGCTATAAGACTAGCACATTTTGATTGAACTCTTGATGATGGTTTTAAAGTAATACAATATTATTATTCTATTCATGATATATTACAAATATATTAAAATGTAGGTAGATCAGAAACAAATAATACATCTATATTAAAGAATTATTTTAGACATACTCATAAGCGCATAAAACAAGATGAAACATTAAAGATATAAATAGTAACAGCAGAATCAAAAGTCATCACATTATTGAACAACAAAGTGTTCAACATCGAATCTATTAGGTGAAATACCCATCTTACCAATGTAGTCTTTGGCATCGGCTTTCATTTTTGAAGCGGTTTCTTCATCCCAACCTAAATCCTTCTTCATGATTTCGACAACGCCGTCAACAGCACTTAATGCTTCTCTTGCATTTAAGAACGCCAATCTTGTTCTTCTAGCTAAGAAATCAATTGGAGTTCTAATGTACTCATACTTTAAGGAGTATTTCAATTCAGCGATGGTGAATGGTTCGTCAAATGACTGATATGACAAATTGTTTTCGGCCGAAGCAGATTTTTCTGAAGGCTTGAAGCTTTTGTTTGCAGCCAAGGTGATTGGCAACTTGTTGTAGTCTGATTGGTGGTATAACTCTAAGATTAATGAAGCTCTTGAACCGTAGTTATGTGATAAATGCTTAGCTAATTTTAAGGGAATTCTATACTCATGAATCAATCTAGCCGAGTAGTTCTTTGAATAATCTTCACCACCAGCTAAAATAATCTTATTTGTTTGACAAGGTAATAAACTGGAATTTTTGCCATCAAAATCATAATCTTTGACTAAGGTATCAACTGTTTCTTGGGCCATTTCTCTATAAGTGGTCCATTTACCACCGGCTATAGTTAATAAACCTGTTGGAGATTTAGTAATTAAGTGCGAACGAACTAAACCTTGGGTACCATCAGCTTTTGCGTCCTTACCTTTAGGTAATTTTTTTGGATCACGAACTAACGGTCTAATACCAGACCATGCAGATAAAACATCTTCTCTATTTACTGGGAAAACAATGTACTTTTGCAATTCTTTTAAGATATCTTGAATTTCTTCTTCAGATGGAATTGGGTTTTCAGGAACACTTTTTAAAGGAGTATCAGTAGTACCTGCTAAAACTTTACCTTGCCAAGGCAAGAAAAACATAACTCTACCATCAGAAGTTGAAGGATCTAACAAACCCATATCCCTTGGGCAATAGTACTCTGGTAAAACAACGTGGACACCACTTGAAGGAACAACCATCTTTGGTGGCTGTTCAACCTTTGATGGCAAGCCAATTGGATCTTCATCCATTTCTAAAATTTTGTCAGCAAATGGACCAGTCGCATTAACAGTAGCAGTGGCTCTAACGGTGTGTTCTTTACCGGTTTCTTTGTCGACAGCAATAACTCCAACTACTTTATTATCTTCTTTAACTAGTTGCTTAACATCCATATAATTTAAAACAGTAGCACCGTTATCGATGGCAGAGATAGCTAATGTAGCATTCATTCTTGCGTCATTGAAAGTACCATCATGATAAACACATGTAGCCTTCAAATTGGAGTCATCCATCATTGGCGCAATAGCACTAGTCATTTCTTTCGAAAAGATGGTTGAACTTCTTAAATTTTGGTATCCAGCGAACCAGTCATACATTTTACAACCGAGGAAAAAATACGGAACCTGCCACCATTTGTAAACAGGAATCATAATAGGTAATACAGAACACAAATGAGGAGCAGTCCTTAACATATTGGCTCTTTCGTTCAATGCTTCGATGACTAAATCCAACTGTGCTTTTGATAACTGAAATATAGCTTTTTCTAAGTAACGGACACCACCATGCGCCATCTTCGTAGACTTCGACGAAGTACCAGATGCAAAATCATTCTTCTCCAACAAACAAACATTTAACCCTCTAGTCGCAGCATCAACCGCAGTACCAGTACCGGTAGCACCTCCTCCGATAATCAACACATCAAACTTCGGCGTGGACTCCAACCTAGACAACAACGTTTCTCTTGAAGGTGGTGGTGGTAACTCCTTCTTCAATGGCATGTATGAGTTAGTTAAATTAGGAACCTTTGGTGGTCTAATAAAATCTAAATAAACTATCGTTCCACCAATAGCTGCCGAAGCGGCTAACGCAGTCTTAGCTAATTTTGAGTGAAAAATTCTAGACATTATTAGCAATATAACTTTCGAATTTTTCTAATTAACTAGAATAAATAAAAAAAATCTAAATCTATAAGTTTAATAATAATTAATAAATGAAAATCCAAAAAAGAATAATATCTGTACAACTCTAATAGAGAAAAAAGAAAACTACTGCTTTTTTATATTGTATTGAGAGGATGTTCGTGTTACTGTTGTCGGTTCAAAAAAAAGAAAAAAAAGAATGAAGAGCCCAAACGAGAGTGTGCATATAAAATGGTTTTTCTACATCTTTTGTGGAATGGGGCTGTCAGTAGACAGCATAAATACATAGCAATCATATCTAGATATTTCCATTTGAGAATGATCGGCTATGGCTATATTGTTAACCTATTAAGGTATAAGCTTGCTGGTTTATTAGAGTTTTTGAGTAATGGCGATATTAGATTACTAAACTTTTATATGCAATTGTGTATTTCGTTAAAGAACTGAATCGTATTATACAGTCAACTCTCCTTCCTGCTAATTTGAGATAATGGCAACATGTGCTCTATCCTCGCTGTAATAAATCCACTAAGCCGAATCACGGGAAATTAAAATATATTTTGTGAGTCAAAGAGTTTTCTTCAAAGAAGAGAGCTAGTATGACGATAAGTAACCTGTAGTAAGTTTGTTTATACAACATTGCTATCAATGCTTAGAATTAAAGAACTAGAACGGTCAGACTCCATTAAAAAAACTGCATTAGCCCCACACTAAGTGCTCGTTATTACAATGACTCTTCATTTCTCTCTGAAAGATGGTCCAACCGCGGTAAAACGTTTGCAACACCTAATATGCACACTAGGTACTTCTAGAACGCAGGTTACACATAAAATAGAAATGAGAGCTAGGATCATATTCCATTTGAGCTTATATATAACACCAGCTATAGAGGTTACAAATGAATTTTAGAAAGGTTGAGGCTAGAAATGTTAAAATAGATAATTTGGAAGAGTATCTGTCTTAGAAATAGCTCCCATGCTAGACTGTCTCAAACTTAATGTGCATTAATTTCCTTCAACTCCTGTTTTTTGCAACAAGGACGAGTACCGCTTGACCGAACGCAGGTGTAAAAACAAATTATTGGCTAAAAGGATAATTGGTCTCTGATATCTCTGTTTCTTAAAGGCTGAGTCTCAATAGAAGGCTGATATATTAGAGTTAATTAAATTTTCGCCTGATTGCTATACCTCGGAATAATTTTTCCTAATAATGCATAACTCAAACAGCAATGCTCCACTGCCAGCCCTCCAACCTAGCATTTCGTATAAACCGGTGAACACATCGGTCATGCACATGAATACATTGGAATGATAGGTTCAGCCATTAGTAGCACTAGCGTGGAAGCTATAACGTATATAGGCATTGATGTGCAATAGTAGCTAGGTGCTTGATAAGAAGTCATCCCGAAAAAATGCATCGTTGTAAGAGAGGTGCGCATGTGTTGCTTATGCTTTATTTACCTGATAATTCGCTACTGTGTTGTTTTGAAAGATTATTTAGCCTTGGTAATGAGGTATACCAAACAGACATTTTTCACGATTTTTCAAGTTATTGGTGTTCCTTCTCTCAAATATAGGTCAATGATACCTATTTGATTGAAACAGATAAGTAACTGACATTAGAATAAAATAGAATTTAAGTACTGAATGAAACTATTTGTTTCTATTGGTTGGCTTGTTTGTAATATATCTGGAGGGCATTTAAGTATCTCTTCCAATTCTGTAAAGCCAATTTCATTCGATTAGTTTATTCATTCTCTGAGCCATACAAGAAGACAATTAATATGTGGATATCAACAGATCAGCCAAATTTGGTATAGAACCTAGCAGTTCGTTTGAGGTGTCCCTCCTTAACCTTATAGTTGGTTCCGGCATTGGTACTTTTCATCTTTATGTATTCTACTAAAATACATGTCTGCAAAGCATATTTGCATCATCCAACGGCACAAAGTAAGCAAGTATATTTAGTTCATGGATTGACTAAGTCATTTTATATACAATATAGATCTTTTGCTTTACAAAATCTCTATCTAGAACAATATTTAAAATTGGTTTCTGGAGACCACAGCTCTATGCAATTAGCTAAACATGATAGGAAATTTTTAAATTTGCATTACTATATCCACTGGTTATTTTACCTTTTCCTTTTGTAAAAGCTAAGTATATAACAAGTTTGAGCAATTCTAAGTTCTTCCCTGAGCTAGTAGCTGTGATAATTCTCTATTATGCGCTCAGATACTTATCTATCGAAACTAGAGAAGCTTACTTCGTTATATACACTTCCTCTATCCTCTTATTCTTCTTTATGTTTATCAACTCTTAGGGATGTAGCAGTAACTGCTGTCTTTTTCATTTCCAAATATAATTTCTTTCACCTATTTATCAGTATTTTAAGTTTTTTGCACCCGTTTGCAAGTGATTTGGACCTCTTTAAGAAATTGACCATGCTTAAATTCCAGTATAAAGAAAAACTAAGATTCCAGTTTTGGTCCATTAAATTTACATAAAGTATCTAAATGTTATTTTCTAGCTATAAGGGGTAGTTTTTCATACTGAATTCGGAACTCTTCTTTACAAGATATAGTGGATATTATAAACATAGTACTGCACATTATTTTCATTATGTAATCAAAATTAGCCACCAGAATAGAACCTAAAAGAAGTAATACATATTAACTAATAATTGTACTATCAAGAAGATATTATTATTATTATTCAAAAGAGCATAAGAAATGTCATCGGAGGACTTATCTGGGGAGAGACGACAATTAATTACAGAATTTAAAGCTGTTACCGGTTTGGAATCAGATGAGAACGATGATAAAATTATCCAATTATTGACGATTAATAGTTTCAATTTGAACAACTCAATTTCAAATTATTTTGATAGTGGGTTTTCATCAATTGAATCTCATTCGGTTGCTTCTGGTGCGGAGATATTGGATAACGAGAATAATGATAGTCGATTAAATCATAGGGCAAATAGTCGGACCAACCAAGACTCGGTCATTAATCTACAAAACCAACTATTTTTGGATAACTTTTTACCAAAATTGCCTAAAGCACCAAAAATTTCGAATCATTGGCAGTTGGAGGTTGGTATTTATTCGTCATTGAATGATGATAGTAAATCACAGAATACTTTAGATTGTTCTGATGATAGCGAGAAGAAGTCCTTATCGACTTCTCCATTTCAGTCCCTTTGGTTGATTTTATTAGTAATTCCTAAAACTTTATTGCAGTTGATAATATCATTTTTCAAGTATTTCTTTGGTAGCTCAAGCTCAAGCAAATTAATTACTTTAAATAGATTCCCAAAATCGTTCAATTACGATAATTACACCTATAATTTCAAGTTTTTACATTGGTTGGCAAATGAATTAAATAATGACATGAGTGAGGGAGCACAAAGTGATGATAATGAAACAAGCAACGAAGAGAAGGAGCTGCTAGAAAAAATAGATTCTATGATAGATTTTGAAGATTTGAGACAACCTTCAATTTTGGACCAATATAATATTAAAGACAGTTATTTTAATGAAGCTCACGAGAATGTCCAAAAAAATTATTCCTGGCTATTAGTTATTTTAGTTAATAATAATAAAGAGACAGTAAAATTTTTAACAAAATTATTAACCAATTCAACCTTCAATAAATTATTCAACAAAAATAATGGTTTTTTCAAAGAAAATACTATTTTCACTCAGAATATTGACAAATCCCCTGAGGCATTTGAGGTCGGTCAAGTTTATAAAGTCAAAAAGATACCATATATAATGCTAATCAGCAATGTTTCAAGTAATCCATCCATCCTCTCGTCAATGTCGACAGTCTATAAATCAAATCTTTCGGCTAACTTTATTGTTGAGGAGGAATTAAATTCAACAGTTAAAAAAATCATAAGGAACTTAAATAAACTATTAGACTCATTTCACCCTCAGCTTATCACTCAAAGAATTGACCAGCAAGAAATCGAACTCGCCAGGTTGATTAAACAACAACAGGATGACGCTTACACTCAATCACTAGAAAAGGACAGATTGAAGAAGCTACAAAAGGAAAAGGAGCTAAAATTAAAACAAGGCCTCGAAAGCTTAATCAAAAAGAGAGAAAACTTTTTATTTAAACTAATCAAAGATAAATGGATGAACAACCTCAGCCTGGAAGAACAGACAACAAAAATAGCAGTCAAACTACCAAATGGAAACAGAATAATTGAAGTTCTACCGAAGTCAATTACTGCCAATGAATTGTACTTGTTTGTGGAGTTAAAACTTTTTATCAATGATTTAATTAATTCTACATTGAACGAATTAGTTAATGAAGATGCGGTATTAAATTACATTGAAGAATTAGAGACTATTGAAGAAAGTATAACAACCAGTGAATATTTTAGTCAGTTCACTTTCAAATTTGAATTAATTCAACCATTTCCAAAGAAAATCATTAAGTCTGGTAATGAAACTATCAGCACTATTTCTGAGTTGAGATCTGGTGCCAATTTACTTGTTGAATATATTGAAGATGAAGATGAAGATGAAGATGATGTTGAACTCGAAGAATAGTTTATATAGAATATATGTTCAATTGTTAGTCTTTTGTAGCCTTTTGTAGTCTTTATCTATTTGTATATAGCCAGTCAAAACCTTTCTCACGTGTAGTTTTAGAAATTCAACCAGCTTTGATTCTCCCTTGTTGTCAAGCATGCCAAAATAAACGATATATCAAAGTCATTAACTAACTGATAATTTATTATTGCTTATTATTTTGAAATATCAATTTATTCTTTATATCATACTAATGGCAAGTCGTCAATCAAAATTGGAAGCGGAGAAGTTAGCCATTATCCAGAAGTCATTATCCAATAGCCGTGGTCGGTCTCAATCTCCTTCACGGTCAGGAAACAATAGTCGATCATCATCAACACTGAATGAAGAATTTAATAAAGAATTAAAGTGGTCCATCACTAATCATGATCCACTGGAAAGGGTTGTTAGACAGGGTATGGAAAATGAGGATAAAAATACCAAAGAAGACGAGGTATGGGATAATGAAGTTAGTGAAGAAGAGCATATTAGTGATGATGATGATAACGAGAAATTTCAGTATGATGACACCGGTAACGTTTTACCAAACTACGCATGTCATGATGAGAAAATTAATGAAATATCATCCATATTGGAAAATTCTAATTTAAATGACCAATCAACTATTAAAAAGTTGGAAGAATTAACGGCAAATGAACGAGCCTTTGCAAATGCTAAAAGGATTGGTAATGAGGTTGATAAAGAAGTATTAGATAGATTGGCAAATGATAAGCAGAAATTGACTGGTGAAGAGACTTTAGACTTAAGTAAAACTGACCAAGATGCTTTGGCTCGTAGACAAAAATTGGAGAACTATTCAGAATATAGAAGAAAAATTATCGACCGAGAGAACGATAACTTAAAACCTGTTGAAAGTCCCAGCCGTGAAGAAGCGTCATCTGAAGAATCGAAAGATCAGACATCATCAGCGGGCGAAGAACTTCAAGGTTTCATGGTTCCTTATACTTCTGCCGTCGAAGATAAATTAGATAGTGAATTTGCGTCAAAATTAAATGAAAGTATTAAAGAAGGAGAAATTGATTCAAACAAAGCTCAATCAAGAGTAATTCAAACCATAACAAGAGGTAGTTTCTTCCAACTAATCAATCCAAAAGTTAAACCGAAAATGTTTCTTGTTTGTATGGATTTTTCCCCTGAATCAATATTTGCATTAGAATGGTGCCTTGGTACTGTTTTAGTTGATGGCTCAGTATTATTTATTGTTTGTGTTATTGAGGAGAATGATAACAACCATCATCTAAAAGGCAATTCCTTGAATGAATCAACAAGGGAAGATTACAGGATCAATATGTTGAATAAAGCGAAACAACAAGTGTTAAATTTACTAAAATTGACTAAGCTACAAATTCATGTAGTTATTGAAATCATCCATCATCCTATTCCAAGACATTTAATTTTAGAGTTTATTGATAACTTACAACCTACTTTAGTTGTAGTTGGCTCAAAGGGACAGTCTGCCATTAAAGGTGTATTGCTAGGTTCTTTGTCAAACTACTTAGTTACTAAGCTGTCAGTTCCAGTTATGGTTGTCCGGGAAAAATTGAAAAAGATTAATAGATTTAAGAGTGGTTCTTCAGTCTTTTCAAATAATATTAAACCATTAACATTATCGGAAGCAAGGATCGATTAAAGTTTTTTGTATGTACTATTTTATTTCAATTTGGTAAGTTATTATTGTTATTCCTATTTTGTATATTTTTTTTATTTTTAGTTTAGTTCCTTGATTACAGTTAAGCGTTCATCAATTCCGTTGTCTAACATGCTCATGACTTAAATATACAACTTTTAAAAAATAAAAACTTTATACATGCATTTATTAAAAGAATACCGTAACCTGTTAATTTCTAGCTTGAAACCCTCATAAAAAATACCGAACCCCAATACTTAAATAAAAATTTATAGAAATATCTAAATCTTAAAAATATAATTCATTGAAACTTTTAGAAGTAAATTGTCTTGTACATTCTGCCGCTGGACATTTCCTTGGCGCAAATAGTAGCGGGTTATCAATAGTAAATCCAGAAGGTTGTCCTCTGGCTCTGGAGGGTCTATTGCCAATATTCTTAACACATCTTCCACAAAAAACATGTCCACACTTAGCAACAAAAACTCTTTTAGATAATGCTATGTCAGCTTCTGAACATTGCTTAATACAAAACCATGGAGCTTGACATCTATACTCTTTAGCATATCCTTCTAAATTCTCGTTATATCTAGAATCAGTTTCAAAATTCTCGGAAATACCTTCACCCAACATAATACCACATAGTTCACAGCATAATTTTGAATCAGGTTTAATGTAGTTAGTGTAGCCCTTAAGCTCATTTTTAGTTAAGTTTTTCTTCTCCTCTAATGATTTTCTATTGAATATATTTTCACTCGCCAACCTTGAATCAAGAGCATGCTCATTATCTCTTTCAATTCTTGCCATAATAGAACCTTCAATGTCATTACTATCATTTTGTGAAACAGATGGGTTGTGCATAAAAAGACTCCCGAATAAATGCATCGGTATTTCAAATTGTTCTAACTGTTCTAATTGTAGAAATGCACTTTGTGGTTGCGGGCGAGCTCTAGTTCTTCTTCGTAAATTTCTGGTGTTATTGGATTGGTTAACATATCTATCTCCCGACTGATAGGAAATCCTTCGTATTTCATCTAAGATATTAGAAAAGTTACCTGTTTGGAAGTCGCCGGGACGAGTATGGATTACACTTCCTCCAAGTTGATTGCTAAGTTGTCTTAATAAATCCCTGCTACGATCGTCCATATTTCTATCAAAATAAGGCTGATTGATTTGTCTTTCATCAATAAGCTGAACATCATCATCGTCATCTATTCTCCTTCTAATATTTCTGATTTCTGGCTCTGAATAGTCTCTTGCCCGTATTCTATTTTGGGTATTGTTTCGTGAAGTTTGAAGCTGTTGTATTCTATTTACATGGGTTATTTGAACATCATCATCACTATTATTATTATTATTATTATTATTATTATTATTATTATTGCCACCCTCTTCATCCTCAATAACTAATAAATTTCTCGGATTACCGCTTCTTGGATCTTCACTATTCGGTTGTCTATCTGATGCCAACACTTCGACTTCTTCATCAGACGATATCTCTATAACTTCATCTTCAGGTTGAGGTAGTTGTCTTTCAGCGGGAGCTCCCTTATTTTGTTTCTCTGGGCTATTAGATACACTCGTTGTATCAGCCGGCATGTTTGCTCGTATTACACTTCCTGTTACAAACTAGGGATCTTATGAAAACTAGGAAACTAATCTACTAATTGATGTAAAAAATTTTCAAAATGAATAGGCTTGTTGAATAACTAATCTATACCTATATCTTCTAACTCGATTTGGTGAACAATATAGATCGCCACTATGTATTGTAAAAAATATAAGAAAGAAACAAGAAATAGATTGACTATAATCTAAATGATTCTCTTACAAATAAAAAATTGCCGTTTTGGGATAATATTATATGCAGTCACCCAAAAAACACACCAAGCTATAACCAAAATGTCTAGTGACTACATCAGTGACAGTATCAATCTAATTATTATATTTATAATGCATACAAAGTGATAAAGACATACGTAGAAAGATGTAAAAAAGAATAACCTAAGGATTAAAAATGTAGGAGTAAAAGATAAAAACAGAAAATTTACTATGAAGAAAATAAGGACAAGAGAAACTCAACCAGTCTCTAGGCATTTTTAAAATACATGAAATATAAGCTTAAGAAATTTAAACCACTACTTTCTCAAAAGCATTAAAATAGGGTGTTTAAAGTTTGATCCTAATTAAATTATTTTTTTAAACCGCTTCTTATGTAACGACCAACGACGATACAATGATCTCTTTCATAAGGTTCCAAGGTTAATTGTTCTAAAGGTTTGATTCTTTCTTCTCTTAATTTTTGAACTTCTCTAGCGAAAACAGTTTCAGCATCAACGGTGGAGTCAATACAGTTGGCCTTGATGGAGATGACAACAGTACCTTGATCTTTCAAAAACAAGTGTGAGTTTAAGGCAATAATACGAGCTTGATCTGGTTGGGCGACATCAGCGAAAACAGCATCGACCATGCTAACCAACATACGGTATTTTTGTGGGTGACGAGCATCATCAATGATTGGGATAACATTTGGTCTCTTCTTAGCCATACCGATTAATTCTCTACCTGGTCTGTGCGAGAATTCGACAGCGTAAACTAAACCTTCTGGACCAACAACATCAGCAACGTGGGAAACTGAAGTACCAGAAGCGGCACCTAAATATAAGACTTTCTTACCTGGAGCAATACCCAATTCATCGATACCACCCATGATACCGGCAGCCAATTTAGATCTGAATGGATTCCAGACACGGTATTCGATCTTGGTTGGAGCACCGCCTTCTTCCTTGGCTGGTTCTTCCACTGAAACTCTCTTTTCACCGTAAACTGATTCACCTGGGGCAATATTTCTTGTGACTAACAAATCTTCTTTACCTCTGGCAATGAAAACACCTGCATGTCTGTGTGGCTCAATAACAACTTTAGCACCACCTCTAGCACCACCTCTGGCACCTCCACGGCCACCTCTGGCACCACCTCTGGCACCACCTCTAGCACCACCTCTAGCACCGCCTCTTGAACCACCAAAACCACCTCTGGAACCACCTCTGGCTCCACCAAATCCACCTCTGGAACCACCTCTTGAACCACCAAATCCACCTCTGGAACCACCACGACCACCTCTTGCAGGACCGCCTCTACCTCTTGGAGCACCGAAAGCCATTTTTATGTTTATTAAATATGATATAAGTCCTTAAACAGTTTATTCAAGATGAATCAAACAGCTGATAATTTTGATATTAAAACTAGTACTTTGATGAAAAGATTTTCTAAAAATCGATGGTTTCCTAAGTGAAAATTTCTCTGGAGTGCGGGTAACCGCACCTATTACGTGAGAATTATTGTGTTTGTATGGGGTTGCTGAGTCATCAGTCTCTATATTGTGCATATTGCAACTTGTTAAGTATAGATAATTCAAAACATCAAAATTGGTAAACATTAGAAGCCAAATTGCCAAAATAATAGTATATGATCATATATGGGATCCATAGATGTCATCAAAAGGCTTTTTAAAATTTAAAAATGGTATATTATACCCTGTCCGGGCGATGAACAGGCTCAATATCCAAGCACTCAATTGCAGTTCAAGCCAATTGCCCTTCCCACAAAATAATAACTCTTGGAAAAATATTGCAAGACCAAAACCCTTGAACATTTTCATATCGTACCTTAACAATGGGTCATACCTAACAATATTATGTAGAACAGTGATCATTTATATCAGTTCAGCTTCTATATCACGATGCCCATCATGCGGCTCAAAACTTATCACATGATGATAAACTCTGGTATTAACCACGTGATTATTGATAAATTTGTTCTGTTCTCTACCTGTCGCCAAAATTACCCTATCGGGCCATATAAAGGACGGCCCGAAGCAAGACAAGCTCAGTAGCTTTTGTGAATACAAAGTGTCAAAAAGATAGCATTTGTATCTATAGTTGTTAATACGCTTTGGCTAATTTATCTTGAAATCACGTAAGTCATATTCAAATTTCCAAGAATTATGTTCTCCATCATTCCGTTCGTAGTAGTTGGTACGTTGATTAGTGGGGCATGTAACTCACTTTTAACAAAACTTCAAGATAATCAATGTGTTCGTAACTGTTCAAATCCTGATATTTCAACACATAAGAACTTTGAGCAGCCAGTTATACAAACTTTGCAGATGTTTATTGGGGAATTATCCATGTTTATTGTCTATTATATCTTGTATCACTCCAGATTTGCAATGAAGAATAGAGCGGACTACGCATTAATTGAGGACAATGAGGATGATAATTCTAAAGCGAAGTTATCTTTGTTCCGAAGATTCCAATTGACCTTGCCATCCATTTGTGATTTATGTGGTACTACTTTAATGAACATCGGTTTGGTTTATACTCCTGTGTCAATTTATCAGATGACAAGAGGTTCAACTGTCTTGTTTGTCGCTATTTTGTCGGTCCTTTTTTTAAAGAGAAGAATTACTAAACTTGAGTGGGTCTCATTATTTTTCGTTGCTTTAGGTGTTACCATTGTGGGATACAGTGGCTCAGCACATTCGGATTCACCATCAGGACCGACAAAAGAAACAGCTCCGTTGATCATGTTTGGTATCGCATGTATTATTGTAGCGGGACTCTGTCAGGCATTTCAATTTGTTATCGAAGAGCATATTTTAAGTATACATTCCATACCCCCAATAAAACTTGTTTATTATGAAGGATTTTATGGGACTACCATTCTATTATTGCTTATGGTTCTTTTAAACTTCATTGTTGGCTCAATGCAACCACATGATAGATTTAGAGACTCTACATTTAATTTGGTTGAATCGTTTTCACAAGTCTTTAGCTCAAATGCAGTTTTGATCTCCTCTGTTCTCATCATGATTTCTATCTCTATATTCAACTTTTGTGGAATTACATTGACTCATAAATTATCGGCGGCTGCAAGGTCAACTATTGACACATGTAGAACGTTATTAGTTTGGTTATTTGCTATAACCGTGGGCTGGGAATCATTTTACATTTTGCAATTTTTTGGATTTGCTGTTTTGGTCTTCGGTACCCTATGCTTTAACGGTATTTTAAAACCTGAAAAATGGGATTTTGTTCCAAACTTCCTAAAGGAATCTGAACTTTCCAACGAACGGTTAATTGATGTTATTGATGAACCAATTGAAAGAATGTAACCGTCTTCTTTTAAAGCATTGTATAGCATCTTCTATATACATCCTGTATGTAACTTATGCTTTGTAGTGTCGTGTGTGCCAAAAAAACACTGTGGGTTTGCCACTGCCATAGATTGATAAGTTTCATAGATGGCAGCAGTACATCGGATACATAACTACACGAATACACTAAATCTAGATAAAATGGTATGTTATATATATGTTACCTAGTCATTGAATGTATTTTTAATGATATAAAAGGTCAAGCAGTACATTGTCAGTCGTGAGCTTGCTCAATTCAACTACCAACACAAGGCCTGAAGCAATGCAGCAAAGTCCCAGAATTCAATACTAACCTGTTTTGTAGTCATTAAGACTAATTCCAGATAATAATCAGCATTCCTCAATAAATAATACCAAATTTGGTGAGGCAGCGGAACATGCCCCAGGTCTACAAGATATCTTAAAAACACAAGAAGGTCCATTAAACTTGGCCTCAAAATTGAACAATCGTCATCCGTTAGAATCAAGGATTGGTAATTGGGAACAAACCCAATTAGAAACAAGATTAGAAACCTATAGAAGGGTATTTGGTGCTGGCGAACCAATTAAGAGAACTATGGAGTTAGAAATAGTAGGCTCTACCGACTTCAAACCTTCCGTTTTAGGCGGCGCGGACTCAATACATAAAGATATCTTGTTAAGCAAAGACACTTCTATCGATTGGGAAGATATATATAAGGGCGGTTTTGAAAGTGGCAACAACATTAGGGATTTCCACTCAGAAATGGAGAAGAAATTAGGTATTTAGAACTATCACCCACCCATTACCTGCTGAAGCTCACTACTAAAACTAGAAGTTTACTTGTACGACTTCTACTTAGAACGCCAAATCTGCAAATATTAGAATAGATTAGTTTCTATACATCTCTCTCCAAAATCACTTACGTTACTATAAATATACAAGTAGTACTTCTATCTTATGCCACTTTAGTAGTATCAGTCGGTTAAAGCAGTTACCCTGACCATTGGCGATGGTTATAAGCCCTGCCCCCTTTCTCTCAAGATCAAAAAAATTTGAAACTTCTCTTCCAAGAGCCCACTGAAAATTTGTTCACAAAGAGCAAAAGAGGAAAAGCTATAGCAAAGCCTATTATACAATATAATTTGCATTATAGACCATATTAAAATTCCTTAGAATTGGCATTCTTATATAAATTGCATTTTTTCCCTCGGATATCACATCAATTAAAAAATAATATTGAAAACACACCGTTCCAACATGTCACAACATTCATGGTATGTCTTAGAAGTCAGATTAGAGATAGATGGGTAAAGAAAAGATTGAAAGAAACTGAATACTAACTAGCATGTGTAGGACTCGTAAACCTCAAGCGGTTGAAACAGTAACTAACGGTAATATTGGCATCAATGCAGACAAGAATGCGTCGCAAACCATAGATGGAGCAACACCTCAAAGTAGTTTTAGTAATCCAACTGTTCCGCCAAATGAAGGGAGTAAACGATACACTATGGGAGAGGTATTTAAAGTCTGGTATGAGAATAAAGATCGAATTTTAAATTCCGTCATTGATTTGCCTGTAAAGTCGAACGAGAACTATAAATTATCCAGACCGGACCAGATTTACCATTTGGATTTACAACCTTCCTTGAACAGTAATGAAACTGGAGATAAGTCTGAGTTGACAAAATCACTTGAAGAGTTAACAACGAATGACGTTGCAGGCGAAGTTGAGGAGCTGTCTAAACCGACTCAGGGTCCTCCACCTGGTATGAATCCAATCTCTCAAGATTCATATCAAACATCCCAAGCCTCAGCATTAGTGACATCTGATAAAATTGAATGGTTTTACATTGATCCTACTGGAAATGAACAAGGTCCATTCATCGGTGATATGATGCAGGAGTGGTTAACTGATGGATACTTGAATCTTGATTTAAAGATTCGTAGAAAGGAAGAAGTTAATTACCAGACTTTGAAGGATTTATGTGAGAAGGTTAACAACTATATTCAACCTTTTAAGGTTTCGCTTCCTGATTTAAGTGTCCTATCGAATATATCTCAGACTCTTCCCCTACAAGATCAACTGTTGCCTTCATTCTCAAATCAACCACAGGCTCAGCAACAATCACATTTTCATCAGTTTTTGTCAAGTGGTACAGGTACTCTTGGTGCCGCCAACTTGAGATTAAATTCATCAATTAAGCAACAGTCTAATTTATTTGGAAATGATTTTATCAAAAGTGACCCATTTTCAACACCTTTAACTCCACTGGGGTCGGCATCATTTTCAAATGCTACTGCCAGTCAATTTGGTTTAGACTCGATCAATCCAAGTCTTGGATTTAACAATTTGCAGCACATAAATACTATGCCATCATTGTTACAACAACAGATTCAGCAACAGCAACAACCAGTTTTGTCAAGGACAAATAGTGGCTGGGGAATTGATCCCTCAAATGGTTTGATGTGTAGCAATCCAGGTACGCCTGTTTCAGTCGCTCCGGTATTACCATCACAAATCTCTCAGCCAACGCCGATGTCACCTTGGTTATCTGGTGTTCAATCACTGTCAAGAGTTAATTCACCATTTATTCCAACATCATCATTAAATAATAATACTAATACTACAGATAAACCAAATGACCAATCAAATGGTCCAAATAGTGTTGACGATCATGTATTGGATGAAATTCATACTTCCGTAGTAACTGATATTTTAAGTGACGGTGAGGAAGAGCCATATAAGGATGTAGCCGTTGAAAAAACAAAATCTGACAATATTTTAGAGCAATCAGTTTCAACGTCTAAGGATTTCTTTCAGGCCCAAGTTTTGCTACAGCCATCTCAACAAGCTAAGGAAAAGCTAAAAGAAGTGCCAAAAGACCAGCCAAGAGAACAACCAAAGGAACAGAAGAAGGAACAAGAATCTAAACAACAGCTTAAAGAAACTGTTGACCCTTCATTACCAAATGTCGAAACTTTAAGACCTGCTATTCCATCACAACAAAAATTGGCTCCTTGGGCGTCATCTGCTAATATTGATCATGATTCTGTCGCTAAACCTGCATTAACTTTGAAAGAAATTCAATTATTAGAGGCTGAAAAGTTAGAAAAGCAAAAGCAAGTACAATCTGAATTAAAAGGTGATCAAATTTCCAATGTCTGGGGAGAAGAAAAACTTAATGAGAAACCGAATTTATCAAAAGCTTTAAGTTGGGCAACTAACGCTAAGCCAACTGTTGCAAAGAAAACATTAGCTGAGATTCAAAAGGAAGAGACTGAAGCTGCTAAAATTAAGGTTGTTAAAACTTCTTCAAATGGCTCCAACGCTAAGGCCACATTTGCCAATACTCTATCTAATTCTATTCCAAAGGATGAAGGCACTTGGACCACCGTCGCTCCTAAAAAGCCTCCAGTCAAAAAAGCAGTTCAGCCAATTATAACTTCTTCATCTTCAGCATCAAAAGCTAATCCACAGTTATTACGTTCAGTTTCTGCTTCTAGACCAGTTAATCCAACCATGAATGCAACAGCCTTAAGAGAAGAGTTTTTAATCTGGGCAAGGGCTTCAATGACTAATTTATATCCAACTGTCTCGAAAGATGACTTGTTAGATATCTTTATTACTTTGCCATTAAATAGTTCAGAATCTTCACAATTGATTGCGGAAACTGTTTATAGTTCATCTGCCACTATGGATGGTAGAAGATTCGCTCAAGAATTTTTAAAAAGAAGACTGAAAGTTGAGCAGCAAATTGGTTCAGGTGATAGCTCTTCTTGGTCTTCAGCAATTATTTCTTCAGCTGATAAAATCCCAACAGTTGATGAAGATGGTTGGAGTACTAGTGTCAAATCTAAAAAGAAAGGCAGAAAATACTAGCATATTCAGTTTAACTTCTCATATAAATAGTAATATGATTGTATAATTGAATTTATTTTTCTTTAAGTGTTATTGTAAGAATATTGGTTAACATTGATTTAAGAATATATGTTTTTAAATATATACAATGATCGAACATATTGTCAAATGTGAAAATGAAGCATTTAACAGATTAGCTACTTTTGGGGGAATATTGAATGACTTAAGAAAAGAGTTTAACTTGTATATAGATGAAACACTCGAAACAGGATTATAGTAAGAATACAGAATTTTGAAGATTAATTTCTCTTTATTCATAAAGAAATGCTGCGGTTGTATTAATTAAGAATTTGAAGTTCATGTATTACACTTTAATATTCCATATAGTTAATATTCATAGAGAATATTTAAATAATATTTTGAGCATAA
Organism: Schwanniomyces occidentalis var. occidentalis; assembly: GCA_031081865.1. NCBI lineage: Eukaryota > Fungi > Ascomycota > Pichiomycetes > Serinales > Debaryomycetaceae > Schwanniomyces > Schwanniomyces occidentalis. The sequence goes on from JARYTB010000012.1 coordinate 301,131, forward strand.
TATGGAAAAGGACTAGTTATAAAAATATAAATACAGAATAAATCAATGAAATCAAATTGAATCATGTGGCTTATCAAAAGCATAATCCATATATGTTCTGATTTCATGTTCCGTATGTTACATGTTAAGATTATATATGATTTGAGTTATGTATCCCTAAGGCAAAATTAGATTCTAAGCTGATTAAAATTTAAATCACTATCTACCTTGTCATAATCAATATTATTCAATACCTCTGAAATAAGTTGAATATTTTCTTGAGGAATCATTATAATACCTGACCTAGCCATAGACAAATAATTCATCTCAAACGGATAACTAGTTAAATGAGGGTATAACTTAATACCATTGATAAGCCTACTTGCCAACCCAGCAACTATACCTGTAGAATCTAACGGTAACTTATGGAAGTCTATCGTTATAGGAACTATTATATCCTGCGTTGAGCCAATTATATTTTTAGATTCAAATCCTAAAAACGACCTCTTTCTGGATGATCTAGGTAATAGTAATGACACTTCATTAATTGAGGTTCTAGTGATTGCAAAATAGTCCGGAATCGTGTTTGACGATATAATCTTTGCAGTCTTCATTATTGCATTGTTGACTTCGCCTGATCTTGCACCGGTTAATAGCAATTTAATTTTATCATTGATTTTAGGTTTGATATTAGCTTCTTTAAATAACCTAAATGCATTTTCTTCAATACGTCTTGAACTTGATTCGGTATCCTTTCGTTCTTCTATAAAACCTTCATCTAATGTTTCAGAATTGAGATTTCTCTGAGTGGAAGCATAAGTTCCAGAAAAATCAAAATTCTTCTTCCTTAAAATCTCGATAACCTCTTCTTTTAACTCATAAGGAGTTAGAACTATATCACTAAAATGGCTTGACAAGAAAAACAATGAGATATTGTTCTCCGATAACGGTTTCGTCAATTCTAATATCCTTAAGCGATTATCAAAACTACCATCACTATCGATTTGTAAAGTTAGAAATTTTTTGTCAACCAATTTAACATCCTCGTAATTTAGTTCTTTACATATGCTTAAAGCTTCTTTAAAAAACGTGTCCATTAACTTGGAGGCACAGATAACAGTACATTCCGTTGGAGTAAAAGCAATATGAAAGAAGTAATTGTCCTCATCATTTTCGTCATCACTTTCACTTGCGTTATTAATACTTTCATTCTCCTCTGAAAGAGCAGACAAGCTCTCAATTGATTGATTTAGTCTGACTTTACTGGAATTATCAATTGATGATTCAACCTTTTCCAAAGTATTCCATGAAGCGGACAAACTCGAGTTGCCTTTAGTTGGTGCAGACAGAGATGATGAGCTTGAATCATCGTCAGATGAGCTGTAAATATTCGTCGCAGTATCGTATTTGAATGATCCATCTTCATGATCTGAAAAATCATAATCGGTCTTATAATTTGCCATAGTTGACTCCTTATAAAGTAGTTGTAATATCGGACCTATAAATATCCAATGCTTACTCCTTGGAATAGATAGTATAGATAGTTTAGTTGGGTTTAAATGTACTTGTGTATTCATCTATGATTGATTAAACTTTTTGATTCTTATTGTCAATGCAAGATTATTTAAAAAGTAACAAATATAGCAATAATGGTGTTGATTTAAAAGTAAAATATAGTTTCTTGTAAGTTGGAGTATACATAAGTATCTGTATATAGCTAAACTGAGATTGACTTAGAAAAGTTTTTAAGCAGAACTAAGATGAATTGTTTATATAGAATTATCAAAAATATTATGATTCATAAGAGTCATACTCGAAAATAGAGCTCCTACAACGTTGGCATAAAAAATACCGAGTAGTTTTTACGAGCCGCATTTATGGCATATGCTACTAAACAATTACCTTGAACTGTAGTATATCCGACATACATATTTAATTTAAGCTTTAGCTAAATTTTGGCGTTCATAAAATGTTTCCCATAGTTCTATTGCTTCCTTCTGAGCTTCTATTGAGCTTTCAATAAAGATTTCGACACTATTTCTGAAATCATCAATTTTTTCAATTTCAAACTTTTCAATTTCAGATTTGATGGTTTCAGTAATTAAATTGAACTTCTTTTCATAAGCAGATGACTTCTGTTTTAATTTATCAACTTCAAAGGTTAATTGATTTATCTTATCAACTTGCATTTTATATTTCTTGTTTAATTTATCCAACTGACTTTGCTTCTTAGATAAGTCCTGGTTGTAAGTGTAATATTGTTGGTAGATCTTGGACCTGGTTTCAAAGACAAATTTGATCGATCCAATAATTCTTAGATACTCTTCAATTGTAAAGCCTAGGGTTAATTGATCTTGAAGGTTTACTCTATCCATATTCTCCTTTAGTTTCATTTGGACTTCGCTAAAAGCGTTCAATAGATCGCTTGTAACCTTCAGAATTTCCAAGCTGGCTAATTCTTCAATGGTTAAGGAAATATCATCTATTAAATTAATCATTTCTAATCTTTGGGAGCCGATCAACTCTATAGATTTATAAAAATTCTTCAAATTGCATTCCAAATCTTCCATATATGCTTTCTTGTTTGCAAAATATTCATCTGGCTCGTTGATTTTGTTTGAGATTGAAAATAATGAACTCATAAAACCACCACTTCCTGATATTATTGGTGTAGATGACGAACTACTTCCAAGACTGCCGACAGAACTCTCTTCACCAACTCCGTTCTCATTATCCAAGAATTCATTATTTTGCATTGAAGCAGCTGAACCACTTAATCTCTCTCTCTCTTTTGACTCATTAGCGAAATCTTCACTAACTAAAAACATTATAAAATCTGGATCATTACTTAAAATTGGAATACTACCGATTTTATTTAACATTTTTTCCAACGACAATCTTCGATTTTCAATAAAATTTTCATTAAACCTTCCGATGTACGTTTGTTTGGTTGGGGGTGGGGGGATAATTCTACCGGGATGATTATTTTGCAATTGATGATATATCCATCTGAAGTCTTTATATCTCCTTGAAACAGTTATAATATCCTCAGTCTTTGGAAAATTGGTTGCATTCGGATTCTTATTTTTAGTCTTTATCGTATAAACTATATGAGCATTTGTTATGTCACCAACCTTCATTGGGTCGCCGACTGTTATTTCTAATTGATTTAAATTTTCCTTATTCTCAACATTAGAAGAACCAGAGCCATTCGTAACTGGTGATTGCGCAGGACTAGTTGACTTTGGAAGCATTTGAGCCAATTCTTTTTTTTCGGATTTCTTTGTTATCTCGTATAACGGGGAGTTAACTTCTTGGACTAATAATTCAGCTCTATGAATTGATTTAATAGATGCCTTGTCAGTCAGCTTCGAATCATCAGTCTCATTGCCTAATGGACCTAAGGGATTTTTATTACCTTCATTCTTTCCTTCATGAGAAAGATGCCTAACAACAGTTTTCGAGCTGAATTTTCTAGGTCTTGGGGTTTTATACAATTGTGAGTTTTTTAACTGCGATGATCTTCTAGGTGACGACAAATTATCCACATTCCTTGAATCTTTATCACTAACTTTGATCGGACTATCCTTATCATTGAACAACGATTCAGAAGGCTTCACTTTCTCAGGAGAAATCACCGAAGCTTCTAACTGATTATCCTCTGAACCATGTGTTAATTCCGATAATAATTGATGCTTATGTTCTTTTCTTTCTTGCTTCTTAAGTTCATTCAATTGTTCTGTCTCTGCTTGCTTTAAATCATCCGAATTACTTGTTCGAAAGTTCCCGTCAGCATCATTTTCTTGTGAATCTGATGAATTCGATCTAGTGTATGGCTCATGGTCATTGCCATGAAGTGACAAACCGTTGAACTCATTGTTTAAAGCTGGGGGTATGAAGGTGCTATTAAGGTTCCCAAACGCTGATCCTGAATTAGGAGATATAACATCGTCCCAATGCGAAGCTGTGAGATCTTCTTGTTCCATTTGATTCTTTTATATTACTAGATAAAATTGATTTATTGCTTGAAATACAATTATATTTACTTGGTTGTTATCACAGATGGCGTCGTGTTAACTCAATCCGTGGTGATAATTGAATTTTTTCGGTATAGTATGAGACCTGCATGTAATTCTCTACTAAATGTTGATAAAGTATGGTATAGCCATTTGAATATCCTCAGAAGAGTTAATTTGGAAGCTCTAGGAAAATAATAACTATAATAAAGAAATAATGTCCATTTTTGGACTGTTTGTGGAAACTATTCTATTGTTTCTTACTTATTTTGGGTGTTTTCTTGACTAGAATAACCTGAGATAGTAGTTTTGTCAATTGATAATGTCCAACTTGTAGCACATTTGTTACGGCTGATTACTATGGTTTTTTCTAAAAAAATAAACTCTAATGCGAAAAAAGGTTGCAATATTCTGTGTTTCCCCGAATATCAATCATATTGGTAATATGAGTAGGGCTACATTTAGTCAACGTAGAGATACTAACTGCAAAAGTGATTTGCAGCTTGTAACAATGTGCTTGCCGAATATAAGGGGTACAATTGACCTTGGGGCTCTTGAGGATTTCAAGTGCACTTTAGAACCTCTTGGCATCCCATACATTGAAAATTTTGGTTCTAAACTTACAATTTGGATAAAAATCAATTTTGACGGCACGGCCAATCACAAATTGAATCCTGAACTTCAGGTTTTTTATATAAAATATTGGTCATAAACTCAAAACAAGAAGTTCCCAATATCTAATTGTCCAGCCATTATACAGCTGTTGCATCTTGTATTCCAAATCGAAGTACAACCAACGATTTAGCACTTCCCTCCATTTTTGTTTTTAATAAACAATGAAATAGCTTTTGCCAGACCAGTTAGTTTCTCAGTGAAACTTTTCTATCTGTACCTTTAAAACTCAATTTTAAGGCTGTTGGTTCTACTCGTCAAGGGTATACTCTGCATGGAAGTACACACTTTTCTGTAATCTCAAAACAGAACTAAGAACTTCATAATCTAGAGCTTACTAGAGCCTGGGATGGTATTCAAATTTAACCTTGCCTCTTTTTGGTCTACTGCTTTTCAGAATTGATTAATCATGGTTCTAAGAATTGAAGCTAAGCTCAAAAACTACAATTCTCTATATTCGCATTTTCCAATCTAACTGCAACATGGCTATTGCAACAATACAACAGGTTGACAATGATAATGACGAACTACATGAACGTTTTGAAGAAAATTATAATATTATTCTGAAGCCAGTACAATTTCGAGTGTTTAAGTCTCTCTAAAAATTTTAAAGAGTCCTCAGTTGATTTCAACCAATTTGGATCTTGTGAATATAACAAATCTTGCTTGCTAAAACGTAACTGCAATCCATTTATTACACAATTAATAATTTAGTGCAAAGAAGTTCGTTTAAATACTTAAAAGCGACCAAGACTTTAATAGCATAAGTGAACTACTACCAGTGATAGCCAACTAATTAAATACCTTATTCAAGATTAACCTAAAACCTGTTTAAAAATAATCTATGGGATACCTTAAGATAACTTTGTATCAATAATATATACTAGAAAAAAAAAGAACCGAGATAAATAGATCATAAAATATTCTATCATAAAGAGAAAAACTTCTTAGAATTAAATACAAATACGCAACATAGAACATAAACCCCAAACAAAAAAAATAAATATCTGATGTAAAAGTTGCAAAAAAGTGAACGTCATAAGCTTATTTTCTTTGACTTAATTTTCTAATGAAATTTGAATTATCAGAGGAAGAATTATCAGAATACGAATTCAGTGTAGGTATAAGATTTAATTTTGAAGATTGAGATTGTGGTGGATGTTGGGCTAGTTGCTGATCTTCTTGTCTCTGTTGATGATCTTCTTCATTCTCCATTTTTTTAGCCTCATCCATCAATGGTTTAATACAGAGCCATCCTGTTTCTGTTCTAAAGTGTCTTGACAATGCATCTGATCTAGCAAACTTCTTACCACAACCCCATTTTGTCACGCCGTCTTTTAGGAAACCTTCACATTTGAAGTTTTTCTTTCCTCCATGCAAAAGTTCGTGTCTTTTCTTATCGTGACTTCTAGCAAAAGTCTTCGAACAAACTGAACATTTAAATGGTTTTTCATTTGAATGAGTCCTCATGTGAGACTTAAGATTATATGGCTTTTGGAATACTTTATCACATTTTTCGCATGGATAAATTTGATTGGATTCAACTATCCTTTGTTTAGACCTTCTTTTTTTCTTCAAAGAGGGTGAAACTGTATAACTTATTAAAGAGGAATAATCAATTGGCATGTCTTTCTCCTTCGGCTTCGGTGAGACACTTTCATTATGTTGGTTATCTTCATGTTGTTTTACCGTTGATCTTCCATTTGGAATCAGTTGATATTCATGCCGAAACTGTTTCGGTTGTTGTGGTGGAGTTGGAGAACTTATTGTGGTCGTCAGCTGCTCATTGGGACTGTAATTGTGAGGAAATTGTTGGTGTAGAATGTTTGAAGCCGATGGTAAAGTGGGTGCATAATATCCTACAGGCAAAACTATTTTATTGAACAGGTTCGATGATATTTGCTGTTGTTGACTGTAATACCCCTCCGAATGACCATTGTTATTTACAATGGATAAACCTGGTGGTTGAAAACTATGCTGCGGAAATATCGGAAATTGTGTTTGATTAGAAATATATATGGCTGGCAACTGTTTCGATTCAATGCATTGATATAATATTCCCGGCTCTTGATTTTGTTGTGATTGCTGTTGGTTATTCCCAAACCCTTCTTGTAGAGGGCAATAATACGAATAGCTGTTCGGTTGGAATTTGCCGGTTTGATTATAGTGAGATATATTGAATGACATGATAAAAATAATATCTCACATAGATATATCTAAAGCCTTAACCAGAAATAGAATCAATAAGAAAAAAATGCCGGATACTATAAATTATATATATAAGGACCCCAATACGTCAATATATGTCAATTATCGGCATCTGAAACTTGTCTAGTGTAAGTAAAAGTACATTAACTTAGGGGCTATGCAACATAAAAAATATGAGAGCTGAAACACTGGTCCGCTATCTTTTGTTTACGAAATTTTTATTGGTAGATATTTTTCGATTAGTTTTCCATATACCTTTCAAAACATACCAAGCATCTCTTATATTCTGTATGGAATCTTCATATAAATAGATGTGCAAACCTGAAAAACTATTATTGTAGAATACAATACTATAAATCACTGTCAAAATACTTGATAAATATAAGCCTCCAATTGACTGCATAGCTCGGTGATCCAAATTTTATTCAAACATTACAATTTTTAACACATGATGTAATATTGAGACAAAGGGCGTTATAATTTTCTGGGCCGATTTGATATCTCCGGAGAACGAAGTTTATGGTTAATGGCTGTAATGGATAAAACAGCCTTGTATTGTATTAAATCATTGTAATAGCCTGATAGGTGCATATTTACTCTACGGCGTTTAAATTCAAATTCTACAAGACGAAAGATTAGCATCTATTGCACAAATGGATAACGGAGAAAACATGGTTGTGAGAGTTCGGAAGGGTGTCGGAAGGATATTCGAAGGAGGGGCTGGCTTCAGCTTTTGGGGATAGATACAAATTCGACAGCTGAAGCGGGCGAGCGTGTGGTAATCACATCTATAACACAAGAACTTTGAACAAACTTAGATAGCATTGCTAGGGCGGTAATTCAATTGCAAATTAGAACAAGGCTGTTTCCAGGCACAACCAATTTCTTCGAGGAGAAAGGGGAAAACACAGCACCATTCAACATTTAAACTGGCTGTAACACGTTTTGGAACTGAAAATCGTTACGGGATATAATATTTGGTAAGCCTACTTTCACATCCCGAAACTCCGTGCATATGTGTGTGCATAGTGGGTTATTTGGGATTTTCCTTTGTTACCTAATATGGAAGTAGAATACGTTTCTTTTGCTAGGCGGCTATTACGGGGATTGATAATATGGAGAACTCGGGATCTGAACTGATATTATTTTCTGAGAGGAAGAAAATCGTTCTGGAATAGAGGATGTACTTTATTTACAAATAAATAATCCAAGGCTTATGAATTAGCAAATTATTACCGAGAAGAACAATGCAATTAGATTAGGCTCAATAGTTGACTTGAATGTGAAAACCAAATACCGAGATTTAAGAATCCATCTTACTCATCAAATACATGTCCTAGTGGAGTAAAGACTCTGACAATTTGCAGCTTTAGGTTATGTATATATGTATTATATAAAATATACAAAGCATTATTTATTATTATGTTGGTTACATCGCTTCTTAAGATGTAGTGTCCTCATGGTGGGTACTAGACATAATATTTTTATGATTTTCAAAGGTTATACGCACATTAGAATTTTCCTGTCATTCCAAGTTAATCTATTCACCCATTTATCAAGCTCAGAAATTTCTAATAAGATCCCTTTAATTTCTGTGTTGCCGATTTTTGCTTCAATCAATATGTTTGGTATATTAGACAAAGATTCATTGATGGATATATACGATTAGATACTATTTCGGCTTCTTTTTCTTCCATCGCCTTCATCCATTACAAAAGGAGAGGCAATATCGTTATTATGAGAATATACTTTAGTTTTTTTTAACAAATTTTCATCCCGTTTCGTGAAATAATAAGCGATAACTGTCATAATTAGGCCAAATCCACTTAGAAAAGCAGAATATACAAATCCAATAAAATATCTAGGTTTATCATTAGTGTTCCAAACAAATATTGGTACCCAAGATCCGATCAAATAAGCTAGTGTGTTGGTGGCCATCACAATAAAACTTCTTCTGGAATCGTCTTCAATTAAAGTTCTATTAACCCATGAAAAGATTTGTGGTTGAACCCAACTTGAAGGGACACCAATTAAGAAATAGCAAAACCAATGCAATCCGCTTGGTATTTCCCAATATGAAAGCAAGGTTGTGCCAATAATCATACATACAAAATAAATTATAACAAATATATGATTTACTTTTCCACCTAGAAAGTCTCCAACATAACCTACCGATACAGCTAAGATTATTCCTAATGTATGAGATATAGATGGAATGATATTATAATAAGAAGAAGGCAAATTTAAATCAATTTTCATCCAACTGACAAAGGTTGGTTGACTAATTGCATGATTAGAATTATTAAAAGCATAAAACATTAACGGAAAGACAATAAAATGCCAACTTTTTATATATTGTCTGACCTTTGCTAGATCTATGTTCTCAGATTTTTTTAATTGAGCTCCAATTCGTCTTCTTCTTTCCAAGGCAACTAATTTATCAGTTTCTTCCCAATACCAATTATTGGTAGTCATTGGTATATTTGGATTAGCGATCATTGTAAATATTCCAATGGGTAAAGTAATCGAGGCATCAACTAAGAACATCCATTTGAAAGGAGGTAGACTAGAACCCTTTGTTTTTTCTATAATACTTTGTTGTAACGGGCCTGAAATAATTGAAGCAAAACTCGAAGATACTGCTAGAAAGGTTGATCTCTTATTTAGTTCTTCGGAGGAATACCAACTGCCTAACAAATATTCTAATGAAATAAATAATGGAGCTTCAGCTAATGCAAGTATAAATCTTAACAAGTAGAGTGTATTTAAATTATCTGCATAAAACTGCAACACTGCTATTATTGACCATGATACTTGTAATAAACCTAAATAGTACCTTATGTTTACTCGGTGTAGGATAAAGTTTGATATCACCTGGCCAATAACATAACCCAAGGTCCAAAAACTAATCAAATAGTTATATTGGTTCCTATCCATTTTATAATACTCATCCATCCCATTAATATAAGCCGTTGAAATATTTGTTTGATTTAAAGTTTTGATAAAGTAGCCTAACACTGCTGAAGACATCAAGAAAAAGTCTAATTTCTTTAAAAAACTTTGCTCTAATGGATGCTTATCTATTTTATCGTTTAAAAAGGTTCGAATTTTAAAAGATTTGGAATTAGCCCTATAACGCTTTTGCTCCTCTGATAAAGCTATTTCAAGGTTAATATATGGTTCATCACTTAAGATTGAAATAGTATCAATGGTACACTGGTTTTTTTTATCTAATAATGAGGAGGTTTCTTGATTGGACATTTTAATTCATAGACAAATAAGAAATAGTAAAATAGATCGATTAATGGGTAAATTATAATTCCAATTATCCTATGGATTTGTGATTGTATAATTTTAGTTTATAGTTGATCTCATTGTATTCATCCACCACAGTATGATTTGCAGTCATAACTGCGGCTTGCTCGCTCACATATATTTACCATTAAGTATCAAACATTAACGGGGCACTAATGATTATAATCAAATACCTTGGTTCAATTCTAAACTATAAAACTACTTGTTAATCTACGTAATTATGTATTAGTTTATTCTTTTCGAAATTGTCTACATTATATTTTTTTTGTTTTTGGGCATATCTTTCTAAGTATTTTTAGTTAATATCTCGTAATTATTCAGCCAAACTTGGCGTGTTTCGTTTATATTATGGTACCGCTAATGGCAATCTGTTGCTACATAATTGATGAAAGTGCTTTTTGCCATTTCTGTATTTCAATTATTTTTGAAAATCTAACGTATACGTTTTAGGACTGCCACTTCTATTTTGTTTTTGCACGAAGTTGACATTCGTTATGAGTTTTTTGAAACTTTAGTGAAATTGGATAGTCACCATTAATCTGGATGGTGGTTAGGGGATGATTAATGGCTCCTTTATTATCAGTAAGTCAGTAGAGAAATACCATTCAAGAAATGGATTTAAGCTTTCATTTAACCTGTTCCAACTTAGAGTAGTCGGTCTGACTTCTCTGGGTTTCAATCAAATGTGGTAAGCCAAAATCAAGAGCCTTTTGCTGAATATGCTATCGCATACAAATCAGTTGTCGGAAGGGGTCTGAATACAATTCAAATATTTGTATTTAGTCTTAGAAGATCTCAGATATCGTACAAACACCTATCAGAATTTAATCAGACGATAAGTCTATGATGCAATATATTTCCAAGCTAGCCTATTCATAATTCACTTGCTTAGAATTTTTGGAATAAAATTGCAACTTCTAAATGAGTAGTGCTATCAAATGGGAGAAAAAGGTAGAACAGCATGATATTTGCAATCTTTTATACTTTTTCTTAGTACTGAATTCTTATATAAAGTTGTGCTGATACGTAAAATTTTAAAAAAGAGGATCAAGAATAAAGACTGGAATAGAGCAAGAAGGGAAGCTGGATCAAAAGGCTACGATGTAGAAGAAGGAATAAGAAAAGGTTGACTAAGGTTATATACTAACATGCCCATCAGTTTACATAAAGTTTCTTCTTAACTATTCTTTTCCATTATTTGGTCCTAAAGACGTTGAAAAAAACTAAGATTTTTGGTATGCTTGGGTTATATGTAAATGATGTACCGCAAATAACTATTTAAATAAGAAATTGAAGTGGTACTATATCGACTGAAATGCTTTTTTATGATAGATGACGATTGATTTTTCGCCATTTTTAAATTACGAATATTAAGAGGTTTTCAATTGCAACACAATTGTATATCATATATTTAATGGAAACAAGCAATAAACTAAAAATTAGTTAATGTATACAAAAAATCTGACTTAATCAATTGAACAAACAAATAAAACAAAACCACAAAACATGTGAAGGGTGGTTAACTTGCACTCAATAAGCCGGTCTAGTATAGTGGTTAGTACACTTCGTTGTGGCCGAAGAAACCCAAGTTCGATTCCTGGGACCGGCAATAATTTTTTATTCAACTATCCCAATACTATAACAACGTATTAAAAGCAACTACTACATACTACTATTGTTTTATTCAATCACCTAATATTCCATAACATTATTCTCAGTATCAGTAACCTTACATCCATCAACCTTGATAATAAATAATGCATTGTTCTCATGTTCAATATAATTTTTGGCTTGAACTTCATCGATCAGTGAATTGTTCAAATGTAATGATTTGTAGAAATCAAACAATTCAGGATCTGTTTCCTTGTCTACAATTTGAGCTTTACCATTAATCATGACTGAAACCCGACTGATTTCTGTCTTATTCAAATTAGTTAATAGTTCATACAACGAATTTCTTCTCTTACCATCTTCTGAATCGCCTTCGGTTGTTTTAGCTGAAATCCAATCGTGAACTAATAATGAAACATTTGGATTAGCAACTAAATTCTCATATTTCGTAGTTTTCTTTGGTGTGGTTATAATAATGTAATCATTGTCTCCATTATGGTAATATGTATAATTCATCAAGGTGACATGAGGAATATCATTTTGGCTTGTAGCTAGATGAACGAACCTGGTTGACTTTAATAACTTAGTAACTGATTCAGGTAACCTAATAGATGACATTGTTAACTTAAGTTAAATTGATTGTTAATTAATCGTTTTAATTGAAACTGTATTTGTAGATGTATGAACATCAATTTGAGTGATTGCGATCGGAGTTGAGAACTTGCTCACATTTTATTCTAATAAGTGATACATAACCTTCTTTAAATTGATTACAAAATACTTCATAATGAGCTCTAAAGACGTTATTGAAGACGATTTTGAAGGTGAATTTGATCCTATTAAACGGTTGTCGGCCGAAGAACTTGAAAATGATAAATTAGTCAAAAGAATACAGTTACAAAGAAAATTGGAGAGATTAGAAAGATCAGAGCATGTAAACAAGGCAGAGTTAAAAGATTCAGAGAATGAAAATGAACAAGATAGTTCAGATAAAATACTGAACAGTTCAAGGCCAGCCCTCAGAACGTATGAAAGTAAGAGAGCCGTTAAACGTCAATCACATAAACAAAACATAGAGACTAAGATAACTACGAAAGTATCAAAAAAACGTAAGCATAATGAAGCAAGAATAGTGAAAAATGCTAAAAAGTTCGAAAAGATCAAGAGTATTAAATTGTATAATTCCTTAGAAGATCAAAACCCATATGATATAGCGAATGATAATTGGAGTGGTTTGGGCGAACAATCAGATCAAGAATTAGAAGATCAACCACAATTAAAAAAAAAAAGCCAAAGTCAGAAGTGTGATGATTTAAATAAAAAAGAAGCTATCTATCAAGAGCTGTCTCAGAAATCATTTGATAATGCATTCGAAAAATTAAGTAAAGATGATGTACAATTGGCGAATGCTCATGGCCAGATGAAGGCACCATCTAACCAGCAGGTCGAAAATGTGATTGAAGATGAAATAGAACCTGCTATATTTAACGAGTTTCAAGAGTTTGTTCCAGAGGCTAAAGATGTACAAACAATTAAAAAGCAAGTATTATCTCAAATAACTGGGAACTCAAGATTTCCAAATTTGTTGCAGTCCCCTACTTTGCTTGAGAAATATAACGAAGTATATAGAATGTTTGAGCATACAATAAGAGACAATGAAGGTCATTCAACTTTAATTATCGGCCCAAGAGCGTCAGGTAAAACGGCAATAGTTGAAAATGCATTAGATGATCTTAGACAGAAATATGATGGTCAATTTATAACGGTTAGATTAAATGCTTATATTCATTCAGATGATAATATTGCGTTAAGAGAAATCGCTAGACAGCTTGATTATAATGCAAAAAAGTTGAAAAGTAAAGAAGACAAAATACAGCCCAAAGTATATAATGATGAACCACGATCAGAAGAGGAATCAAATCATGAAGCATCTAAAAAAAACGGAAACTTTGAGCAAAGATCAATTAGTGACACATTTTCCAATATTTTATCAATTTTAGATAAGAATGTTAACCATGATGAAAATAATAAACAACAAACAGAACAAACATCAATATCAATAATATTTATTATTGATGAATTTGAGAAATTTACCAGCAATAATAAACAAACATTGTTATATAACCTATTTGACTTATCGCAAAATTCAGCAACCCCAATATGTGTGGTCGGCATATCCACTAGAGTAACTACGAGAGAATTATTGGAGAAGAGGGTACGAAGCCGATTCTCCCAAAGAATTATATCGATAAATAAATCACATACAATTGACGAGTTTTGGTCAAATGCTAAGTTGGGACTTATTTTAAGCATTGATTCCATAAACAAATTAATTGACAAGAAATATGGCGAATTGTGGAACAAGTACATTGAGTTGTTGTATACAGAAAAATTTAATGATAAACCATCAAATCTAAAAAAGTTAGTTTTTCAGAATTTTTACACTCTTAAAAATTTCAAAGAATTTAATAATAGTTGTGTATTTGCTATATCCAATATCAAGTTATCAAATCTATTTCCTAAGAATACAGATTTTAAAAAATATTTAACTAACCAGTCGATTAACAATATCCAAAGCATAATTAAATCATTATCTTCATTGGAGTTGTTGCTAGTTATAGCAGCAGCAAGATGGATCGAAAAATTTGATTTGCAAGTGATTAACTTCAACTTAGCCTACAAAGAATACGAAGATATGATTAAAAACTTTAATCTTAATTCTACAATCTTGAATTCTTCTTCAATAGTTGACAACAACATCTTAACTAATATTAAAGTGAATCAAAAAGTGTGGTCACCAAAAATTGTAAAGAACAGTTGGGAAATCTTGTACAAATTAGGTATTCTATTGGATTCTTCCGGGGTAACCACCAATAATGATGGCCACATAATCTCCAACGTCAACTTAAATAAAAATCTAATTATAGAAGATAATAAAATGGTCCAATTAGACGTAACCCTCGATGAATTGGGTCATTTAATCGAAGATCTGAACGTTTTTAAGAGATTAACTAAGCTATAGGAAAGTTTATATTTTAGGATTTATCTGCTACCATATCTTATGTAACACTTACAATATAATTTATTTTCGAAAAAACAATGTAATCTGTTACAAAATTTTAACGCACTTGATGTTTAATTTCAAGAACTCATTCAAATAATACGACATGAAGTCTAAATATAGTTTATAACTCAGTTATTTTTTGTTTGAGTAACAAAGACGTCTATCTTAAAATGATCATGTGTAGATGGTTCCCTTATATTCAAGAAATCTACACATTTGAAACTATTTTGAGAAAGCTGAAACAGAATAATACGAAGTCATGATTATTTTTAGTTTAAGCAAGGGTATAGTCACCATTTCCTACCTAATACTTGGGAGATTTTTTAAAATGGAAATAAATGTTTATGAAAGGAGGTTTGATTACCTCATTGCATCTCTTGAAAATATAAATATACGTTAATCCCAAAGACTAGGGTTTATTAGTACGGTAATTGGTGAGATACGGGTGTTCATTATTTAACTATTATTGAAGATTATCAATGATAACTATATTGAAATTATCCAATAGGTTAAATATTGATATACCTAAGATTAAGGGTAATGCTACAATGGATAACAAAGAAAGGAAGACAAAAGTAGCTGCTGGTTCTATTTTGATTCCATTGGCTGCTTCGAACGTCGGTTCAAAGACCATACATGAAACTGTTCTAAATAATTTCAACAAAACATCAACTGGTAAAATTTTTGAGCAGGATATAAAGGATGTTTATTCGATGATGATAATTTGTTTAAAGTTAAAGGATACGGCTGCAGGTAAGCATAAGTTCAATCTATTAAATAAATCATATCCATATTCATTTTATGTTGATAGAGCTCTAGAAGCCATGAAAAGTTTGAGTGTTAGTATTGAACTTTCGGAAACAACAACAAAAATTTCTTATAGAATTCAGCCAGAGCTAGGTTTAGCGCTATTAAAAAAGTTTTATGATGCTAAATTATTGCATTCTCCTGCTGATAGAACAAGATCTAAACCTAAGATCAATGTTGCTCTACAGCCAACTCCGAAAGGTGTTGCAATTTTACAAGAGTTTTGTAAGAAGATAGGTATGAGAAGAGATAATTTACCTCCGATTTTATACAGTTCCTTTAATTCTATGGATTTATTTAAATTCGATAGAGATTCAATGACGGATAAGATATTATATTCTGATTACTTTCTTCATTTACTTTTTATTAAATTAATGGGGAATAAGCCAAATATATGGTCTTCGTCCAACAAACCTGATGAATTACCTTTGTTAGATGAAAAACTAAAGATTGACGAAGCTTTTGATTTTAATATGTTTGGGGCTACCGTTGATGGCTCTAGTTCAAGATCTCCAAAGGGATTTAATATTGATAAATTAATTAATACAACCGGCTCAAGATTCTCATCATTCTCTTCATTAACATCAGCCGCGACTAATACAAGTAGAAAATCATGCGAAAGCATTAGTCCGTTTCATCATAGATATTTTACTAACCCAGAATCTGATTCTCATATTCAATATTATGTTTCAACAAAAGGCGTTAGATTATATAAGGATAAAATTTTTACACATGGTAATGAAGAAGTCGTGATTGAACACTGCATTACTGGCAAAGCAATTTGTCAGTGGTTATGTGATTGTACAGATGTTATAAGTAATCGTCATGCTATCGAGATAGCTGATTTAATATTAAAAGCTAATTTGATTGAGCCAATTAATATTGTCCCATCAATAGCAAATAATAGCAAATTTCAAGTCGACAGAAAAGCATTTTACGTTTTAAGTGAACTAGGCCAACAAGTTGTTTATTGGGATAACAATAAAAGAAAGAATTTACATGCCAAAGACTTATCAAACAGGGGCCAAGATAAAGTAAATTGTAATAGTTTTATTTCTGAAAGTGTCGATTCATTCGGTTGCTCCTTTATTTCCGATATTAATTTATATCCACAATCAAATGAAATTCCAAATATCTTATTAAAAGATATTTTGAAAGATCCAGGTATGAGATATGTATTTAAAAATCATTTGCAGAAAGAATTTTGCTCAGAAAACCTTGAAGCTTATCTACAATTAAAACAATATGAAAAGAAAACTCATTTACTTGGTAAATTGTTAAATATCAAAAATTGCACTAATCAAAAATTGAATAAACAGATTATTAGACAAGCTAATATTTGTTTATCATTAGCTTATCATATTTTTTTTACATATTTAAGTTCAGAAGCTCCATATGTTTTAAATATTGATTATAATCTAAGAGCCAAAATTACAGCAATTATGACTAATCCTGAATCTTCAACTTCTCTTTTGGAGTTATCTCCTGATTATCTAAATACTCCAACGATTTCAAAAGCTTTCAACTTACAAATGAATCCAAAAGAAAATTTAGATAAGAATCTTCTAATATTTTCGCCGCCAGCGCTACCCCCTCCTGTATTTATTCCAGATTTAACATTAAAACAATCAAAAGAAAGAAGAGATTCAATAGCTGAAATTTCAGCAGATGCAAATATTGCAAGGCAGGATGTTTTCTATAAAAAACATGATTTATGTTCGTTATCGGCCACTGAGAGAACTATAAGTATCACTTTAAATACTTTAGTTCAAATTTCTTCTATATTTGAAGATATAATAAATCATATTTACAGATTGATGGAAGTTGATTCTTTTCCCAAGTTTATAAAAAGCAGTTTATATAAGGAGGCAACCTCAACTATAGATATTAGAAAGTCTTGATTAAGTATTCTGTTAATTTGCTCCTAAATTTATACTTTAAAATATGGAATGTAATAATCAATAATAACGATAAAAAATCATGTTTCGATTATTTGAGAGAAAGGAAAAGGTACATAAAACAGAATAAAAAGGATATATATATAAATATATGGCTATAAATACAATATAAAAGATGAAAGATCGATAATTAAAATATAAATGATCTATGCAATAGGTTCTAAGGTGGTACCCTTTTTAATAGTAGCCCAACCAATTAAACGCCAATGTTTTTCAATACGTCTAGATAAAGCAATCTTTTCATTAACTTCCGTACAAGTTGGTGAGGTCAATTGTAAACGAGCCATATCAGCTCTTACAGCAACCACTCTAGCACCAGTAGCAGTGGATCCAATATTAACCATCAAAACTTCACCAACTTCTAATTTACGAACTTTAGCACCTTGTTTTTGGCCATCAGTTTTAACACCCAATAATCTTCTCAATAAGAAATAGTTAATTTCAATATCAGTATAAATTGAAGGTAAATGTCCTTTGGCACCAACAACTTGACCAACTAATCTATCAGCCCTGCATAATGTAGGATCAACTTTAGTACCAACACCAATTAAACCACCTGGAACTGCAAATTTTAAATCATTATGTTCCGCAAATAATGAAACAATGTTAGAAAATATAGGTTTACATTGAATTTTACCATTGTCATCTTTAGTAACAATACCTGGTCTGATTTCAATTTCATCACCAATTTTGAAGACACCATTTAAGATAGAACCACCAGCAACACCACCTTTCAAGTCATCAATTTCAGCACCTGGTTTGTTAACATCGAAAGATCTAATAACAATTAATCTTGGGGAAGCAGAAAAGTCTCTTGGAGGAACCGGAATATAATTAACAATAAATTGATTTACAGCATCAATATTGTACTTTAATTGAGCAGAAATAGGAACAATAGGAGCACCATCAGCAATGGTACCTCTGATAAATGATAAAATAGATTTTTGATGTTCTAAAGCGGATTCTTCTCTCATCAAATCAACCTTATTTTGCAAAATGATAACATGTTTTAATTTCATAATTTCGATAGCAGCTAAATGTTCTGAAGTTTGAGGTTGTGGACAACTTTCATTACCTGCAACTAACAATAAAGCGGCATCCATGACTGCTGCACCCGACAACATTGTACTCATTAAAATATCATGCCCTGGGCAATCAACAAACGAGACATGCCTGACTAACTTGTAGCGACCAGTACAACCTTCTCTTTGACATTTTGGTCTGATCTCTTTATCTGATTTGAATGATTTATAACAATCAGGCTCTGGACATTCTTCGTTATCACATTTATAAATTTTAGCATTTGCGTAACCTAACTTAATAGTAATATTTCTTTCCAATTCATCCTTGAAACGGACGGTCTGAACCCCTGAAATAGCCCTGACCACAGTAGATTTACCATGGGCAACATGACCAATAGTACCAATATTAACAGTAGCTTGTCTATTAATAATTTCAGCTGATAATGGCGTTAACTTACTGAAATCTGGATTGTCTGGTTGTTCCGGTAACCCTCCCCCTTCTTCAAATTCTCTTCTGGCTTCTTCTTCATCAAACTCTTCATCCAATCCTGCAAATGACACTGTTTTCTTTTCCTTTGTGTTCTGCGTTCCAGTTTCATCAACTTGTTCATGATCACTTTCTACGTCATGTTCATATTGGATTTCTTCTTCTGGCTCTTCGATAGTACTACCGATAACAATATCAGGGGTAGCGTTTTCAATATCGTCGTATGACATACTTATTCTTTCTAACTACTGAATAAAGTTATTATTATAAAGATATTCTGATGTAATATATCTATATGTTTCTTCACTTCTCTTCCTGTGTTAGTGATAGAAATTTTTCATAAATTACTAAAACAATTCAGCATCGCACGACTTTTGTTACGGGTCGTGTTATTACCAAGTTTTGCAACTTGAGCAAATACCGATACTGTTATATTGAATTCCCTTAAACCTATTTTATATAGTACATAAATAAATATTTTTGACCTATTGAGTATGGAAGCCAAAGTCATTCATAACACTGTCAACATCTTTCCATAATAAGTCACTGTTAATATGAAGGCCATCCATCTCGAGATTCTCTAAACCGCCTTGAAGAGGAGATTCGTTAAAGACCATATCAGTTAGAGACAAATCCAAATTGCTATTGGCAGCATTAGCAGTATTGTTGGCATCATCAGTACTGTTAGTAATAGTGATATTAGTAGGATTGTTATCGGTATTTGTGATCATGGTTTTATTATATGAACCAAGCCTACTTGATGACATTGATCTATTAATACTGTTACCGGAAATGGCCATTTTTACTGATTGCATAGTGCTATTATTGTTATTATTGTAACTGTTATTGCTGTCATATACGGGTTTTGATTGCTGGTAATTTATTTGATTCTTGTGTAACTGTGATTGAGCTGTGGCTAGGGTAGCTGGGCTTTTGAATGCATTGCTGGTAGAGAAACCGGCAGGGATCTGGCTATCAAGTGAATGATTAGACTTGTGCTGATAGGAACTTGAAGAAGAATCAGGTGATACTTTTTCAGACTTAACTTTAGGTGAGGCATCGTTTGAATTATTAGCTTTAAACACACTACTTCTTTTACCAGTGACTGAGATTGGTTGAGGATCCAATGGAATTGTACGTATAATTTTCCTAGCTTTGGATTCAGCATTAACTGTGTTCGACAACGATCTTTGTCTTCTTGTTTTACTGGACACGTTACTACCAGGTGTCGATTTTTGACTATTTGAATCTTTTTGACTTCCATCCTTAGGCTGAGTGTCATTATCAGAGACGACCGCTTCTTCATTCTCTTGAAACCCATATTCTTCCTCATCATAGGAGCCGCCTTCTTCATTTTCTTCATCCTCAGCGTTTCCATTATCTTCATCGTTTCTATTGTTTAACTTTATCATACCTACTTGTTCTCGCAAGAGGTATAAACTATCAAAAAAAACAGATGCAGCCATTCTAGTTCTAATATTAATGCTTAAACAAGTTAATTTTTTTTCATCTAAAGTCCTGAAAAGCTGCCACATATTTCTCATGATACCACTCGATCTGTGGGCCACGTCATGCTTCAATATAGAAGCTTTTGCAGCCAATGATATAGCGGCTTGATAGCTTTGTTTACCAGATCCTATGTCAATAACCTTTTTTAAAGGCGAGTGAGTTAATTTACCTATTATACATGATGCTTGCCAAATATTCAAAATGTACACACCGGGTAAGTATTTGACAAATCTCTTATCTTTAGCCTGGCACAATTGGGCATAGTTGATTAATGAAATAGCAGCATTATAGAGGCGGACTAAGCCCTTTTGCAATTCAAAATGGGATATTCTGGAAGAATCCATAAAGTAATATGTCAAAAGATGAACTCTAGCTGTCAATAATTGAAATTTTCTGAAATCATCATTTGTTTGCAATTCATTAGCTAATTTGATTTCTAATTCATCTAGTTGTCTTAATAAAACTTTTAGCAATGGTAGTCTTTCAGTTGGATCTATCAATCCATACGAATCCATTGGGTTCGAATTCAATGTTTTAGAAACTTGATCCTCGAAATGTGCGATCTCCATCATGAATTGAATTGACCTTGGTATATTAATTGAACTTCCAGGCCTACATGCACTCCATATGTAGGAGTCAAACTGAACAAAGGCTGGAAAACCGAACGAGGTAGCTATGGTTTGCGATACGATATTACATATGATCCAGGTCTTCGCTTGTTCCTGGGCCATTGATCGTTGCTGTGGTGTTACATTATTATCATTAACCAATACCATACTTGGATTATGTAGACCAATGCGAATGGCTTGAAATAATGCTACACCTATAGTGTTCCACGAGGTATCTGCACTTAATGAGGAAGTTATAGGTGGCCAAAATGTATATAATAAAAATGCTTGAACAGAGTAAACTGAACAAGCATTCAATATAGGTTTATCTTCTTCAGTCGGATTATATCTTGAAATTGGAGAAATCGTAATCTCGGCTAAAATATCTTTTATTAATGGAGGTAATTGCATTAATAAAGTCTTCTGAGAATCATTATGAAACCTTCTTAACGAGATAAACATCATGACCCAAAATAAGGCGGGACAAAGCTTATAGATTCTTTCGGGTCCTTTTAAAACATCCACTACTGGTAAAATTGGATGATAACAATCCACATACTCTAAGTACAAAGATCGTATTGTTTCTGGTGATAAAGTAATCGTGTCTAATGTCTTTTCTTCACACACAAGAGCATACTCAGGTATTATCGTTTTGGTAAAAGTCTCCGAATCTTGTTTCGAGTCAACATGCTGCTCCATCGGCCTATATATAGATGGTGTATTAGGAATTGAATTATTAGTCTCAGATGAGTTGTTTGAGGTTTTTGGATCATATATATTATTGTATGGCGATATGGATACCGGCCATGATTCATTATGATTCTGCTGCGTATTTTGGCCATCAAACGGCTGACGCGACGATGGTTGCCCTTGAAGAGGTTGTGTCTGAAAAGTTTGACGACCATCATAGTATTGTTGATTTATTGGAAGCTGCGAATGACTCTGTAATGATGTTTGTATCTGTGGAGAATCTGAACTTGGTACTGGGCTTTGGCTGTTTGAAAGTAACGGAACTTTGCCTAATAGCTGGGCCACCTGCGTATCACTAAGTGTCTTTTTCAATTCTAAAAACTCCTTCTCTATCTGAGCTATCCTAGCACGTTTGTAAGTTCTCTTATAATCTGATTTTAAATCACATTTGAGTCCTTTTTTGGCACATCTTGAACATGGACTAGGCTGTTTCTCATGTGCGTCGCACCTTGACTTCTGTTGACGGCATTCAACACACGCCATCCGCTTGGTCTTACCTGACTTCAATGTTGGTGTACCAGATGTCTCGCTTAGCGCTGGTCCTGGCTGGCTACTACTCACATTAGTGTGACAAGGTGATTCATTCTTTATCTGCTGATTAAGGATCTGTAATTCGTGAGACATGTTTGCAATGTGCGCTAGACTATCTAAAGAATTCTGGCCTGCACCATTACTCATCTTGATTTGTATCCTCTTATTAATATAATCTTGATTGGGTCTGCTAATGGATGTATTTGGTAGTAATTAGTTTTTAACTTTTTTTATATCAATAAGGTGATGCTTATATATCATTATGTACAGGACACCTACTCTCTTAAATAAAAGTGCAATATTCATATCTTTTTAACTAATTTAGATGAGCTAAGAAAGGAAATTAGCTTATTAGCCGTAACTATAAGATATAAGTGGGTTTGGGGATATACTTGATATAGGTAATGCATCTAATCAAATCTTTTAGGCAGTCTAACCGGGATATTCGCCTATTATGGTGTGCAGTATTTGTTAGGATGGCCAGCTATGGGTTGACTAATCAAGTCTTGACATTGTACTTAGAGTCCTTGGATATTTCAGAGAGCAAAATTGGATTGTTCATGACTTTGACGTTAATTGGAGATACAATAATCTCGTACTTTTTGACTTGGCATGCGGATAAGATTGGTAGAAGGGTTGTTATGATCGTAGGCACGGTATTGATGTTTGCATCAGGGATGGTATTTGCATACTTTTCAAACTTTATTATCTTATTAGCAGCAGCAGTTGTTGGTGTTATTTCACCATCTGGAGACGAGACAGGTCCGTTTAAGTCTGTGGAAGAAGCTTCAATCGCACATCTCACACCTCACAATCATCAACCAGAGATATTTGCGTTTTATGGATTATTTGCTACTGCGGGAGCTGCAGTTGGCTCATTGGTTTGTGGATTTATTGTTGATTATTTAAACTTAGAAAGGAATTGGGAATTAGAGAGTTGTTATAGATTTGTGTTTATTATTTATTCCGGACTTGCCATCGTCAAGCTTCTTTTTATGATTCTTTTAACCAATAAATGTGAAATTAGATGCAAGAAAGATGAACTTTCTGAAGTTATAGCTGAGGAGACATCATTATTGGACGTTAGCGTTATTCATGAAGAAGAGACAAGCGCGTCCACTTTTGAAGAACTGATGGCCTTTGGCCTTTCTTCAAAAACCCGTTATTACTTATCTAGATTTTTAATAATTTTCATGTTAGATTCTTTAGGATACGGATTTATGCCATCTGCTTGGGTAATTTACTATTTCAAGAAAATTTTCAATATGACAGCTACAGGTTTAGGGGTACTATTCTTCATCACAAATTCCATCGATTCCATTTCATCATTACCATCTGCTTATCTAGCAAAACTGCTTGGTCCAGTGAAGGCAATTTTGTTAACGCAAGCTCCGTCGGGAGTATTTTTCCTTTTAATTGCATTTGTAAGTAAGCATGGGGTTGCATCTTTCTTATTAATATTGTACTATACAACAACGACAATGGATGTCGTACCAAGACAAATTTTGTTAACTACAGTTATGCCCCAAGGTGAACTAACTAAAGTTATGGGTCTAGTTAATATTGGTAAAACCTTTGCAAGGTGTATTGGCCCTGTATTTACTGGAAAACTAGCAGAACATGGTTTGTTGTACTTTGGATTTATCATCAATGGCTCTTGTGTATTGTTGGCAGATATCATATTAGCAACAAACTTTTTAAGTTTAGATAGTGACATTTTGAAGAAACAAAAAGTCAATAAAAATATTATATAATGAGTGTTTTACGGATTTTATAAACTTCGATATCATATTTTGCAATAATTATGCATGATCATGCACAGAAGGGTTCCTAAGACAATGCTGAATATTACAGCGTTGAGAAAACTAACTATATAGAATGAAAATCGATAATACTATTAAATTAATTGACCCGTAAAAGAAAATTGTATATAATTTCTGAAAATAATGCAACTATATATGAAGTTATAAGTCGTATGAATCGTTAAAAAATGAAAATGATATCTATTATAGATAGTCTAATTAAAATAAGAACCTGTAGACCTTAACATACCAAGGCTGTGCTTGTAAAAATGCTTTTTCTTCTTGTAATTCTTGTTGCAATTTATCATGGTCTTTTTCACTACGGCCACTATCTAAATCCATGGTGCCATATGGAACAATAGTATTAAATTTTCTGGAATATATTTTATGACCGACGAAGAAAAGTAGAACAACAACTGCACCAAGATAATTCTCAAAGAAAGTTTTAGCATCAGGACTAGCTCCTAATGGGAACAAGGAGACCCAAAATTGTAAACATAAGACAACAACTAAACAAACCATTGAGTAAATTGAACCCCAAATACCTGTTAATGCAATGTAAGGAATCTCAGATATGCCCCTACCTTGTTTTTTCATCCCCATTCTAAATCTATAATGACTCAAAACTATAGAAAACCATGTGAACAAGGTAGATAACCCTGATAGAGCAACGAGCCATGCAAAAACTTCAGATTGTTGTGGGGATGCTGAAACAAAAGCTATTAAACCAACAATTCCTGATATTAAAATACCAACTAATGGTCTACCTTTACGATCAACATAACTGAAAATTTTTGGCGCTAATCCTTGTTGGGCTAACCCAAGAATAGTTCTTGAAAAACCGTACACTGAAGAGTTACCGATGGATAATAAGGCAATTAAAACAACAACATTAAAGATGGAAGGCAAAACTTTAATACCTCCTGCCCTGATAGCAATAACGAAAGGTGAGGCCGAAACATCGGAAGAAGCACCTATTAATTCAGAAGAGGTTGCTGGCACTAAAAATCCAATTAAAGTTAACGTAATCATGTAGAAAATAACAATTCTCCAAAAGACTTGTTTGATAGCTTTAGGCAAAATAATCCTTGGATTACCTTCTGCCTCCGCGGCAGTTAAACCAATCAACTCAGTACCCGCTAATGAATAAGTAGCAGTAATTAGAACTGAAACAACGCCTTTGAATCCTGTAGTGAAAGCTCCTGGATTGTGCCAGTACTTGCCCCCAATGAAACCTTGATCTCCTCCACCACAGATTAAAATAATAGCTAATATATTGAAACCAACAATACCAATAAGCTTTATAATTGAAGCAATGAATTCAAATTCCCCAAATCCTCTGTTACCACATAAATTTAATAGAATGATCAAAACATAAAACACTGCAATCCAAACAACTGAATTAATATTTGAATGCCAAAAATTGATTGTCATCGATGCTGCAACTAATTCTAATGGCAAAACAATAACCCAGAATAAAGCATAATTCCAACCAACAGCAAACCCCCATGAGGGATCAACAAATCTTGTTGCAAAAGTAGCAAATGAACCAGATACTGGAAAGAGTGCTGCTAATTCCGCTAATGATTGCATCGTACAATACAAGAACGAAGACACAATAGCCCAGGCAACTAATAAACTTCCTGGACCGTTTCTTAATGCCTGACCCGATGCAACCAATAACCCGGATCCAACACATCCTCCAAGAGCTATCATCTTCAATTGCCTGTCCTTAAGCTTTTTCTTTAAATTTCCTTCTCCTTCCTCTTCTCCCAAATCCCGTGTCTGTTCTTCTAAATCCGCTTCTCCATCAGCTGCTTTTTTAAATGAATCTTTGAAATCTTGCCACCTATTTACACTTTTGCTGGGTATGTCATAACTATAAGATTGTTGCGACTCTTTCGAATTCGAAGATACGTCTAAACTATCTGACATTATCAAATATTATCAAATTTTAATTAATAGTTGTATGTCAACAACCCACCCCAGATTTCCAATCAAGATATATATGTATATATATATATAAAAGTAGTTTCTTATTATTTTCGGTTCAACGCCGGCACAGGCCGTGTGAATTTCTTATTATTGAATGTTTGCGGCAATTGCAAGTAGGCTACAGAAGAAATTCACGGCATTGCAAATATTGAGACGCTCAATATGCAGAAATTATTAGTATTTCTGAAATTAATGTTTCTTTTTCAGATGATCGTGACGCATTCTTATGCTAATATATTTCTCAACGGTCTTGCTACAGCTTAAATCGGAAAAAAACTAACCCCAGTACCCTTGTAAGATCACACAAAATCCAAACTCTCCAAAACCTGACTATAATTTGTTTGAACATCAGGTTTTTATTGTACGAGAGTAGCAATGTCTACTAAAAAGAAATAAAAATAAGAAATGACACAAAAAGAGAAAGTCGGGTAGAGTTCTGTTGATACTTAAGTTCTGATCACATGATGATTTAGATTCCCCACTATGTAGCTCTAGCCACATGCTAATAGTTTAGATCATAGGGAAGGTAGGCGTGAACTGGTATAGGTCTTTTTCTTCATCCATTTTATTAGAATAGGCGGCTCATTTTAAGACACAGTCAGAAGAGTATGTCAAGTCAATTCAAGTTCCATTCAACAAATGATCCAGAAAAACTCGTTGAAATGTACACGCTCTGTGGTAGCGAGTGGAGTGGAAACTTAAGTGCGCAAGAATTTGGTGAATTGGAGGCAAAGAAACACGAACAGAGTATTAAGCATGGAGAGAAGGTAGTTGGATTTTATTTAGAAGATAGCGAGAATGGTAGGATCGTTGCGACGACGATTGTGACGCATATTAAGGGGTTCTATCAAGGTGTTGAAAGATCTAATGTCATAGCTTCCATACCGGATCCTAACGAATTTGGGGTTAAAAATGTTACGTTTTTGCTTGTTGGATATGTATTCACAGATCAGAGATATAGAAAAAAAGGGTTAGCTCAGACAATTGTCAGGAAGGCGATTGAAGTGACAGAAGAAGATATTATCAAGCAGAACATTGATAGTAGTGATGAGTCGAAGAATGATAGCTTTAAAAACATGGTTACCACAGATGGAGTTGTGGATAAAAGGTTAGCGAATTACTATTTAAGCAAGCAATATTTTTGGGTATTGTACTCGGGGGCTGGTAGATTTTATGAGAAGTTTGGCTTCAAAGCGTATCCGTTAAATTTTTACAAGATTCCGATGTCAATTTTCACCAAATCGCAAGAAGACTTAGTTGAAAATTTGATTAATGGCACAATTGGTGCCCCCATGTATGTTGGAAAAAGGTTAAAATTGTTACATGGGTCAGATGAACAAGATGAAGCATTGATTAAATTCATATTGCAGAGTATTGAATTGGAGATCTTGACGGAGTTGAATAAACAGAGTTTCCATCTGGACTTGGCTAGTGATCATAAATCATCTTCATCTTTGACTAATATGTCAAGTATTTTAACAATGTCTAAATTGGGATCTCATAACGCCTTAGCTTCAATTGGGGAACCTTTTTCGGTAACCGAAAAGGATTCGCATCATCTAGAAAGAAGAGATTCTTCTGTACACCATTTAACTGTTCCAAAAGTTGCATTGAAGCCTGATTATCACAACATTTATCTACAATCACAAACAGAGGACGCCGCTGCTAAAAAAGCATCTACAAATAGAGATTTGGCAATCAAGTTTACAGATATTAAAGGAGCTATTCTTACAAATGAATTACAACAAAAGTCTCACTATATTATTTGGACCACTCTTATGCAAAAAAGATTAATTATTTTAGGAATCGGTGAATTGGAGTTTGAAAGTTTTAATGGTCAGACAAATCCTGCCGGTATGGGAGGCATTCGTCGTCGTGGATCTTCATTTACTGGATTAAAGGATTTGGGTGGCTTTAATTTTCAAGACTTAGATCTTTTGATTAATGTTGCTTTTTTGGTAAGTAAGAATAGACAACTCCCCGATCTGAGTGCGGTTTACATCTCGGTAAATGATTTACCATATAACATTCCAACCCCTGTTTTACATGATTACTTCTTAAATTATCTTCCAAAGGCTTTTGAAAATGTTAACCATCAAGATGATGAATCAGCTCCAAAAGATTCTAGAGTTGAATTCATTACTAATGCGTCTGAACAACTCCGTGTCTTACCAATGTTAAGAAAGTTTGGTAACAATTCTCCCAAGTTCGATTTAGACTGGATTTCCAATTGCATGTGGTCATGGGCTTAAACGAAAAAAATATAATGTGTTATAATAATTACATAGATTGTACTTATTTTAAGTTTTTATTTCTTGTAAAAGTGTTCTAATATACACTTTTAAATACCAGGAGGCTGCTTAGAGAATATTTTGAAGGTGGGAAACAAAAATAGAGAACCCACGGCGGGAGTCGAACCCGCAATCTTTTGATTAGAAGTCAAACGCGTTAACCATTACGCTACGCAGGCACTTTTATATTTCTGTTTAATATCCATTTTAATATTATCACAGATATTTATATCTATGTATTTATTTTTTGCAAGACATATTAGCTTATTGTAGTTTTATATTCGAAATCACATTTTATACATCAGAATATGCATCAAATATCGTTGAGAAACATAGCATGATATACTTAATTGGCGTAAAAGACTAGCTCACATTAGTTGTGGAAGAGGAACAAAGAAAAATTAGTCGATCTGCTTAACCTACAACCATTCTAAACATCAAACCTTAAAATATCCATTCAATGTCTTTTCAATCTATATAGTACATCCTTTCCGCAAAACTATTATTAAAAATTTTCTTGAATTCTCCAAGTATACTGTAATGTATGTAAATAAAAATCATAAAATTTTATAAGATAGGATAATTTAGATTTTATGCGTAGAAATGAAAGGGTTTGTTTTCTCTTATGAAATAATTCGCTATTATGATTACTTCCAAATAGTATTTACCGGCCCTCAAAAAATTAAAGGAACTGAATAATTAATCAAAATGTTTACTTAGACCATCGATATTCGTGCACTTCAAAGAACTCCTATTTCCATTAGAATAGCATATCCAAAGTACAACAAATACACAAAGCACCCAAACATGCCATTAAACAACTATTCGTGTCCGATGATGTTCTTTGTTGCTGCACATACATAGGTTGCTGTTGATAACCTTGCTGAGGGTAGCCACCTTGTGGATATCCTTGTTGATAACCACCCTGAGGATAACCACCCTGGGGGTATCCTCCCTGCTGATGTCCTTGTTGAGGAAATCCTCCATATCCTCTGTCTTGTTGTTGATTGGTATAGTCAGGCTGTGCTTGCGGAGCATATCCCGGACTATGCCCTGTGTTATTAGCATTGGACCAGCTTGGGGGAGGTCCAGTTGGAGGTGTATAACCGTCACCCGCTTTATTATAAGACATTTAATATATTACCTGAGTTCTTCTATCGTATTGATCCCTTAAAGTGTAAATTTAAGAGGGAATTGAGGAAGAAATTAATAGACTTTAGTGGTAGCCTAAGCCTACCTATATATTGAGCACTTCAGGGCATGACTTAGGATATTCATTGGAAGGGTCGCCAATACATAGTAGTGTACTTACCAATTTGCAAAATAACTATAATAGCTAATAACTAAAGACTTAAATTAATATTATAAATGTATCTATAAACATGGCTGACGTAGAATTGAAGACTATACATCCATTAAAACTATTAAGCATAGTAAAAGTGATCGAGAAATGAATATGATACTCCCAAAAGGCATCTAATACAAATATGTAAAATTAGGATTCTTATCACCAGCTAAAATCTGTGCTCTTTCATCTAGACTTTCAAATTCAGCTCTATAGCTTTCGGTCTTCTTGAATTTATTAATTCTTCTAACAGAAAAGAAATACATTATCAGTGCAATGATGGAAAAGACAACAGCGGCAATGGAAACAATTAAACCAGGTTTATAAACCGGGGCATCTTTTACCAAGAAAATAAATGTGGCAATAATACCACCGATGTTCCCAAAACCAATTTGCCATGCTGTACCCACGGACTTTCTAAGATGACCATGGAAATTCAAGGATGACCAGCAAACTAGTAAAGGCATTGCCGTGTATAACCCTGAGGCGGCTAAGAAGCATCCCGCATAACGTGCATCTGGATTTGTCTTTTCACCCAAAATTAATGCTAAGCCAATAATTGCAAGTATCGAGCAACCAAGTAAAAAGGGTAATCTTCTTCCAAGTTTATCAGATATAAAAGAAACACTATTGTTTAAAGCGAAAGCTGCTAACCATGGATAGACAGAATGCTGTTGAGCGCTAACTGCTGTATAACCCATTTGATTAATGATAGTTGCGGCAAAGTAAGCATAACCATAAGATGGAATGATTAAACCGAAGTATGCTAAAGCTGGTAACCAGATTAAATAGTCCTTGAAACACTTCATTACGTCGGACAATTTGTTAACAATTTCGTAACCGGAGGAGGCACCTGCGCAAACTTCTAATTTCTTTTTAATAAACATTTTTTCATTTTCTGTTAAGAACCTAGATTCTTCAGGAAAATCAGCAATGGTAAAGAATAAGATAACCGCACCTCCACAAGTGACAATACCATCGATAATGAAGATCCATTGCCATGACAGAAGTCCGTGTCTGCCATCTAACTCATTAATTCTGTAGGCAATAGCACCCGAGGCAGCACCTGCCAAACAAGTGACCGAAAAGAATGCAGAGAACCGTCTCTGCGCTTCAACTTTAGTGTAGTAGGTAGATAATAAATAAAACAAACTTGGAAAAGTACTTGCTTCCGCTATACCGATCAAGAATCTGCATGCGGCTAAACCACCGAAATTCCTCACAAACCCCATACCAATGGAAACGGCACCAAATGCAAGAATACATCCACTTAACCATATGTGAGGACGGACAAACTTTATAGTATAATTTGTGAGGACTTCAAACACCACATAAGGAACAAAGAATAATGTCAAGGCTATATTGTACTGGTTACCGGTTAAGTTTAAATCTTCTGCTAGTCCATAAAGTTTCGCGTTGGAAATATTAACTCTATCTAAAAATGATAAAAAATACAAAAAGCAAAATGGAGGAACGACACAAAGATCAATTTTCCACATTAACTTTTTATGATTAATCTCATACTCTTTAATCAACTGTTCAGTTGCTTCTTCTGCCGATACTTCGGAAAGGTTGAGTATCAGAGACCCAATAGAGATTTCACATCCTGCTTTATCAATCGTGCCAGTCATTATTATACTTAATGTAGTAATTAGTTTTCACTAGCGTTGACATTCTTAACATAGACTTTGCAAACAAAGAAAAGGGATAACTTCATACTTATATATTTACCTAAATACCGACGATATATTATTAGTCATTATGAGATCGGCTGCTAATATACACATACAGTAATCTTCTTTTGCCAATTTCGGTACAGGACTCGCAATTGCCGAAACGGAATGAAAACCGGGGCAAAAAGCTTATTCCTATATACCATGATGGGATTCTCCCTAGACTTCGATAGTGATGAACTAGGGCTAGCCATACCATTTGCCAATTCCATTGGCCCGCTTCCCCCCTCCCCGCACTAACAAAGCACCTTAAATTTTTAGTCTGACCAGAGACGCGTAGGCTCATGACCACCAAACCTTCTCACCCGGTTACAAGACACAATCACATCATAGAAAACTAAATTTGACGATTCCCAGTCTCTATGTTACACGTCAGTACAGATTTTACATTTCCTAATTGGGCTGATGAAGTAAAAGTATCGATAAAAATTTTGTTGTCTGTATGCAGGAATGACCACCATTCAAGATCTTGGGGTCAGGATAGCTTTAACCATTGTAAAAGGCCAACAAAACAGGTGCTATTGTAATATGAACAAGCAACAGAGCCCCCAAGGCGCTTTGGTATAACATTTTCTGTTTTGGAGCAAAATGAGAGTGATTCGGTGCAGTAATTGCTGATTGTTGCAACCATGTCTCAAATGAGCAGCTTAACTATGTAGATCAGTGATTCGATACGATTTTTCCACACTCCATCACTATTCTCTCGCTAAACTAGCAGTATCAGCTCCATCCACACATATGGATGGGGCCATGGGCTCTAAGCATAGTTTTTCCTCTCATAACGGTACAAACCACTACATCTGGCCAATATAGCCATAAATGTGCCTCGATGCACGTGCAATAGTGTAGGGCTCGGGTAGTCTCGTGACATCTTCTTTAGGCAAGTGTACCCATGTATTCACTATAAAGCACAAAAAATAATAAATATCATACCGAGAGAGCCGGGTAACCTCAAAATTTTTGGTTGAAAATTTTCCAACTAGATTGCTTGGGACCTAACCTTCACCAATGGTTACTGTTTTCTCATAGTTAACTCATATAACTTTTTTAAAATATTACCTTTAAAACCCTTTTGATTCATATATACTTCATATCAAACCAGCAAACATGTCTGACGTCGAAGAACAATACGTTGAAGAACAACCAGTTGTCCAAGAAGAATTACAATTAGTTGAATTAGCTACTGCTATCCCAGCTGAAGTTCAAGCAGCTCAACAAGAAGTTAAATTATTCAACAAATGGTCCTTTGAAGATGTTGAAGTTAAAGATGTTTCATTAGTTGACTACGTCCAAATCAGACAACCAGTTTTCGTTTCCCACACTGCTGGTAGGTACGCTTCTAAAAGATTCAGAAAAGCTCAATGTCCTATTGTTGAAAGATTAACCAACTCATTAATGATGAACGGTAGAAACAACGGTAAAAAATTAAAGGCTGTTAGAATCGTCAAACACGCTTTAGAAATCATTAACGTCTTAACCGAACAAAACCCACTTCAAGTTGTTGTTGACGCTATTGTTAACTCTGGTCCAAGAGAAGACTCTACCAGAATTGGTTCATCCGGTACTGTTAGAAGACAAGCTGTTGATGTTTCTCCATTGAGAAGAGTCAACCAAGCTATTGCTTTATTAACCATTGGTGCCAGAGAAGCTTCATTCAGAAACGTTAAGACTATTGCTGAATGTTTAGCTGAAGAATTAATCAATGCTGCTAAAGGTTCTTCTACCTCTTACGCAATCAAGAAGAAGGATGAATTAGAAAGAGTTGCTAAATCTAACCGTTAAGATACGTTTATTCCTTTGTGTATTTTATCTTTTCATGTTTCTATAAAGTCATTTTTTCTATCTTGTTAATGTATAAAAATATTATAATTATTTTAAAAACGAAATTTGATGTAGTTATGTATTTGCTTACTACATATTAGTTGACTTTGTATATAAATTCTTATTCATAGATTAATAAATAAAGTTATCGGTCCTCTTCTTATACCAATCAGTAAAAAATAATGTGTGATTTTCTAGTTAAACTCTGATGGGATAGAACATTCTGACAAAAAGATTCGAAATTGAATTCTCCAACAATTTCGTATAGCGTTCTACCCGATCTTGTAAAAGTTCTAGTTCCGCTTCCTCCTGACTAGCCTTATCCTTCTTTTCCATGTCACTTGCTCTCAAATATCCATTTTTGCATCTTTCTAAGATTAATATTCTTGAAAGAGACGATTCAAGTCTCCTATTTAAGGTTCGTCTAACTAACCACTCTCTATTTATTAGCAATATTAGGAAACATACGAAGAAGCAAGTTCCTGAAAAGATTTGAGTATTCAAAAATGGTCTATCACTACTCTCGTCTCTGATACCTAAAGCAATAACTTCTGCGACCAAGCAGAAGAACAGAACAACGATATTGAGACCAGACCATGCTGCAGGCAATTGTTCTGGCGAATCAATAATATCAGCAGCTAAAGGTTGACCCATTGAGCTACCGACTCCAATAATACAACCGAGAATAACAGAAAAAGCTGTCAAAGAACCAAAAGTTGTTGCATTAATCCAAAATCCCCATAATAAAATAGCAATAATTAAACTTATAAGTGTGCTCATATTATTTCTACCAATTTTATCAGCTGTCATACCTACAAGTGGTCTACCCAAAACTTGCCCTGCATTAAGAAATGCAGTTAAATGTGAACCATCAGTAGCTGATAAGCCAACCAGTCGAGCATATGAAGCAATTGAAAATAGCATTAAAGTGTATCCTAATAAAGCTAACAGATACCATAATGACAACAATGCCAATGGATAAATCTTAAATATTTTGATATCACATATAATTTTAAAATTCTCTTTTATAAATTTTGATTTTAAAGTAGTTGAATATGGTAATGGTTTATAATTTCTTGGTTTCATAATTACCACTGCAATGAGCGCTGTCGTCATTGTGACAAACCCACACATCCTCAAAGCCCATCTTTGATCACCAGTTTCATGAATTATTTTATCAACACTAAGAGAAAAGGTAAGTCCACCTAGACCTGCTCCTGCAACTGCAATTCCCATAGCAGTTGCCCTTCTTTTGTGAAACCATGTTGGTAGCACTAGTGTGGCAGGCAAATATATCATTACAAACGACAAGCCGATAAGAAAACCCTGAGTTAAATATAAATGCCAAATATTAGTAGCGAAAGATGCTAAAATATAACCCAAAGTTTGTAAGGCAATACCAACAAAACCTACAACTCTGATTCCAAATATTTTACATGCTAAAGCGCTGAAAGGAGCTAGAATTTGAGCCAAAAATACAACAATTCCTCCAATTAATGCATAGTCAAATTTTGTAGCTCCTTCAAATTCATTGGTTGATAAATAATAATTTAAAAAGACTCCATAGCCTGCGTTAGCACCCCATGTTGAGAACATTGCTAACATGGCACATATCGCAATAATCCAACCAAAACCTCCATCTGGCGGTAGATCCTCCTCTTCTTCTACTTCTACTCTTGTATCTATCTCCTTTGTAGTATCTATTCTCTCTATTATATTAGTCTCTGTATTTATGTTTTGCTCTTGATCATACGTTGCGTGTTTCGATACCAAAGCCAACTGAGAAACCAATATCAGATCTGGATCACCTCTTTCTCTATATTCAGGGAATTCTTCAATGTCCTGTTGATGATCATCCTTGATGGCTGTTATAATACGTGATATTTCAGACAAGTTTGATTTTGTTCTTGTTATACTATTCAGATTCTCACTAACAGTTGGATTCAATGCATAAGGTTCAATTGAGTTCGTCGCATCCATTTTCGATGAAGTATGCGACTCTGACTCCGAATCTATAGTCCGAGACAGTTGAACCAGTGGACTGCCTACCTCAACATTGTTTAAATCGGTTGGCATATTTAGATGCTAAATTTTCCCTACATTACAAATATTTCTACATTTTGGTGGAGAATATATGTGAGCATGGAAAAAGCTCTGACTAATTGCGAAGCCGTAGTCGCGTATTTCCCAATTCAGCAAAGTAAAACTTGTTTTGGGTTTTCTTCACTATCAACCAACATATCGGGAAACTTAAAGAAGATTCCGACGTGGGTGAATTAGACGAAATTACTATGAGTTGTTCTAATAGGAGTCAAGTTTTTAGATTTATTATATCTGATGTAGTTACTTACTACACAATGATAAATTAATAATATTAAGTTTTGAAACGGTTATCCAGGGTCTGGAATTCTAGCAATAGAACCTGGCCAAAGTGTCGCACTTTCTGTCAAAGATATAAAACAGTGCTTAATATGAAATCATTCTGCGAAATAGCTTTCAGATACTTAAATCATAGATAAAAGTGAAAGAATCAGCTTGCCACCACCTGTACTCGAGACAGTTTCTTCTTGGTTCAAACAATTGCTGCAATAGAGGTTAGATATGCCGGTTCAATTCTTCTATTGCTGTAAAAGTCCTTTTGGTGACTCAAAATGGAGTCTTTGTTAGCATTTTTTTATTGTTGCTGCACACTCTAGCACATCCAATTGCAGTTCTTAACTCCTCTCCAAATATACGTATGTATCATAAATTTTCAACTGGGGATTCCTCATTAGTTAATATTTTGCGACTACTATTATATCAGATTACTCAAAACCAGATATTGATTTTTCGAATATGACACCGAGGCTTACTCAATTCGCCTTTCAGCAAAAGAAAGTTCTTGTTTCCTAAGGGTATCGCTTTAAATGATTCAAATCATTGTTCAAGTGAAGTTGTATTGGTCTTGTCTGATAATCTAGCAGTCCTGTATGGTTAAATGTTTCTGGTATCGATATCTATTGGTTAAAATAATTTTCAAACACTCAATTCCAGTAGTCTTCTGCTATATATTATATCGGTCATTCATATAAGATATATATGCTTTAGGCATATTGCTTGCATCTGTAGTCGTTTTTGTTCTTCATTTTGATCTATATTTTTATTGAGAAGTTTGCAATTTATTTTTTTTGAGTTAATCTTTTAGAAAAAGCTTAAGCATATCACCACTAATTTAATGAAAACATGACAGTAGGTGTTGCTTAATACTATTGGATTTTATGTTTATACAAGGTTCTAATGATGAAACTGAAATCTACTTTGGTGATGTTTTTTAAGCTTTATGCAGATTGTTTGTATAGGGCATGAGCGTCTAAGCTCAAAGAACGGACTATTAACCTATTCTACCCAGGGATTGACATAGTTTTATATGACAAGTGTCATAAGCTCACTGCTTCTTAGATAGGGTAATATTTTTGACTATTTCCTTCCAGACTATGATATTTTGCAGATTAAGTTAGATTTACCTTTAGAATTCAGTAAATATACAGTGATAGAGATAACACTGATAGCATTTGAGCGTTGCTAGTCTAGGCCAAATCAACATTCATAACTTGGATAATATTTTAATTAAAAGAAACTTTTTGGACCTAAAATTATTTCGTTTTAGGTTGAAATTTGCATCCAATAAGTAAGTCTTGGTAAACTTATTTCGATTCAAAAACCATTTTTTGCTCATAAAATTATCTACTAAGCATCTTAAGCTGAATTCTCGCAATAATGTATTCCGCATTATTGTCATGGACATAAACAACACTTGATGGGAGATATACCAGTAACAGGCTATCGTATTTAATCTTATTCAAATAATAAAATAATACATCTTTAATGAACCCATAATGTCATGATCACCATCATGTATCTGTCGGGTGACTTAGCGATGTCAATTTCTAGCAAACATTAGCATATTTCCCAGAAAAATTATCGATCAAAAATGACAGAGATTTATCTAAAATGCAAATCTTTATTTAAGAACATCTATTAGTAAGAATGAGAAGCATCAACGAAAATTAGACAGCATTTGAGGTTGTGAAAGGCCAATCAGATCTATGAGTGGTTTTTATAGTTACCACATTTGACGTCTAACATATAATACATTTATGATAGAACTTAAATTTGCTATTAAGCACATAAATGCTTAACAACTGAACTAACCAGATAATATTAGAAATGCGCCCAGTGAATTGAAGGTATTGGTCATGGCTGCGAATTAACTATTCTTCGCACCAGAGCTTTCTATTTTGCCCATAGACTTAAAACAAATAATGGCTTGAATATATTGTAAAATTTACTTTGGGCTAAAATGAACTACCAGGAACCCTTAAGAACTCAATTGTGTTAATCCTCAGTCAGCATTGATTTTTACTTTAAGTTGGAACCCCGGCTACTGTGAAAATAGGGAAATCGAGTACACATTCTCTCTAAATAATAGTTCCAATCCGTTATATTTATAAGCTCTTAAAGATTATTAACATGTAATTTTGAAACCTATACTTTTTAATCAGCTATTGGTCATGACAAGTCAAAATATTAATGTTCAAATGTACATCATTTAAATGCAATTTCAACTTCTGCCAAAATTTATTCGGTACGCGCAAAATAAAAAATAGAGGTGGTTTTAAGTATCTTACTCCTCAGAGATTTAACCCTTAATACAAGAAATCGACTAAAAGTCATTATCTTACAAGGAAATTATCAAATTGTACTATTATATCCATTTAATATACTGTATTTCTTTATATTAGTAAAAGCAGGTTTTTAATTATACTATTTCCATGTCAGGTTCCTCCGATTTTTTATCCAAAGGTATCGATCTAGTTCAAAAAGCTATCGACGCCGATACGGCAACTAGATACGAAGAAGCATATAAATTGTATTATAATGGTTTAGATTACTTAATGCTAGCAATAAAATATGAAAAGAATCAGAAATCCAAGGAATTAATTAAGTCTAAGTTTACTGAATACTTAACGCGAGCAGAACAATTGAAAGAACACTTAGAAAAGCAACAGAAGTCCAATTCAGCTGAAAATTCAGCATCCAATGGCTCAACGAAAGCCAAGAAACCTGGAGATTCAAACGATGACGATGATGCTGACACTAAGAAGTTGAGGGGGGCATTAGCTGGAGCTATTTTATCTGAGAAGCCAAATGTTAAATGGAGTGATATAGCGGGTTTAGAAAGTGCAAAGGACGCTTTGAAAGAAGCGGTGATACTACCAGTTAAATTTCCTCAATTATTTACAGGAAACCGTAAACCAACTTCGGGAATTTTGTTGTACGGCCCACCAGGTACTGGTAAATCATATCTAGCAAAAGCAGTTGCCACTGAAGCCAACTCAACTTTCTTTTCAGTCTCTTCTTCAGATTTAGTCTCTAAATGGATGGGGGAATCGGAAAGATTAGTTAAACAACTTTTTACAATGGCAAGGGAGAATAAACCATCCATTATCTTCATTGACGAAGTTGATGCATTATGTGGTCCTAGAGGTGAAGGTGAAAGTGAAGCATCTAGAAGAATCAAAACAGAATTGTTAGTTCAAATGAATGGTGTCGGCCACGATTCAGGCGGAGTTTTAGTATTGGGAGCTACCAATATTCCTTGGCAGTTAGATGCTGCTATAAGAAGAAGATTTGAAAGAAGGATTTATATTGCATTACCTGAATTAGAAGCAAGAACACGAATGTTTGAGTTGAATATTGGAGATGTTCCATGTGAATGTTCTCCCCATGATTACAAAATCTTAGCTGAAATGACTGAAGGATATTCTGGTCATGATGTTGCTGTGGTGGTAAGAGACGCATTAATGGAACCGATTCGTAAAATTCAACAGGCAACTCATTTTAAGCCAGCTATATGTGAAGATGGCACTGAAAAATTGACGCCTTGTTCTCCTGGCGACGAAGGTGCAAGAGAAATGAGTTGGCAAGATATCGGTACTGATGAATTGAAAGAACCAGATTTAACTATTAAGGATTTTATTAAATCTATTAAAAATAACCGGCCTACAGTTAATAAGGCTGACATTGAAAATCATACCAAGTTTACTGAGGATTTTGGTCAAGAAGGCAATTAAACGATGTTTGAAAACCAAGGCACATCTTCTCTAATTAGTAATTTTATTCTTTTTAGAACATAGAACTATACAAATAATATACAAGTCAAAGTATCTAACTTTCATCAGCATCAATTCTCATTGGTGATCTGGATCTGTCTCTGTTTCTAGTTGGTGATCTTTCTCTATTCCTCATTTTATCAGCGAATAAGTCATCGTCATCCGTATTACTATCTCTCCACTTATTGGTGGACTCAGATTGCTTCAATTTATCAGCAAATAAGTCTTCAATTTCTTCTCTGTCACGAGGTCCACGACGAGAATCTCTTTGTCTATAATTCTTACGATATGGTTTTCTTTCAGGCTCACCATGTAACAAGTAATAACGTGAATATGCACTGGCATTTTTGACCTTTCTATCAGATTGAAATGACTGTCTAACAAAGAACAGTACAGAAGTTTCATCTGCTTCCATTCCGGTTTCATTGTCTTGTGCTTTCAATACATCGTTTGTTGAAACACCTAATCTTTTTGCTAAATCTTGCTGCTTACGGAATTCAATAATAGGATTATATGGCTTAGCCTCTCTTTCTTGAACAAGATTCGCTATGTATTCGCTATCGGCGAACTGGGCTTCTGGTGGCGAGATGTTTGGATTAGATGAAGTAATAGAAATCTTATTAAGCGCTTTATAACAATCTTCATGAGTTTTAAAAGTAATATTGACTGCAGTATCATTAATCCATTGAATTCTGAAACTAATTTGTTCATCAATTGGTAATGGCTCATAAACAATCTTAGTTTTTGGTTCATCTTGCCCTTCGACGTTTTGCTGCTCTTCCCGGACATTATAATTAAGGTAATAGTCTATAAATGCTTTTATGTCATCGGTAGATAAACTATCAACGCCACGAATATGTAAAGCCTCAGGTCTTAAAGTTTCCACTTGGTTATTAACAGTCACTTCAACTGTTTGTTCTTTTAATTTCAATTCTCTTTCTTTTTCATCCTCTAATGTTTTAGTTAGTAAACCTCCATAAGGAGCAACATATGGTTCACTCATATCCTTTTATAAATATAGCACAATAAGGTTGATTAATTATATAAAATGTACAAATGGATGATGTTGAAACTTAGTAGAGGGAATAATCGCGCTGAAGGAATATCTCCAGTACGATATGATATTGGCCACCACAACATGCTACGACATTATAGTTCATTACTAGCAATATGTAAAATTATATATATAAAACTACGAAGGAGTCCTTGAGTTTTATATCTTTGAGTTCTATTTAAGAAAAAAGTATTGACTCTACAATGAAGTTTGCCGAAGATTATAAACTACCACCGTAGATGATATATCTTCTATGCCTTATAAAGAGCCAATTACAAGCAATACCGTCAAGGATTTTCAATGTGGTTTTCTTGTTAAATTTTAATGTACAGAAAATGTAAAAACAACCATATTTAGTGAACACTTGTCTCTCAACGCAATATCACAGTTATCCATAGACTAAGCTGTAACTACTGATCTTCATCTATCTGATCATCTTCGTTGTCATTAGGTTCTTCTTTGGATCTCTCCTCTCTTATAAATAAAACATTGTTGCATCTAATAAATATTTCTCCAATTAATTCTTCTTTCTTTTCTCCATTCTCTTTTATTATTTCATATGTTTTATCCAATTGTAAATTCATGTAATTATCAATAGAAAGCAAAGTGCCCTTGTACTCTGTATTATTCCATTTTAATCGGACTACCACTACCTTATTTATTAATGTTTTCAAGAATGGCTTCGGGTTGATTGGCTGAAACTAAGGAATAAAATGTTAGCACTCTTCTCGTTTCCATAGTTCAATAATTTCAAAGTTTTCAATGACAAAATGCTACTTACCGATGACATATTTCTTTATTAAATTGTTACTTATCCTTTAACAAAAGGTAGTATAGACTATAGTAGTAGGGTTTTAGCTCTTTTGTGAAAAACTTGATGTCAAGTCTGTGTGCAGTAGTCCAAACAATATCGAACAAGTAGTATCTTAAATACTAACCAATTAGACTACCAGATAATCCGTATATAATAGTTATAATATAACGAAATGAGCAAATTAACTCAGGTGTGGATAATTGGTGGGCTTATACGATTCTTATTACCTACAATTTTACCTCAAATCCCGTATATCTTATCATCTGTTATTGAAGTTTCTACACCTGTCAACTCATTTAAATCATTGCAAGAAGCATTCTATTATTTACAACATAATATTAATTTATATGATGGTGGTATAAACCACCATCCACCATTGTTAGTTGTGATACTTAATCTAATAAATGAGTATTTGCCTAGAGGGATTCGTTCTATTGCATTCAATTTGGTGTATGCCCTAATGGATCTAATGATCACTGCAAGACTTATTCAGTTGAACAAGTGGTATTACGCGCATAATAGTGAAAGAACTAAACGTACGATTAGAGGGTTTAATGATGACTTGATTGCTAGCTTCTATTTGTTCAATCCATTGGTCATTTTGACCAATTTGTCCCATTCGACTTTATGTTTTGTATTACTATTTATCACAGAAACCTTGCACCAGGTAGTCATTAAGAGGAACTTTGCTAGGGCAATGATCGCATTGTCTATCGCTGGATATCTCTCTTTCAACTCCATTTTCTTGGTTGTGCCAATATTAGCTTTGGCACATGCAGTTTCCTCCGATAGAGATTGGGGAGCCATTTACTTTCAAGGTTCAGCCATATTTATTATTTCAACAGGCTTATTAATCGTCTCATCTTTTATAATGACGTCGTCGTGGAACTTCTTGGATCTGTGCTACGGAATTATCCTCAGGTTCGACAAAATAGCTCCAAACATGGGTTTATGGTGGTACTTGTTCACAGAAATGTTCGATTTCTTTACTCCATTCTACCTTGGCGTTTTCAATCTCTATTCCATCGTTTTCGTCTTCCCAATAACCTTAAGGTTGTTCGAGTACAAAACCAATTCTGCTATAGCCATTGGCGACTCATTCCTAGCCGTCATTTTGTCTTACATCTGGCTTTCATTTACAAAGTCATACCCTACAATTGGTGACTTAGCCTTCGCGTTATCAATCTTGCCTATATTCAAAAGCACCATTCTCCGCCACTGCAAATTCATTTTGGCCACAGGATTGACCTTGTTGGTCTGTTTGTTATTAGCTCCAATCTTTTATTACTGCTGGATTGTTCTAGGTAACGGTAACTCCAACTTCTTCTACAGCATTAACTTGATTTGGGGCGGCGCTCATGCTTTAATAATTATAGATTTGCTTTGGGCTAGATTAACCTACGATTACATCGAAGAGAATGATATTTCAAACGAAAAAATACCTACTTTAAGATTGACCCAAATTTAAATACTTAATAGGGTCTATACTAGTTAATAAATGCAAATATATATTGTTGTATATAGAATCACGTGACCATTTATTCTGCCAATCAACTGGCGAGAATTTTCAATTGACAAAAAAATCTCACTAACAAATATCGCTAAATACATATTCATACGAAGAATCAAACCATTAGTTTCTATATTTATTCGTTATAATATCCAATTAAAAGCTATAATGTTGTCTCGTGTATCTGCTCGTTCTTACAGTACTGCTGCTCAATCTATTAAATTGACTTCCAGAGAAGCTCCAGGCAACTTATCAAATGTTACAGTTGTTGTCAACAACGCTGGTTCCAAGGCAGGTAAATCAGGTATTGCCCATTTATTATCTAAATATAACTTTTTAAACACAGAAGCTAAATCAGCTTTAAGATTTACTAGGGAATCCGAATTATTAGGTGGTGTCTTCTCCAGCACAGTTACCAGAGATGCTATTGTGTTAAATACACAATTCTTAAAAGAGGATTTACCATACTACGTTGAAGCATTAGGTAATGTCTTAGCCAAGACCTCATTCAGACCACATGAATTAGTGGAAACTGTTTTACCAAGTGCCAAAGCTGAGTACGAAACAGTACATGCTTCTAATGCTTTCTCTGCCTTAGAATCCTTACATGAATTATCATTCAGAAGAGGATATGGTAACCCATTGCACTACGATGGTACCACTAAAATCACTGTTGATGAAATCGAACAATTTGCATCTGAAGTCTACAACACATCTAATATCTCAGTTTTTGCTTCAGGTGTCAACGCTGAAGATTTATCTCAGTTCATCAATGAGTCAGCCTTATCAAGCTTAGCTTCTGGTCCATCAAAGGCCACTGCAGCTCAATTCTTCCAAGGTAAAGAAGCTAGAATTAGAGCTCCAGGTCAATCTGCTGCTTTAATTGGTGTCCCAGTCAAACCAGCTGATTTTGCTAAATACGAAACCTTATCTGCAGCTGT
The DNA here is from genome assembly GCA_031081865.1 of Schwanniomyces occidentalis var. occidentalis. Lineage (NCBI taxonomy): Eukaryota > Fungi > Ascomycota > Pichiomycetes > Serinales > Debaryomycetaceae > Schwanniomyces > Schwanniomyces occidentalis. Next base: position 345,126 of record JARYTB010000012.1, read on the forward strand.
CGGTACCTCCACCTTACCAGGTGCTGCTTCTCCATTATCTAAGATCCCAGGTGCTACCTCCCAATTATACAAATACCAAGATGCAGGTTTATTTGTTGTTTCAGTCACAGGTTCTGATGCTTCTGCTGTTGCTGAAGGAATTAAGCAAGCTAAGAAAGCTGTTGAATCAGTTTCTGCCACTGAATTATCAAATGCCACCAAAGCTGCTCAATTATCAATTGCTTTACAAACTACTTTTGAAGCTCCATTAAATATTAAAGTCGATGCATCATCTGCCTCTCCAGTCAAATTTGGTGAATTCAACTACGTCGCTATTGGTAATATTGATGTCTTACCATACGCCGATGAATTATAAGCCTAAATTAAACATTTTTATCTATATTATAATACTTAGATTTTCATGTGCATATTTTGATTTTTAAAGAAGATAAAGAACAATTGTTTAGTTTGTTATTAAAAAGGGGAGTAGTTTGAAGCGGTACGTTATGACAATATTTTTCTATTCATAGAGAGAATACTTTCACGAGGTAACAAATCTTGAATATTTTTTATTTTAAGAAAAAAAAAGCTTTTTTATCTTATTATCTAAATTCTTATTAAGTTTTTGCTTTTATATATCTGTTTAATATATTTATTTCAAGTTAAAGCTTGTGTTGTAGTTATATCTATTAAGTATTGTAAGGACATTAAGTCGTGCAGTTTGCCTAAAATTCTATTTTTTTCTCATTGAATTTTCAGATGGGTGGTACGCTATGATTGATACTGTTATATGAATGATACGTCAACCTACGTTTTTTAGACAGACTTTAATCCTTATAACAAGTAATACATAATGTCAGATTTTGAGGAAAACGCTTTTAATGAAGGTGCTGAACATTTCGATGATTTTGATGCCCCAGAACATTTCTCAGAAGAAGAATTTATTGAACCAGAACCAGAAACTGTGAACACTAATGGTGATGTAGAGATGAAGGCTGCTGATGGCAGAACCATCGTAAACGGTGGATTTGGCCCAGAGGATGTTCCTCAACCAAGACAGAAGACCACTAAGGAGCTAGCCATATCAAGGGAAAAAAGAACTACCACTCCATACATGACAAAATATGAAAGAGCCAGAGTCCTAGGAACTAGAGCTTTACAGATATCCCTTAATGCACCTGTATTAGTTGACATTGAAGGTGAAACTGATCCACTACAGATTTCTATGAAAGAATTGGCTCAACGAAAAATTCCGTTAGTTATTAGAAGATATTTGCCTGATGGGTCATATGAAGACTGGGGCTGTGATGAGTTAATCATTGATCATTAGATAACACTCTTCTATTTAACTGCTGTATTTATAAATGAAAATATTTAAAGACTTCTAAGGAATAAAGTTTTGAGTAAAATCCTAACTAAGATTTAGAGATAAATAAATTTAGCTTCAAGGTTTCATTTCAGAGATTGTTTATTTCATAATATGTTGTATTCTTCCTTAAAAGTTTATTTTTCTGCTGACTTGTTTTTGCATATATATATAATAATTTTGATAAAATATTAATAAAATATTGTACATTAATTTTAATTAAACTGCCTTATCTCGTTCATGAATTACCAACGGGTGTAGTAAAATTAAACGAGCTTAATCAATATAAGCATCTAACCATTTGGAAGCCAAGAAAAGTTTCTTGCCGTCAATTTGCTCTTTGACAAAGCCTTTAACCAAGTTATCAAATGTAGCTCTAGGTAATCTATGATCACCAGAACCAATTTCACCTAACTGAACCGAGCAACAAGCTTCTTTCAATCGATCAGCATCAACAACAAGATCATTATCAGTATAACCGTTTTCAGCATTTTCTGCAAACACCTTCAATGCGTTATATATTGACATCCTATCATCAAACTTCAGAAACTCTTTTGCCATAATATTCAGAAACTGAGTAAAGTTGATACCTAATTCAGCGTTATTAGATGCCTGTCCTTCAACTGTAAACATTGAAGTTAATTCTGCATCTGTTGGCACCTTCAATCCTACGGCCTTATATAAGTTAACCAAATCTTGTTTAGTTATTATAGAATCTCTAGAATCACCATCTATCAACGTAAACGCATTTCTAATCTGTGCTTTTTGATTATTCGAAAGAATATTTAGAGCCAGCATCTTTTCAATCGATAAAAGTATAGATATGATATCTAAATATTATTACTTATTAGCCTATTAGAGCATTTAGTCAACCATATCAGAGTCGTGAAATGTAAATCATTGAATTGTAAACAAATACACGCGCAAAAACTTTTGTTATAATAGAAAAGTATATTTACCAATAGATAGATGAAGTTATATCGTATTAGCTGATATTTTAGTATAAGATAACAAGGTTCGTTCGTTATAAAGCCTTTCAGAATATTCTATAACCTTTTTTCACATAACCCTTTAAATTGGCTTGAAAAGGTCACTAAATCACGTAATGGAATCTGGAACTCTTTACAATCAACCTGTTGTTATAGATAATGGATCAGGAAACCTAAAAGCTGGGTTTGCCGGTGAGGATAAACCAAAGACATATGCATCATCAATAATAGGACGGCCAAAATATCAAAAAATTATGGCGGGATCTTTAATTTCAACAAATGATGAATCAAATAAACCTTCCAACGATGATATCTTTATTGGCAATTTGGCACAGCAGAATCGAGGCTTATTGAATTTGTCTTATCCAATTGAACATGGAATAGTGAATAACTGGGATGATATGGAAAAATTATGGTATCATACTTATACTCAAGAATTAAGAACTAATGCTGAAGAGCATCCTTTGTTGATTACCGAAGCACCATTAAATCCAAGATTTAATAGAGATAAAATGTGTCAAATATTGTTTGAGCTGTTTAATATTCCATGTATATATATTTCCATACAAGCTGTGTTGTCGTTATATGCATCGGGCCGTACTACAGGTGTTGTAATAGATAGTGGAGATGGTGTCAGTCATATAGTTCCAGTCTATGAGGGATTTGCATTACCTACTTCAATTAAAAGAATGGATATTGCTGGTAGAGATGTTACAGAAAACTTATCGTTTCACTTGAGAAGAATGGCAGGCATATCATTGCTGAGTAGTTCAGAATTAGAGATTGTACGCTTAATTAAGGAAAAAACATGTTTTGTTTCTAAAGATCCCGTTAGAGATGAAAAGTTATATTCTTCAAAATATTATCTTAATTCTTCTGATCCTGGATTATTCTCTACATATAAGTTGCCCGATGGACATGAAATTCAATTAGGCGTAGAAAGATTCCGTTCAACTGAAATATTATTCAATCCACAGCTAATAGGTGACGAATCTCCCGGTTTACACGAATTGACGTCACTTTCGATTTCAAAAACTGACTTGGATTTAAGACCAATATTATACCAAAACATTATCCTTTCTGGTGGTAATACATTGCTCAAAAATTTTGGGGACAGATTGTTGACCGAATTAAAGAACCAACCACTGCAACAAATTAATAATTCAACCATATGGTCTTCAATGAAAAATTCAGGTAACAACTATAATACTAAAATGAAAGTTAAAATTTATGCACCACCAGAGAGAAAATATTCAACGTGGATTGGTGGTTCCATTTTAGCGGGTTTGTCAACATTTAAAAAGATGTGGGTCACTTCGCTGGAATATTTAGAAGATACTGATATTATCCATAAAAAGTGTATGTGAAAGCATTTTATATTCTAATCTCACATATATAATTATATAGTCCATTAGTTATTGTTTAATTGAAAATGAATGCATCCGTCAAGTACACTAGATACAATAATATCTGTCACCAAAGTCTCCCAAACCAGGAACAATATATTTGTGTTCATCTAATCTTTCATCAATACCTCCGGTGATTATTCTAACATCAGGATATTTTTCCTGGAATGCCTCAATACCTTCTGGGGCAGCCAACAAATTCAAAAAGAATATTCTATCCATTTTAACCCCTCTAGATAATAAAACTTCAACAGCCATCATAGCACTACCTCCAGTAGCTAACATTGGATCCAATAAGAAAACATAACGCTTGCTAATATCTTCCGGTAATTTTTCATAGAATAACTTTGGAAGAGCCGTTTCTTCGTCTCTTTGAATCAAGATCTTTCCGATTCTAACTGAACGACAACAGTCCCTAAGACCCATTTCCATCGATTCTCCCGCTCTTACAATCGAAACCCCACATATCTTACCTAAAAACTTAGCTCCCTTATATTCATGTTCACCATGACATTTAATAATTGCTTCTTGGACTGGTAATTGATTTAAGCCTTCTTCTACAAGCAATCTAATAATCCTATCGGAATAAAAAACGAAATCCCCTCTTTTCGTATTTTGATCACGAATAATTGAGTATAATCCGATAAGCTGATTCGTCTGAGGAAGTAAAATGACGTTCTTGCTAACTTCCTGTGAGTTGGGCATCCTGATCTTGATACTCGAGTTATGTTGTTCAATTCAAATAGGGAGATGATCTTAAATGTTTTTCCGATCTTGCAAAATTGAAAGATGATTGGAGAACCAGGGCTTCAAACCATATATAGCTAACATGGAATAGTTGGGAAGATGAAAAAATTGCAATTGCTACAATGTAGAGATTTAAACCTTGTATCACATACATGATGTAGCACACTGGGTTACCAGGCTTAGGTTTTGCCCCTAGAACGTAATTTATGCTTATGCATATCTAAGTTATATCTGCAATTTCAAAGTTTAGCATTCTGTCTTCAAGTGATAACAGAACCTTTAGACAAGTTCCTCGCAACGAGAATGCTATATATTGTTTGTATAGTTACAGTTCTATGAAGCGGCTTCGTTGAAATTCTGATAGCATTAGCAATATATAGTTCAATTCAAACCTAAGAAACAGCTACATCGTTTAAACAAGTAAAGCCCAACTCTTCTAATAAATCTTACATTACTATGAAAATTACAATATTATAGTACAAAAGCTATTCTTCTTGCTGAGTAATAAATGGATTGTCAATAATTTCACTTCCGTTGACCGGAGAGATAGTCAACAACGATGTGCATCTTACAACCACTAAACCTAAATCTCTAGTTTGTTCAGTCAAAACACTATCGTCTTCTGGGTCTAAAAGTTGATGTTAGTTACTGTATTTTGTTGTCTTTCTATTTCATCATAGCACATGGAGTCTGTTCAGAGGTCAACATAAACGAGTTATTATTCTCCAATTACCACAACAGAAATAACGTTTGGAATCGTGAAACCGTCGGATTCACTTCCTGCTTCGGAAAAACAAATACATACCTCTAATATTCTCCTTGACATCTTCCAAAACTAAGTTCATCAACTGATCAAAGCCTTTCAATATACCAATTATTTGCCTACCACCAATAAATTTGACCCTGATTTTTTGGTCTTTATACTTATTCAAATCCAAAATAGCTTCTCTTTTAGGTCCTTCTTGTTTGGTAGAAGTGTTTCTTCTTCTGTTAGGATTAATATTTTGATGTTTGTGCTCCAATTGTTAGTATTTTGCTTGTTAATTAGAGCATTTCTCTCGCACCACATTATACGAATAAAATAGTAACACTTACACTATCTGACATGTTGTGTTATATATTATTTATTGTTAGATGTCCGTGTTTATTAATACGTTTATCTATCTATTTACTGAAATAAACTGGTATAAAAAATCATTCCTCGTCATAGTCAATTTTTTGTCTCACAAAACCGCTTGTGTACTGGCGTATAAAGCTGGTTTTAAATACAAAAATGAATTTTTTTGGCAACATTGTCATTTCCTTCCAATCATATAATATATAAGTATTATGTTATTTTGAAATAATATTCAAAATTCCAATAATTGGACCAGAATTGAAAGAATTGGATTGTTCTCATAGTTCTAGCACAGTCTCGAGAACATGAAGTACAGACTTACAAGACACCAGATATTTTAGATACACCAAAAACATCAGTGTTTTACTATCGTTAGATCATCGAATGATACTTAAGAATCTATTAATAACAGGAAGAATTGACACTTGGGATAACATCCATATAAGTTGCAAACAACTTAACTCTTCTTTGTGTAAGATTTTGTGCGATACAAGAGACTTTGTTATTCATAAATTTGGACTCTAGAAGATTCTTCCTTAGTATTGGTTCATCTAGCCCTAGTAACTTAGTATGAGTGATTTAAGTGTATATGTTACTTCAGATATAACTTCATCAGAAAGAAGGGTTTCGCCACAGTGGGATTTGCATTATTTAAAGGGCAAATTGGAACTAATTACAGGAATTCAGCCAAAATATCAGACTATTCGGCACTATCGAACACCCACATCGAACCAATATGAAGTGATTGCGGATGCAAAAGAATATAACGAATTAAGTGACAAGAACAAACATATATCCGAATTCAATATAGTTCCGTACAGTCGTCTTCATGTATTAGACACTAATCCAGAATCTGAGTTAAGCAATCTTCAAGATGAGATGAACAATGAAAATATTGGATTTAAATTGTCTGAAGAAGAGTATGCTAAGAGAACAGACTCGGTATTAAATTGGAAGCGGGATAATAAAATGGGTAGATTCGACCCTCAATATCACCAGGAGAAATCAAAGATATTAGAGGAGAACATGAGAGTTTCCTCAGAAATGAAAGTCGGCGATAGATGCCGTGTAATGGGTATTCAAGGTGAAAGACGTGGCGCAGTTAGGTATGTTGGCAAGATCGACAAGTTGGACAAGGGAGAGAATATGTGGGTTGGCATTGAATTCGATGAGCCTGTTGGTAAAAATAATGGTCTGATTGACGGCGTTAATATCTTTGAATGTAGAGAGAAGCATGGTAGCTTTATTAAACCTAAACAAGTTGAAGTTGGTGATTTTCCTGAGTTAGACCCTTTCGCAAGTGATGATGATGACGAATTATGAGTGATTGTTAGAAGCGATAGACATAAAAGACTCTTTACGGAGGTGTTATAACACCTATTTTTATGAATCACACACACATATGTATGATTCTAATTCAGGTGGATATATATTGGTAGTTTGAACAATAAATAGCAGCGGATGCAAAAAGATCCAATGAAGAGAATACTACTACCACTGTAGTCCTAGGATTTCTTTTCCTCAATTTATTCACCAACTTATGCCATTTTACTGCGGATCTTATATTCATCCTTTTTTTTATCGATATATAGCTAATTGTATTCACTTCTTCTTAATATATCTTGTTATAATTTAGTCGTGTCCAATTTGCGGTTTAAACGGTTATTCAAATTTTGTGAGGCAATTCAAATTTCGAGCCCATAGTAACAAGCTTAGCTACTAGTATTGTTTACAAAAAGCTTTTAACCCTAGATTCATAGGAATTGACAACTTGATATGTTTGAATTCATCTACGATTATGTCGAAAGAGATACTTTCGTCAAATATTTCCGTTTAACGGTTTTACTTTGCTTCTATTTAACCTTCCGCAAGTACTTCTCGGAATGGGCAAAGAATAAACAAGTCAAAAGACAACTTGAGTTGGACCAAAAGGAAAAAAGAGAAAAACCAGAGAAGGAAAAACAAGAGAAATTAGCTATAGAGAAAGCTTTAGAGGAAGAAGCCGCTTCATTTGGTTGGGGTAAAAAGACCAGAAAAGAAATCAAACTCAAACAGAGTATATTAGAAGATCAGTTAAGCGAATTAAGAGATAGACATCAATCTGCTTATGATGCTGCGGAGGACCATGATATTGAAGACTTATTAGAGGACTGAACAAACTACCACTCTTTAAAGACAATGGTGCTTCTTACACTTGTATTTAAATATTCTTATTTTGGCAATTATCTGTTTTTATGTGTCTAATTTTTTCAAAATTTTGCCAACAAAGGGAGTAGTGCTTTTAATAGAACAACGATCTGTATTATCATGATATTGTACTTCTTTTTAGCTAGGTTTAATCGATATTGTAGCCAGTGAATGCTAGTATTCGTTTGATTTTGTATCACGTGACACATGCGAAGAGGTTTTGAACTAGCTCTAAAAAAATTTAAGCTTCATGATGAAAAGATTGAAAAAGAACAACAGATTATTATATTTCTAATCTAATCCCTACTTTCCAACTATTATATCCAATAAGGCAGCATGGCAGGTGATCCATTTTTATCCGATCCCTCAAAAAAGAGAAAACGTTCAGCAAAGGTAACCAGTACTACTAAAAAATCTATTAGATCGGACCTGAAGAGCAAGCCATCGGTAACAAATAATTATGATGAAGAAATTTCTGGTGGAAGTGAATCTGATGATGAGCAAGGGAATGTATCAGTTGGATCAGAAGATGAAGAATTGGATGGAAGAGACGAAGAGGAGTTGTCATCAGATGAAGAATTTGCCAATGAAAATGCAGCAGATAAGAGAAGAAGGTTAGCAAAACAATATTTGGAAAACTTGAAAAATAATGAATTGGGTGGAGATTATAATGAGTTTGATGCACAAGATTTAGATGATGATATATTAACCAGACGTTTACAAGTTGATGTTGCTGAAAATAAAGGTTATGTCTACAAATTTATTGGTGATAGAGTGTCTACGCAAATTGATGATGGTAGAGTCAAGCTAATAACTACCAGAATTGGATCTAAGCATTTAACAGGGTTATCAATTAGATACCCTTATTTATACACAGTTTCAAAAGATATCGAATTAATTAAGTGGAATATTTCATCAGACAAAAAGAAGCCACAAAGAATAAGACATACAAAAGGTGGGTACAAATACTTTAAATTGAATAATAATCCAAGCTTGAATCATCACTGGGATCAAATAAGTTGTGTTGCGGCATCCCCTGATGGCAAATATGTAGTTACTGGTGGCAACGATTCAAGGTTAATTATATGGTCAAGTGAAAATTTATCATGTTTGAAAGTTTTAGAGACCAGGTCAGCAGTAAATTCAATAACTTTTCGCAGAAATACTGACCAACTATACGCTGCATGTGCAGATTTGAGAATCAGAACATTTTCAATCAATCAATTTTGCCAGTTAGAAGTTTTATATGGTCATCAAGATGATATTACCGATATTTCATCATTATCAAAGGAAACTTGTGTTTCCGTTGGGTCAAGAGATAAAACTGCTATGTTTTGGAAAATTTCTGAAGAATCAAGGTTAACATTTCGTGGAGGTGACTCAACGGAAAAGAAAAAGAAGAGAAAGAAGGATAACGGCGATGAAGAAGCTAGCGACGCACCATTTCATCATGAAGGATCAATTGATGTTGTGTCAATGATAGATGAATCTCATTTTGTTACTGGCTCAGATAATGGTAATATTTCATTATGGTCATTAGCTAAAAAGAAGACACTCTTTACCGAAAGGTTATCCCATGGATTGCAACCGAAATTTTCTCCATCGCAAGCAAGTGCTGAATCGTCAACTGATATAGCCAGTCAGCAAATTCCAGAACCCCAACCATATTGGATCACGGCAATTCACGCTATACCATTTAGTGATTTGTTCATATCAGGTTCATATAACGGATCGGTTAAAATCTGGAAGCTAGACCAACAAGGTTTAAGATCATTTAAGTTAATAGGTGAAATTTCAAATATTAAAGGTTGTGTTGTTAAGATTGACAGCGTTGAGATACCTGATAGTAAAAAAATTGTAATTTATGTCTTAATTAGTAAAGAACACAAATTTGGTAGATGGTTAGGTAAAATTGAAGGTGGTAGAAATTCGTTAGTTAGTTTTGCATTTGATATTTAAATTATAGATTAAGCATATTACAGTGTATATATACTAAAATATTTCTAATATATAGATTTATTGAAAAAAACGATCTATAATACAGAAGAGCTATATTTTAGCAAATTACATTTAAAATTTTGTGATATTAACTTTTAGATATTTACTAGTATACAAAGTTGACCCTATTGGGTTTTCGAAAGCTAAAATGAAAGTATAGGATTGAACACAAATAATGCCCTATTTATAATCCCTTAGAATGCTGCTTCATCGTCACCTTCGTCAGCCATGTCATCATCACCGTCATCGAAGTATTTCTCAGCATTATAATCGTCGTCTTCATCTTCGTCGAATTCATCATCTAATTCTTCCTCCAACTCATCTTCATCATCCTTACTCAATTGTTCCCCATTTGCGTCTAAAACTTCTGCCATATCTTTTAATTTTTCCAACATGGATTTTGCTTTATCTTGATCACTTTCCTCATGCGGACTATAGTCTTTTAATCCCCCATCTGATTTATATACCGACAATGACAACAATTTTTTCTTTTGTTTATTGGTTATTCCCATCACCGAATACAACTCATCTGGGAAAAATTCGAGTTGGTATGGGTGTTCCTCGATTGTTCTACCAATCTTTTTAACTTTCTTATACTTATCCGAGTGCCTCTGAATCCCATCCGGACCTGTAGTGCCAGTTTCTTGCTTATTAGGATTTAATATCGAACCTGTATAAAATGGCCCATCTATCACCAATTTTGCAAACGATATCGATTGCTTAGCTGCATTTTCTTCATTACTTGTTATTGGCCCATTCACTGGCAAAACCAATTGAGGTTTCTCAGTTCCATTACTTGTAGATAAGATATCACTATAGTCTAGTCCAAATGGCAATAATGCCCGTCCTGAATTCCTTGATCTGAATGACATTTATTATAGAAACAGGACCTATTCTCCTTCACTAGCTGGTTAAATGGTATACTAGTAACCTTATAAGAACTGGATCCATCACCTATTCCTATAAAAAATTTTAAACGTGACAACTCACGTGAACAACGACTTTTCTAATCAAAATGTCTCCTTCGCGACATTTGATGAAAATTAACATAAACACGTGATCGAGAGATGCTGGATCATTAGAGAAATGTAAACAATGATGATATAGTTACAGCCACTATCCATATGAAACTCAGTTTACAGAAGGCAAGGGCAGAAAGTATTCGATTGTATTCTATTGCAAGTGAATCTAAGAATGACAGATTTTTATAATTCATCAGTATGTGAACAAGCGTCTCATCTAAGTCCCGAATCTGCAGATGGAACTTTAGTTATTATAGTTTGTCGTGCAAAGCATTTACCAAATAGGCGTAAACTAGACAAACAATCACCATATGTAACATTAAGAATAGGTACAACTGCAAGGAAAACGCCAGCGCATTTTAGAGCAGGACAGACACCAGAATGGACGCATGAAGTAAGATTTCAGCTAAACAGAGACAGAAAACCGATGATGATATTAGATGTGTTGGATGAGACTAAGAACGAGCCAACGCCAATTGGGAATACGGAGATTGACTGCTCTGTTATATTTTCAAATCCAGATAATCACCAAGAGGGAAAGTATATATATGATAAATGGTACGATTTGACGTTAAATGGAAGAAGAGCAGGTACGATATATTTGGAGATGACATTTTACCCGAGTGCACCAGTGGTACCACCAAAGATTAGTGAACCTTATTTAGTAGAAGCGGAAACAGATTTTTATGAAAATATAAGGAGCCATCCAAGTAGCCCAGAGTATCCTTATAATCCTCGTCGTTCACTTTCCAGGAGTACAAGTCCAAACAAAGAACTACCACTACCACCAAAACATCCATCACAAGCAAGACCGAAGAATGTGGCTGATGAAATATTTGTTAGTTCAGTTGACTCCGACAAATCAGCCTTACTGAAGCGGCTATCCTTCTTTAAGAATAGTCAAAGCTCAACAAATACAACTCCCTTTGGTAGTTCAAGCGAATCATATGATGACATTGGTGTAGTGGAGAGGTCAGAAGATACTGCTACTAATTCTAGTAGCAAATTTACTTCTAAATTAAACAAATTGAAGTATAAATTCCAAGCAAAAGAAGCTATATCTACATTGTGGCATCATAATAGTTCAAATATTAGCATCGGTCAACATGAATATCCCTCCAAAAGATCAAGCTCCCCCATCAATGACTATGATTTAGATCAATTAGAAAAAGACATTTTCAAGAACAAGCTATATAAGTTGCCTGATAATAACAATCATCAACGCCAAAGAATAATGGAATCAGATGATGAAGTTGAAATTGAATTTCGTCCACCAGTACCACCCCCACATTTAATTAATTCGCCAGAAGAAAACGATATTATTATTAATTCCCCTTCAGTACCATCAAAAGCTAACAAAATAAAATCGCCAACTAGAAAACCTCCACCATCGTCAATAGGAGATATGACAGACTCATTTAAGAATTTAAATATAAAGCAAACTTCTTCTGTACCGTTTTCTGCAGATACAATCGGAATGGAACCTGAGGAAGAAGATTTACCTACTAAGGTTTACTTACTAGACCAGCCAGTTAAATCATTAAATCCTTCCAAATTCAACGATAATGGTGTTCCATATAAATTGAACCCTGATGAAATTGATCCTAAATATTACGCTCCTACACCAACAGAACATTTAGCCAAGACTTTAAGACTCCAAAATGGTAATATCACCAAAAAGGATTTAGCGATTGATTTAAGAACCAAAGAAACTGGATATTTAGGAGATGGAAAATTCTCCCCAAGTATTTTTGATAAAGTTAATAGTGATATCACCCCATCCAATAAACCAAATGTACCACCAAAAATCCCCAAAGGTTTGACTGAAATGGAATATTATGTGTTAGAAAAAGAAAAATACTTGAAGGATATCAATGGCCGTAGATTGTAATCATTTATTAACTGTATATATGCATAATTAATGTTTATGGCTAAAGACAACTAAGTAGAATTAGATAAATGATAATACAGTAATCATACAATAAACATGTTTAGAAAGAATTATTACGACATCCATAACTGCTTCGAAGAGTAAGGGTAAAAGAATTAAACTTTTCTAAAGCACAATTAATTCATTTATTAAATTTCATTTTGAGTTGTATAACAAACAGACATTGTTCCTTCTCAACCAACAAGAAAATAAAATAAAATTCAAAGAATAAAAGAACTTTGTTTTGTTAAGTAACAATCAGAAATAGTGAAAAACGACAGCTATATGATGGAGATTGACAAACTCTCAAGAAATATTTGTTGAAACTTAAAATAAAATCCAATAATAACTACAACATTAAAAAAGAAAATAAATAAATAAAAAAAGAGCATAAACAACAGAAACAAAAACAAAAACAAAAATCCCCAAAATAACAATAGCTGATAAACAATAAGTTTTGATAATCAAATACTTATTTGATCAGAGAAAGAAAAAGGGTATCAGACTACTTCTCTCAATTGAGAATGTAAAGTAATGCATCTCTAATCGTAAACCAAAATTTTCCATTAAATTAAAGCAGCCGCAACGATACCTATAATTCCTAAGCTAATACCTTTGGTAGCATCATTAGCAAAACCAGCAGCGGCACCAATTGAAGAAGAGGAAGCTCTTTGTGTAGAAGATACGGATAAAATAGAGGATGTAGCTCTTGTAAAGGTTGCAGGAGAAGAAATCGATCCTCCAGTTGAGCTCAAAGTTGACTCCATTTTGCTTGTTGATGTGGAAGAATTATGATAGCTAGAAGAATTATGATAGCTAGAAGAAGTGACTAATAATCTAGTCGAATTAAAAGTTGAACCAACATCAATTACACCTTTAAATTCATTTAACTTATGAGTCAAAGTGGTTGAAGATGTAGTTGATGATTTCGCAGTTGATGAGGTGGTGGTTGAAGGAGCTGCAGTCAAAGAAGCTGCTGCTCTTGCTGAAGCTGCTGAGGCTGATGAAACACTTGCAACCGAGGCGGCGTATTCTGCACTAGTAACTGAAGCAGAGCTTGCAGAAGCTTCTGATGCTGAGACTGAAGAGAGGTAAGCAGCGTAGGATTCAGCAGATGCTACAGAAGCGGCATTGGCAGATGATTCAGAAGCGGCATTGGCAGATGATTCAGAAGCTAAAGAGGCTGCTCTGGCAGAAGCAGTACTAATAGAAGCAGCACTGGCAGAGCTTAGAGAGGCAGCAGCAACTGAAGACGCATAAGCACTATCACTAGCAGCAGACTTGGACGAAGCAGAGGCTACACTTTTAGAACTCAAGGAACTTGACTCATTAGGAGCTAACAAAGTTTTCGTAACTGTAATTGTCAGGATAATAGTGGTATCAGTATCGGCTCTGGTTAATTCTGTCAAACCTAATAGAATTAAAGGAACAATAGTTGATTTGAGTAACATAATGAACGAATTAGGGCAAGTTTAAATACACTGGAACTGAAAGTAAATTAAAAGAAGGACGTATTATACAATAGTGTTTTGTTTATTCTTTTTTTTTGTTTTAACTTGTTATGAGGTAAACGTAACAAGATCGACAATGGTTGTGAAAAGTAATATTTATAATGTAATCTAAGGAATGACTAGGGTAAGTAAAAATATAAATAGGGAATAGTACTAATACAATTCCTTAAAGAAAGGTAATATGATATAGGTAGGATTTAGAATAAAGATTATAGATAGAAATTGATGGATATAAAATCATCTATAAAAACAAACCCTACTTCGTCAATAAATTTTCTATATTGATGTGAATTCTTACATCAACATATCCCAATTAGGTAATCGTATTTCCTTAATGGATATATTTACATTTTATACGAGGATTCGGAAATGTGCCGATTATTGAAAATACTAAATCAATAATAAAAAACAAATTGAACAATCATCTATGTTCAATACCCCCATCATTAATGAAAAGAAAGGTCTTAATAGCACATAGGATTAAAACAATGCTACATTCACCTTAGACAACAGCATACTAGAAACAGATACTGGCCTGTAGATTATTTTCTAAATTTTGTAGTCAACTAAGAAAAATGTGAATTATTATTATTATGTGTATCATCCGAACAATTAACTGGTAAAGATTGATATAGCGTAACGAGATACTTGAAGCGCATTGCGCAAGCTCCACTGTATTTGAAGAGGATAAAACAAATGTGCGATCAAAATGGCCATTCAGGTGGTACAAAAAGATCATTGACGAGTAGTGTGCTGAGAGATACTATCATTTGAATTGCAAACGACAATGAAGGCAGGCGACTAATCGTCTTGTAACCATAAATCGAGAGCATGTGGAAATCTCCTGTGAGAACTGATCATGGAATACTCTACAGATCTCTGTTCACAATGCTAGTGAGTGATTTGTCACATGAATATAACCCATATCTATTACAACATGATAAAATAGTCTTCAAAGTACTGTTTCACAGAAATGCTGTTCATGTTGTCATTGAATCCGACTTGCTTTTTCTTATAGACTCAACTTAACACATCCTGCTGAGTTGCGTCAAATACAAACATTGGTCGTCGTTCTCCTTCTTCATTTAAATTAACATATTTATTACACAAAATTGTTACCCTCAATGTTACACAAAAACATCTTTTTTTCACTTTCGTGTGGTTGTTATAGAGGAAAATTCTTTTCATATATTGAAAATTGATTCTATATTCTAAACATCAATTTAATCGATAACCCACAATGATTAAGAACTTTGTTCGTAAATATTCGGTAAAGAAATTGCCTTATGAGCCAATTCCAGTCAATAGATATAATAATAAAAGGTCAGCGTTTAATTTGAAGCCTTCACCAACTCAAGGATTAGTGTACAATCCACCTGCATCAATAACATCATCATTAATTAAAACACCAAAAGCTTTTTTACCAGAAAATGATCCAAGATTGGTTAAATTAGGTGATAGATATAAGACTTATACAAAGGAGGAGTTAGAAGATTATCCGATAATCCAGGCATACTCAAAGGAAAAGTCATACGAGCTTACACCAGATATAGTTAATAAAATAAATAAGTTAAGAAATGAGGATCCAAATAAATGGACCATATCAAAATTATCAAAGAAATTTAATATTGATCAGAAAAAGGTAAACGTTATAACGTTATCGAACAAGCAAAGACAATTAGAATTGCAAAACGAATTGGATGAACTCAAGAAAACATGGTCAGCCTCAAAATTAAAGAGCAGAATCGATAGAAAGAAAAGAGTTTCCATGTGGTTAAGAAATGAATTTTAAGGCATATCGTGTTCCTGTAAATTGTTCAATGTATATAGATATTAGCTTCGTATATAAAATTATTATTCTTCATAATATTATAATACAATATTCTACAACTTATACATATATAAATAATCAAACATTTAGTGATACAACTTAATCTTTATTTAAATTTGCCTCCTTTTGTTCATTTTCAAATTCTATCATAGTTAGATCATCTAAATCTAGTAAATTAGTTTGAATATTCAATTTAAAATTCATTATGAAATCAGCAATCTTATAGATTTTATCAATTAATTTATTTCTTTGTTTTAACAAATTGTGATTTAACTCATCATGTTCAATTATTATATTTTGGTATTTATTCTCTAATTCGATAAAGCCTTGATTAGTATTAATTTTTATTGATCTTAATTCTCTCTCCAATTTTTCAATTTGAGTTGAATATGTTGTTGAATCATTTATCATGGTTTCATAAATTTCATCGTAATTCAATTTGTTAGCAGTTAATTTAGATTCTAATGTTTCAATTGATTCTCTTTGCTCCAATATTCTTTCATTAATCAAATCACTTTGCTCTTGTAATTTAATTTGTTCATCTTGATATTTATGAATATTCAAATTAATTTGGTTTCTGAATTTCAATAGTTCTATCTTTTCGTCCTTTAACACTTTATTTATAATCTCATTGGATGTATAACTTATTTCATGATTATTTAATATATTTTTGTCTAATTTGATCTCAAAGTTATAGTCTGTCGATTTAATCTTAAATATTAAATTATTATACTGTTTAATAAAATTCTCTAAACTTTGATAATTTTTGGTTAACTCAATTTCTTTGGTACCCAATTTAAATTTTAATTCATCCAATTTATTAATAATCAAGTCAATTGATTTTGACAATTTATCTCTTTCATTGTTTAAATTGTTGATATTACTGATGGTTAATCCTTGACTACTTATTTTCGACTCAACCTCTCTCTTTTCCTCATTAATATTCTTTAACTCATCTTCACATTTATTAATTTCTTCATTGATTTTATTCAAAATTTCCGACCACTTCAATTTTCTCGATTCCATCGTTTCAATGTATGCCTTAAACTTAATTAAATCATTCTCTAACGCTTTTGATTTTTTTTCACTTTGTTCTAAAGTGTTCAATTGTTCATTTAACTCGTTATATTCCTTCATTAATTCTAAGTTTTCTTGTTCTAAGTTTTGTATATTATTGTTTAGATTATCGTTTAAACTCTCAAACTTTATCTTCATTTCATTATAGAACTCAGAGTAATCATCCCTTTCATTAATAAAAGCATTGTACGAATCCCTAATATACTGGATAAAGATTTTATCAAATTCATCATCTGGACTAATTAAGGAATCATCAAAATTTAGATTCGATATGGATAAATTCAATTTTATTAGCCAATACAACATTCCTAGAAATGACGGCCAATTCTGCCCTCCTACCGCACTGATTTGTGACCGATTAATCCCATCCAAATATGGATAATTCAAGTTCTTTAGCAATGAAAAAATCTCAATCTCAATTGACTTTGTAAACTCATAAAAGGGATCAACCTTATTGTACAAAAACTTAAATATCAATATAAAATCCTTCTGAGTCGGTTGCTTCAACGTTTTGCTAGTTATCGAATGATTCATTTCTAATTCAAATTTATTAGTGACCAAAAAATCGTATATCTCCTGTTGAATTAATGATTGGTAGTTTTTATCTCTTAACGGTCTCTGATCAATATATGTTGGAGTTTGCTGTATCGGTGTTTGAAATGAAGGCTGAGGTGTTTGCTGTGACGATTGCTGTGATGAAGATGGCGGCACCAAACTTTGTCTTCTCTTATTAGTGGACGCTGGGGTCAACAAGAGCGATTTCCTTTTAGCTGAACTTGATATTGACTCAACAAAAGTACGTGATCCAAGCAACGAAGACCTCGACGCTGACGCCATTGACAATCGTTTTCCTGAACTTTTCCGCAATAGGCTGGATGGCTGTGGTATGTTGGTACTATTCATGACTCCATGAGATATTTATTAGTCAAATTCTTCTACGGTAGTGAAACAAGAATTCTTACTACATTTACTGTTTATTTGTTTATGTTTTGACTGTAAAGCAAGTGAACTCGGTATATACACTACCCTATATTTACTGTATCCCAATATATTCTTCAAGTTGTAATATATAGATCTTAGTTGCTATCCAGAGAGAATGAAACCTCTTCTACGGTAACAATGTATTTCATAACAGCCAAATTAGCCGCTAAATTAAAGTACTTCAGTGTGCAGCATCGGGAATAGATTTTTGGATTTCAAGAATGTTGCTCATACTCCCAGACGAACGCAATCGAATGGAACCTATAGGAGCGTGTATCTGCAAACATGAAAGGCAAGAATATGCCTTAAAAAACTATATTATATAGTAACATACAACGTACAGCTTACATACGTTGTTCATGCTATCTACATTTATATTAATTGTGTTATACTCAGCGTAGTAGCCGTATTATGGCACCTTATTGGAACTTCCGCACTTTAGTAATCTAATACATTTTCGCTGCTAGTGTTGCAAACTAGATTCTATGCAATAACACAATGTTATATTAACATGGATACTAATTCGTTTTACTTTCATACAAGCTAGAGCCTTGCTTCGTGTCTCATTGGCATATGTTCAATAGATCTTTTATTTAGATTTGAACAATTGTTGGTAATTAATGAGCTCGAGAAGCAGTATTCTGCCAATCAACACGTCTCCATGCAATGATGGCGCCCGTATTTTAATTCAATTATAAGAATATATCAATCTATCTTAGCTACTCGTTTAAGCAATACCAATGTAAATAGGACTATTATTACTCTTAATACTTTCTATGTTACTTTGTTTGCTTATTGTATAATATAAGCTAAACTGTAAGCAATGATTAAACTGTAAAACACCATTTTCCATTTTTTGGGCATAATGATTTGTTTGTTTATGTGTTGATACTATATGATAGGTTCATCTATTTTTGTCTCTTTAATCAATTAATATTTGATATATAATTAGTGCTATTCATAAAATATATAATATAGCAAGTCATATACAAGTGCTTTATATTAATTTTGCTCCTATTAAAGTGTAATAAGTTGGATAAGTTTAGTCGTTTCTTCTCATTTCCATCCGTTGATTCCTGTATTTCCTTCATTGTTTGATTTAACTAGCATAATTTTTTCATTATAGCCAGTGTATTTGTTCATTGGTTTAAAGTTACATAAATATTTTGAATTATTAGTCAAACTATAATGAGTAGCGGCAAACCAACTACACCCGTTTCGTCTCCAAAGATTCCAAAAGCAGTGAAGTTAAATGCTCCTTCAACACCACCATGCTCTTCCAAAAACAAGCAAAAGAGGCTATCGTCAAGTTTTCTTAAAACACCCGAACAGAATTTGGATAGTTTACCATTTTCCCCTTCATTGAAGAGAACTAATTCCGGTAATTATAAATCTCCTGATTATAAATTAAATTCACATAATGTTACTTCGCCGTATACTTCTTCAAATTTATTACAAACACCAAGACATACTGGCTATGATTCTGACGATAATAATAATAATGAATATTCACGGTCGAAGTTACAAAAAACACCTCAGTACTTTTCGCCTGCAAGAAAGTTATTTCACGATAATGGTAGTACCGGTACTAGCAATAATAAAGAAGACTTGTCAGAAATCAGTTTACAATTAAAAAATAAACTAAGTTCTGCGCTAGGTAAACTACAACAAAAAGAAAAGCCCAGCAAAATAAATTTTACAGAATTATCGTTCGATTCGAATAACTCTCCAACAAAAAAGTTGAAGAATAATAATCCACACTGGACACCATCAACTTCAATTCAAAAGGCAAACTTAAACTTACAAACGTTACAGCAATCGCCACTACCTAAAACTAACTCCAATTCTCCTATTCTTTTACAGTCATCACAGTTTATTCAATCAAGTTCACAATCTCCTTCAATACAATCACCAATAATAACTAGTGTTGAGAATTTTCATGATAGAATAATAAAAATTCCTTCTCCAGATGAGGAGTCTAGTGCCCATAATGCATTAATGGCGACATTGTCAAGACAAAGAAGAAAATCAAGGTCCTCGTTTTCAAATACAAGCAAGCCAATACTGCTGATAACAAATGATCATCAACTATCACAGCCGATACAATCGCGTTCACCATTAAAATTGCCGCCAATTAATGTTGATTCAAACCAAAACTCCGAGAAGAAGCCAAATGGCAAATCTTCCTCAAATAATGAACAAGATGCAGTAATTTCATTAATGTCGCTATCTTCCCCACAAGCAGTTAATTTTAACCATAGTAGAACACATAGTTTAAATAGCGGTACACCAGCTTCTTCCAGGTCATCGTCTGTTATCGCACCTAGCACGAATCCTTCTCAATCACAGAAGGTATTGCCACCAATAAGTGGAATAATTAACACTACCAACAACATTGAAACAGATAATGATGAAACTGACATTGATGATGACGTAACTGATGACGATATGGACAACAAGTAAGACTTGATAGCGTTGACATTTTTGACTTTTATTTAAGGCTTTTTTGTTTTATCTCTTCATATCTTCTGATAATGATAAAAATAATTATCTTCTTTCCTATCTCTATGGATGTATTTAATAATTGATTTTTTAATAAAACGAAATTTTAAAGAAATTTTATAGGAGGAAAGAAAAAGAATACGAGGATGGTTAAATAACGAGGAATAATTTATACTACTTTGAGAAAAATTCAATAGTATAATTATTAATTTCATTAGCTGCAAGGATAATAGTAAATCATTAATAATAAACTATAAGGTATATACTTTTTGATATTTATCAATTAGGAGCCAGAACCGAGATGGTAATTAGATTAGTCCGATATGTTTAATCGGTACTTTCTGCTCTCTTTAGTTGATAAACAATATAACTTACAAGTTCAATGGTCATTGAATCATCGTACATTTATAGTAAGATATTTTTTACACGAATAAATTCTAAAAGATGTAGTCCCGGAGCTTAATTGGGCACATATATACACATTTATTATAATAAAGCTTTGATTTACCCACAAACATTAGAGATACTGCCTTAAATCACTATCTAAGGATTATTCCACTTCATATAGCAGCATTGTAAAATCTAGGCACAAGGAGAAGTCAAGCACTAATATCCAAACATTGTTTGGTTAGATAATTTTTATATTGCTTAATGAGTCTGGTTTATTCTTCTTTTTCTGTAGAAACATTATTGGACAGTCTAAATGCAAAATTTGTCTCTTCTTTCCCACTCTAGTTAATTCTAACCATTTAGAACTTATGCATAGTTGAATTTTTCGCTGTCTCCCCTAATTATGCTTGATGAGTTTAAGTAAGTGTTCCTATTCGTTTTTCAATTATAACTTGTAAAGTGCAATGTCAAGCAATAGCTAATATAGTTTGCAAAATATTTGGCTGTCATTCAAGAATCGTTACAACACAGCTAGTTAAAACATAACCAGGAAAGGAACAATGTTGCATAAGCTCTTTATTACTTATATCATCTTATCTGTTTATGAAATTACTAGAAAGGCAGCATATAATTGTAGAAAATAGTATTCAATAGTACTTTCATTAACTGACAGTTCAAAGCATGACCATCCATGTCATTGAACCATTTAACACGTCTATCAATAAAAGTAACATACTTGGGGTGAACTTTGAGATATGATGTCGTGTGTGGATATTAGAATCGCCAAGCCTTGAAATTTGAAAGGATTGTATGAGCTACAACCTTTTTTGCAGAATTTGATGTACTCTTTTCTAAAGCCAGAAATGTCCCAAGCTAATCAAATTTATAACGAAACAGCCCTCATCTAAACATTTATTAACAGACAATTGGACTATTATGACTCAATTAGTTCAACCAGAACTACATAGGATTCCTTGAGGAAATAACTGACAAAGACGGTCACAAATATTGGAGAAGTAACATTTTAGAAGCCAAAGATCAAAACTAACTACAGCAGGACCACTCCTTGATTTGAATGGTCTTCTCAAAGTTACGCCCTAAAGCTAGGGACTGATTGTGTTAACTGCAACAGGTCTTCATGGAAAGAGAGTTGACTACACCAAACTAACAGATTGGTATAAGAACAATGTCGTCATAGATGCTCAAAATAGCAATATATTGCGTTTCCATGAAGATCTTCTCTCAGTACTGTGTTATCGTAGAAATGTTTTTGCAAACTAAATTTACAAGTATGCAGCCTATTTCAAGGGTTCTCATATTATCTAGCCACATGGCTACATCTCCTTCTCGTAATACTGCCGAGATAAAGCTTGAGATGAAGACTATTCCATTGCTTTTATAGATTTACTAAATAATCAAGATCAAAAATTGGATAATCATAAACAGCCATGTCTTATCACATCTATTAATATCTATTATGTAGCCGAATAAAAAGTATTACTAAGAAAAAAAATTTGATAAAATGGTCAGCAGAGTATCATGAACCAGTCAACCAGTCAAGCGCTTAGCCTAGGTTTTCACGTTAATGCTTACGGTTCAATACATTGTTCCTTAACAATTCCCACGTTATTAGTAAGGTTCTAAGACAATTACTAAAATAATTATTAAAGCCATTTTAAATATATGACTTAGTAATTACGTTATGTGGACAAATCTTGGTATTTGTTGCAGCCAATAAGGAGAGTTATTAATGTAATCCCGCTGTCTCCTGTAGCGCTGCCGGAATTTTCTGGGTAAAAAGAAAAAAAAACGGAGAGAAAATTACACAAAAAAATTTTCTTTTGCCTATCTCAGTCATTTTATCCTGATTACAAACTCCAGTGATTTCTTTTATATATAAAGATAAATAAAACAACTGTAAACATATTATACAAATTTTATTTAATAAGGAAAAATATTACCTAAATAAACATTCAAAATAGGAAAGACATAGAGATGAAGATTTTATTATTATTACATCCAACGGTCGTTACTGATCAACAACTGGTTGAAATGAATAAATCAAAAATATTAAAGGAATATCCAAATAGTGAAATAGTGCAACAAATTATAGACAGGGTAGCCAAAGAACAAGTAAAGTTGAGTGAAGGTTACTACAACAAAATTATATACACCAATCCTAATGTAAACAACAGACAATTTCCAGTGCTGATAATGAAGATAATTTTTGATGCGTTGGAGATAGGTGGAGAATTTTCAGGCGATTTACCTATAGATCAAAACTTGGATGCGATTATGAGCGGATTTATTGTACAAGAAGAAAGAATATGGGTTAAACCACAACCTTTTGAGTCAGTGGCTATACCTTTAGTGAGAAAGAATACTAGCAAGGTTAGTGGGGTCGCGAATAGCAATAAGAAACTTTTATTTAAAAAATTGTCATCACCACAATCCAATATCGGATTGACAGATACATCCGCTTCAAATTCAGATGAAGATAATAGTTCAATGAAAAGAAAGCTTGAGGATACTAAGTTAGCATATTTCAGCGGTTCTTCGGATGAAGAAGATTCCTCTGATGATGAAATAATCAATGAGGACGAATTGATTAATGAAGCATCGAATGCCAATTTAGTTGTTCCAAAGAAATGTGAATTGCCAAGTGGTAAAAAGAGAAGAAAGGCATGTAAGGATTGTACCTGTGGATTAAAAGAGTTAAATGAACTAGAGGAATCGAAACAAAGATCCTTACAAGACTCAATTTTAGGTAAAATGGCTCAAAGTGCAACTCTAGAAGCTATCCAAATAGAAGAAAGATTAAAAGATCAAGTTAAATTTAGTAATGATGATTTAGCTGAAATCGATTTCACTATCGA
Source organism: Schwanniomyces occidentalis var. occidentalis (assembly GCA_031081865.1). Classification (NCBI taxonomy): domain Eukaryota; kingdom Fungi; phylum Ascomycota; class Pichiomycetes; order Serinales; family Debaryomycetaceae; genus Schwanniomyces; species Schwanniomyces occidentalis. Next base: position 369,035 of record JARYTB010000012.1, read on the forward strand.
AGGTAAAATCGGTGGATGTGCATCCTGTGCTTTGGGAGATGCATTTAGATGTGATGGATGTCCATATTTGGGATTACCTCCATTTAAGCCTGGAGAGGTTGTTACTATTGATAATTTTGGAGAAGATATTTAGGCTATGATACAGAAATTTGCAACATCTGATTTATCATACTATAAAATTGGGTGGTAATGGACTTCTCGTTTTTCCTGCTAAGATAATAAACTGTTCTTTGTCAGACTCTCTCCTCAACCCAGCAGCTGGCTTATTTCTGACATGTGCATCGAGGTATGAATTCCAATTTACAACCGAGTTACTTACATAATTGCCTTGTCAATACATCATACCTCCAGTTGACTCTCTATGCACGGTTGGCAAGTTAATTTTCGAATTGTTCAATTCTCTGTCACATCGGAAGTTGATCATATTTAGTACTTTATATGTTTACTGGTATATTTAATTAATGCAACCACTTCAAATAAAAACTAGTCTCCCAATTTATTTATTTATCTATTTATTAGCTGTCTCTAGTATTATATATCTGTCGCAATAAAATTTAAAATGGTTGAATAGACGAGGAACTATCATAGACTCTGTACTCCTCTTATTGTTGTTGTGTTGAATTGCATGTGTCTAGATATAGAAATTCGGTTACAGAAGATTAATAAGAAAAGAAAATACAAAATTATGAAAATCTATGTGAAATTACGTAGATGTATAGAACTATGATACAAGATTGAACCAGTCAGAGATCATAAAGCCCAACAGGAATAAAAATGGGACACAAAAGCACTCTACCCGACAGGAGCATTATCCCCCCAAATCCCCGTGATAATAATCTAAGTAGCTAGGTCGTAAGCTCTCATGCAGGAAGGTTCAATGCCAGGACCCAAATTTCAAATTTTTATCCAAACAGTCCCTCCGCTAATCTCTCCAAAAATCCGAAGTTTATGCCTCAAAACAGTATAAATTATATAAATGTATCACAAAACTATGTCCTTCAGTATGACTCTCTCACTGCAATGTCATTTTTGCAAACTTATTAAAGACAACTCCGGTATTCCTCAGTACCCATTTAAAATTTGTAGTCCAATGTATTAGTTAGATAGGAAGCTAATTTACCAAGCGGTTAACTAAGCGCAAAGGTTTTCACGACAACTATTACAGCTGTTATGAATGTTGGAGTAGGGTCAGTCATAAAACGATAAAGCGAGAACTGAACACATGCATAAGGCAAAATTTTACCATTTCTGCATAGCTAAATATTATACTCGCAGTTTCATAATATATATTACGTAAGGCAATGACAATAAATCAGAACTAACATTAACACCGAGATAGGTTTCAATGAATATATTTCAAATCAACTGTATAAGGGTATACAAAAGTGTGCTAATAATAAACTAAGTTGACTTCTTAATAAACGGATATTTAATAATATGAATAATATATGTGTACGGACTAATCATCAAAACTAGTGGCGCTGCTATATATAGTCATCGCTTATAATTATCTTTTTTTTTGTCGCCGTACCTCATGTGTATCTTACATTTACTGTTTTTATAGGAGTAGGGGTAACCAACAAATAATGCCCTCGTTATATCTGTCATAAAGACCGGTTGTCATAATCTGCAATGGTACCTGTATAATTTTTATGTAAGTGCAACTAACACATGGCTTGTATTGCCGAAAAATAAGGTGAAATGAATATTTCGAATTAGAATGTTCCTTTGGGTTTCCGAAACATGCATTCAGTATTTACTCCATTTGGATAAGACGACCACAACCAAGTTAAGTGATCAGTGTATTCATATTGCAAAGACTAACACAATCTGACCCGGTTAGTTCAGTCACATCTGGATTTAGAAAATAGATGTTCGATGATTGTTATGCAAAATTCTGCAAACAACTAACCATATGAATAAGCACCGTCAAAATATAAATTTTTAGTGTATTGTGAAGATACTACAAATTGGAGCCCAATTACAACATGGTGTATAGCATAAATATTAATAGAGTACTAACTAAAAAGTTTGTAAATAAAGTAGAATATAATAACAGTATGAATTGAAGATAAGAGTATAGAAATAACTATACCAATTGATAAACCCTTCTTGACGAAAGGTTTGTTTTCTTATTTTTCTTCTTGCTTTGCATTAACAAAAGTCCAAAAACCTATCTTTTAAACCAAAAAAAATAGAAACTGAAACTGTAGGATCAGACAGAGCGTTCATTTAAAAAGAAAATAATAGCAGCATCTGGAACATAATAAAACCAATAGAATTTATAACAAATTAAAATAAAATTAAAAAAACCCATAAAATTATTCCTTTTTATATCTCTCTTCAACAGAATTAAGGTTGAGATTGTTGATTAATACTAAATACATCGAAACCATAATTTGTATTAGCACCAGAAACAGGTGTAGGCAATGAATTGAATCTCTGAAGTTGACTAGTGGGTGGAAAAGGACCCTGGTGATTTGAGTGTCCAGCTAGATCGTAATTAATGGTGAGCTGCGGATTTACTGGCACTTGGCCAAGAAAGTCTTGACTATTATTATGAATTGTAAATTGTCCTGGTATGGAAGACAATGGGCTCAACCTTTCCTGTTGGGATTGTTGTGGAGTTGAACTTAACTCATTATTGAATGAAAACTGGAAAGTCTGTTGAGGTAACTGCTGCAGTAGTGGCTGTTGTTGTGGTTGATATGGATTTGGTACTATGAATTGAGTTATTGGTTGACTATTGATGAAGTTTGAATTTTGCGGTATGACTGATGATTGTTGGTTTAATTGTTGTTGAAGTTGTAAATATTGTTGATACTGCTCTTGTTGTAACTGCATCATTTCCTGGTTGTGTAGCTGAACTTGTTGCTGTCTTAGAGTCTTCTTACGGCATGCGGGGCACCCTTTATTTTTACCATTCCTCCTTGGAGTGTACCTATAACCAGGATACTTTTTGGCATGGCTCTTCTTCTCTTCCTCGGCCAAGTTGTTCCAATGGTCTTTTTCTTCGGCAGATAAAGACCTCCATCTTCTTCCTAATTCTCTTGAAACTTCTGGATTGGTTCTTATGACACTACCCTCATCTAAAACTGATTGATGGTATTTCTGTCTAAATAAGATGAATGCATTTCTTGGCCTGGGAATTCGATTTGCGCTAGACTTACATGTACACTTTTCATCTGTATGCAACGAAGTTAAAAGATAACCTGATTCTTGTGAGCTAAATGATGACGCTGGTGTAGTATTTGCGGTTGAAGGTTGGGAATTATTAGAAAATAGATCTGGCGATGGCTGCGGCGGTTGATGGACTAACTTTTGTTCATTATATAATGGCAAGTTGTTAATAGAAATCATATTCGAATTAACCAACGTTGGAGAAATTGATTGTTCATTACCTTGTCCTTGCTGCTGTTGTGACTGTTGTACTCCTTGTAGGCCCGAAGTGGTCTGGTCTATCGGCATTATCTGTGCTAATGAAGGTAACGTATGTTTAGAATGAATATCATCAACAGACATATTATGATTTGAATAATAAACGGCTGTAGACATCTATTAGGTGTTCTTAGTATTATTTGATTTACTTTTAATGTCCTGGTTGTCTGTGAAAAAAAAGTATAGGCAGTTCTTTTAAAGAACGATAGCGGTAGGGTCTTTAAACTAAAAACAGTGACGAAAAAGGAAAAAACGAAATAACTAGAAATTGCCAACAGAAATGAGAACTGGTATATATTAATTATTTATCCAACAAATATACAATATCCAACTGTAAGGTTTTATCGAAAAGTTGGAGAAAGACTAATATAAAGGAACAAAGAGTAGTGAGAAGTAGTCTAAAAAGTTTGGGATTCGACAGGTTTTATATGAACTTAACAGTTGAAAGAAAATTTTACTAAAACAGAATTAGAAGATACATATATATATTAAATTTTTACGTATAGTGTAATCTAAGGTACATATTAAATTAATCAAATTTAATTTTAATCTTTACCATGCTTCTCCTGGATGCACTCTTGACTTCCCACTCGCTCGTTCGTACAAAATAGGATTCGATTGCTTTATTTGTAAAATCTATCGATCCTCTCTTATACTAAGCCGCTTAAATCTTTAAACTTTATTTGAACCGCGATGAAATTCAGACCGAAAGCCCTCGGAAATGGTCAAATTCCGCTTGAAGTGAAAGGAGATGTAAGGTACGGAATTATAAAAGGAATATCTCCTATTTCTGCATGAACTGTTCTAATTGGTTAACAGGTCAACATTACATTTAAAGCATATGAACTTATAGTGCATTTAGGGTAGTGACAGAATTTGCAAGGTTTACAGAGGTGTGCTGATGGGTAAAAGGAGCATTCTCATTTATTCCTATGGCGTAGGAACGGTTTAGACAAAAAGGCAACTCGTCGTCACTCTCCCATTACTTTAATCCTAAATTTAGATTAGTTTAAGTAAATGGATCTTTATTCCACCACCGTAAACTTACCTAATATGAAATTGTGGTGAAACAGAACCTATCTACAACATTAGCATTAAGCAAAAATATCTCAAAAGCAGAGAGTAGATCGTTATGCCTAAACGGGGCTGTGGTGACTTTAGACTTGGGGCTACATACGATATGAGCATGTGTTGACCTGTTAACAGATGCTACCTAACATGAATGCAGTCTTTGCTGTATGAGATTTTAATTGTCTTGTGGGTAGGTTTACGGCCACCCGCAAATTAAGGCGGTTCCGAATATATTAATTTATTCGTCAACGAAACAATAGGGAGAGTATAGTTGAACCCCCTTATTAGTATACTAACATGGTTACTGCTTGGCTCATGATTTTCAATGTAGTACATATCGGAACATTAGCAGTATAATAGAAATCACTAATACATAATGAAGCATTATGATCTTTTGTTTTTTAATTGTATTTTATAATATTTTTTATCTTTTTTTTCCTGTAAAGGGTCTATCTGTAGATACAGCTCTTCAGATGAACTTTAGAGTGTCATCGTGAAATTTGACAATGTATTTTATGTATCGTAACGCTTTTCGCATAGTTTTATTCTTTTCATTCTCTTTCTTGCATATCAAGTGCTGGCACTAATATCGATGACCTACCTTGTTCATTGTACTGAAAGAATTTGTCTTGTCGTGTCATAACTCAGTCTTGTTTTCAAAATTAAGGTTTCTCCCTTTTTATCATATAGGATCCAAAATTGTACGTGTCTATCTAATTTCACTACATATGTAAGATGGCCTATTTACCTATTCAAATTGGTGATCTACAATACCGTTTAAAGCTGTCTTATTTATCTTCAATTGTAAATTTGTGTAATTTTCTTCTTGCATCTATGCAAAATAGGTGATAGATGGACTTGCCTGACTTATTTAAGTATTAGTTTTTGTGTAGTAAATTGATATCAAAAAAGGAAATGATACACGACCAGCGTTAACAGATCAACACAAAAGGTAACATGCCAAATACGTGTGTAACTATCATTAATACAATTGTACAAACCTCTAGGAAGCTATCCGGGGTGTCTAGTCATGTCAACCAATATACTTAATGGATCAGATGAATTTCCTTATCCTATCTCTATAAATCGATTGGAATTTCAAAATTTCAATGAGAACGAAATTGATAAATTTCTATTTGACAACCATCGATTTTCATCCATAGATTCCTTAATAAAAGAGTTAAACAATCTATCAATTGAGTTAAATCAAGAGCTATTAAGGTTAATCAACAATGAGTATAATGATTTTATCAAACTAGGAAAGTCCATTAATGGGGGGTTGGATCTAATCAATGTAATTAAGATGGATTTAAAGAATTTTAAGAATGATTTGGGTGCAGCCAAGGAAAGTTTCAATTATTCGAGTGATATGATTGAATCCACCTTAAAAAAGAAGGAACATCTAATGAAGTTAAAAATGATTATTAAACTATGTTTGTTGCTAGACAACCAGATTTTGAACTTTGAAAATTTGTTGAAGCTTGATATGACTGAGACTAATATAAAGTTAAAAAACTTAACTACTTTGTACTTATCAATCTTGAAGCTATTTAACTTTATCAATAGTGAAGCTGCTGATAATGGCAATAATCATTTCGTCAATAAACACCTAGTAACTAAGATATCCTCGTTAAAGTTCGAATTCAAGTCTTATTTAGATGATTTATTGGTTCATCTGAACAGAAATAGACTAGACAATAAGCTAGTCTTGATTGATCTATTAAGCATTTATAAGATCATCGGTCATGAATCTGATTTTCTATCGATCATAAAGAATAGTAAATAGAGGCTTCCTATTGAAATTTCTACACAGTTGGGTACCAGCCAAAGCTCAATGTTAGGTATGCTTCTTCATCCATCCATTTTGAAATTATTCAAAGCATTATAGGTTTACCGAAAAGCTTCTAAAGGTATGCCAACTTCATTCTTAAATTCAATTCGTTGTACATGTTCACTTTATATATGTATACTTATATATGTCACGTTGTATTCCACGTGATAATTATCATACCCAAATTTACCATGTACTCTTCCTATAACTATATGCTCTCTCAGTAAATACCAGCACCAACCAAACGACGACAATTTACACGCATTTTCTATTAGGATAGTCAAAGGTATATAGATGTTTTTAAAATTTTTAAGAGTCCCATTTCTTTGTATAGGTAACTAATATAACATCGTTAAAATGGTCTTAGGAGAATTTTTCGTTGGTAGACACGAATGGGAAAATGTTGATAAAAATCAATTACCAAAAGATATTCCCGAAGTAGATGAAGTTGGTGCAACTTCGGCACCATTGTTATCAGCATCATACTTTATTGGAGCAAAATGTAAACCATATAACGATGATTTTATGTTATGTAAAGACGAAAATAATGGGGGCACTTTAGAATGTTTAAAAGAAGGTAGAAGAGTCACTAGATGTGCTATTTCAGTTTTAAAAGATATAAATAAATACTGTTTTGATGAATTCAAATTACACTACGAATGTTTAGAACAAGAAAACCATAGGTTGGGCCATTGTAGGAATTCAGAACGCTTATTAAATAAATGTGTGTTTGATAATTTGAAATTTGAAAAGAAGATTCCAGGTATTGAAAGTCAAATCTATTTGAAAGAAAATCCAATATTCCAAGGTACTTCCAAGGACAAAGCTAAGACTGCTGAGTTTTTGAAAGCTAGAGAAATTAAAGAAGCATCCAACTAGACTTTATGCTCTTGTTTGAATATGATAGATACTTTTTTACTCGATCATCATTCAGTAATCATTCCCATTCATGAATCTATAATAAATGTTGATAATATTTGAAATATTCATCTGAAAGACAAAGATTATCCCTTCTTCATCCTCGACGCTGCCAGTTCATAAGAAAAATGCATTTATGATTAATTGTCGTTCCAATTAATTGTACATTATTATTATATCTTGTTCTTTTAAACTTATACATAGTTATACAAATTTTGTTTTAACTTTCCAGTATTCTATTTTTTATATACATTTTAACGCTACTATTATTACTATTGGTATTATTATCTAAACATATTATTCATCATTTAATAAAAGAAAGACCATTCTTTTAAGTTGAAAAACTAGTAGAAATCATTGATTATGTAATCGAGTGAATCTCGAAAAAAATTCACAACTAGTAAACAATCTGAAGAGGTGAATAAACCCTTAGAGTATATAGAAGTTGAATCATCAATTGAATCGGTATCATGTTTGGCAATAATTCAGGTGGTGGACTATTCGGTAATACTTCCAATAATACTGCTAATTCAAACTCTACAGGAGGAGGGTTATTTGGTAACAAACCGTCAACTGGTGGATTCGGCGCATCGAGTTCAACTGGTGCAACTAATAATTCGGGATTTTCCTTTGGTTCATCTAATACAAATACAGGCGGTAATTCGGCTGTTGGCGGTGGGTTGTTTGGATCATCAAATAATAATAATAATAATAATACTAATACTAATAATAATAATAATAATAATAATAATAATAATAATAATAATAATGTTAGTAATGCTGGTGGGTTTGGCACCTCAACCAATACCAGTGGATTTGGATCGACTAATAGTTCTACAAACACAGGCTTGTTTGGATCGTCCAATAACATGAGCAACACTGGCACCAATACGACTGCTTCTACTGGATTGTTTGGAAATAAGCCAAGTGGTACCACACCTTCGGGTGGATTGTTTGGCTCTAGTACTAACCCAGCGGCTACTAATACCACATCTGGGGGGTTGTTTGGTAATAATACTAATACTGGCTCAAGTGCTACCAGTAGTAGCTTGTTTGGAAGCTCGAACACCGGTGGAGTTTCTAGTAGTGCTGGAGGATTATTTGGCAATAGGCCATCTACTGGCACTAGCGGTGGAGGATTGTTCGGATCCTCGGCTAACAATAGCAGCACTACTGCCACTGGAGGATTATTTGGTAATAATCCAGCTTCCAGTACCACTTCTAGTGGTGGTTTATTCAATTCATCCAATACTGCTAATTCTGGAGGATTGTTTGGGTCGAGCAGTAATCCTAGTAATACTGGAGGATTATTTAGAAGCCAACAAACTCAACCGCAGCAGGCTCAACAACAAACCACAAGTTTGTTTGGAAATAATACAACCAATAATCTGCAACCTTCATTTGTCTGGAGCCAGAAACAGCAAAATTCAACCTTATCAAACCCTTCGTCCACAAATTTAGACACATTATTAAAGACCAATATAGGATCATCGACAACCGATAATAATACGACTAGCAATACATACACACCAGCAATTAATGACCAATTAATTAAAATTAAAGAACAATGGGATCCAAATTCTTCAAAGTGTGTCTTAAAAACGCATTTGTATAATAAATTGAATGATCAAGATATTAATATTTTGCTAAACCAACCAAGACCAGATAATGAGACTCCAGAGGATTGGGATAATGCAATGAATAATAGGCCAAGCTCTACACATTATCCAATTAAAATTACATCTTTTTCTGACGTTGCTAATAGAATTGAAATTCAATTGGACCATGTTGCAAAGTCAAGGGTCTTATTAAATTCCATTAATGAAAAGCAAACTTCATTATCATCAAAACATGATTTAGATAATACAACCAGAATTTTGAAAGCTAAAGCAAAGCATACTAAATTATCAAGACGATTATTAAGATTAGCGACAGTATTGGCTATATTAAAATTGAAAGGTTATCCTTTATTACCTGAAGAAGAAGAAATTTCGAAGCAGTTTGAATTGTTAAATTCAAAATTGAATGATCCAAATAGCCCGGTAGGAAAATTAAATGACATATTTGCAAGATTAGCAATTTTAAGGGAAAGAGCTGAAGATTTAAATAATCAATTTGATAATTCAATTAACTCAATGAACGGATTAAGTTCAAAAGAAATTTTGGATAAAGAGACCTTGGAAAAAGATCATAAAGGTAATGGTAATACTTATGAGATTATCAATAAGTTGTCAAAGTTATTGTTGAAACAACAAATTGGCTTAAACTATTTAAATGATATTTTAGAAAAGGATTTAGAATCAGTTAATAAATTGTCGAAGTAAGGAAAAAAGAAGTAAGTAAAATATAATTATTATGTACATTATAATATTGTATATCTAAATAGTATATCAACTAATTATAAAAACCTTTAAAGCCTTTAGTTAAGGTAAGTAGCTTTAAATTTATGCTGTCATTAGATTCATTTAGTTGTATATCATTATTCAAATTAAGTAGATTTTCATAATTTAGTAGTAGTGGTTGGTTGTATGGTTTTAATTTTTTATATCCTATTATTTCATTAATCGAATCTAAACCAATCTTGATACCAACCGAATCAAACTTATGGAATTTCTGAAAATTGTGCCTTATTTTTTTTCTAAATTCATTAATTTCATCGATGTTGACTCCATTATTGTCAATACATAAGAATTGGTTAGATTGTATCGATGATGTAATTTTATATTTCTTGTCATATTTTAATCCATCTTTATTCAACTTGTATTTAAACGGTATTTCAATCTTACCATCCCAATATTCTTGATCATTTTCAACAAATGAGTACCTTGGTATGCCTAGAAGTCTATTTAACTTGTCGATTAACTGTTTCTGATTATCTACTATATCTTGATAGGTTTCGTTAATATCATTAGGCACATGATTAAAAGGGCTTAATTGGGATGGTTGTATTGATGGATTATAAATTAAACTTATTTTTGAATTATAACTAGTCAACTTTGATCTATCTCTATTAATCTTAAAATACTCTAGATTTCCCAAAGTTTTGAAATTATTATGCAAATGACTAACTTCTTTTGATGTAATTGGTACTGGAGTTATTGCTAAATGAACCACTACATGATGCTTAAAATATATTGATAACCTTTGTCTTATGTTATTTATATTCATATTAGTTCTATGTTCTATGGATATAAAGGGTAGATTTTAATCTCGGAAGAAATTAATAAATTTTCAATTTTGATAGCGCTACTCTGATTAAGTAGTACACTTTTAGTAATGAACTAACAAACATTTATGGCAATTATCGTTTGTTTTAAGTATGTCAGAAAGAAATGATATGATATCCATAATAACTGATAAGTTATCTATTTATTTAAATAAAGCAATTAATGAAAATTTAACTAAATCAGCAATTAGATTTTATCAAAAAAAAAACTCCATTGATTCTTTCATTTCATATTTAAAAATATTAGGCTTGAATGATTTAGAACGTTCAAAGGAGATATATAATTTAATTAATGATAACATTAATTTAATAGAAAGAAAGCTACAGAATGAAAATTCAAAACCAGTCATAAATAAAAGATCAGAGAATAACGAACCAAAAAAAACCAAAAAAGCAAAACTTACACATATGTCATTTAACGATGAAGGTGATGAAATAATATCGGAGTCGAATAGTTCGAATGTATCTTTTAAAAAGACAGATATACCAATAGTTAATAATAAAGTGTCTTTGAGTTTTGATGATGACGATGATGATCTACTTTCAAGTTCCGATATACATGATAAACCAAAACCAAGTTATTCTTTTAAAAAAATCAAAAAAGAAGATGCAATACGAATCAAAAATGAAAGCGAAGGTGAAGTTCTAAGCATTAAACAAGAAGATACTAAGGGAGCAAACATTAAACAAGAAACTAACCCAAATCTTAATATTGAAAGATGGGATCAGTCCAGCAATAAACCCTTATCGTTATCTGATTTAGTTAAATTAGAGCAAAAATCATTACCTTTAAAAAAAGAAGAAGAGATAATAAATGATAATTTCGATATAGATAATGAGATGAATATTGAAAACGATAGAGAATGGTATTTAGCTGATGAATATAGTAATACAGTAGGTGAAAGTCTTGAAAATATCGATGACGAGGTGGAAAAACATACTAGAAAACTAAATAGAAACCCCCAAATTAATCGAAATATTTCTGGTGGAACATTTAATATCTTAACTGGTGAATACATTGATTATGATCATGATTTATCAAGAAATTTTAATGATTTATCAAGAATTCCATTAAATTCTCATTATTATGTCCCACCATTTTTAGAAGAATTTAAAGATGATTTAATTTTACAGATAGGGGGAAGTTCAACGTTGACTAAAATTGGCCCGACAATCAATCCAGTTAAAGATCCAAATTCAGAATTAGCCATGTCTTCTAAACAAGGTAGTTTCATTGTTAATGAAAAAAGATCCAAAAATGAAAGAGCTAAACAAGCTAAAGAGAGATCCAGTCTTAGTGGCACTGCCTTAGGTAACGTGTTAGGTATCGATGATCAATCACAAGAAGATAAAAAAGAATCAAATTTTAATGATGACTCAAAATCAGAAAATGACTTTTTGTCAATCCAGGAACAAAGACGTTCATTGCCAGCGTTTGTGGTTAGAGACAGACTAATTAGAACAATTTCTGAAAATCAAGTTACCATCGTTATTGGTGAAACTGGTTCCGGTAAAACTACTCAGTTGACCCAGTTTTTATATGAAGAAGGGTTTGGCAAAAGTTTGACAAATGATGGAATTAAGAAAATGATTGGTTGTACACAACCAAGAAGAGTTGCTGCAATGTCAGTTGCTAAAAGGGTAAGTGAAGAAATGAACTGTAAATTAGGTGAAGAAGTTGGGTTTGCAATTAGATTTGAAGATAAAACTAATCCAAATAAAACAATAATTAAATATATGACAGATGGGGTTCTATTAAGAGAAATTCTAGTTAATCCCAATTTAGAAAATTATTCATGCATTATAATGGACGAAGCACATGAAAGATCATTAAATACTGATGTATTACTTGGTTTATTCAAGGAATTACTAATAAGAAGAAAAGATTTAAAGTTAATTGTAACCAGTGCAACTATGAATGCTGATAGATTCTCTAAATTCTTTGGTGATGCTCCTCAATTTACTATACCAGGAAGGACATTCCCTGTTGAAATATTGTTTAGTAAAAATAGATGCACTGATTATGTTGAAACTGCTGTAAAACAGATTTTAACCATCCATTTGCAAAATAGCAATAATGGCAATGACGGTGATATTCTTGCGTTTATGACTGGTCAAGAAGACATTGAGATTACATGTGAGTTATTGAAAGATAAATTAAATTTGTTGGATCAACCTCCTACATTGGACATCTTTCCAATTTATTCGACAATGCCTTCTGATTTACAAAAGAGAATATTTAGTAAGAAAAATCCACAAAGAAGAAAAGTAGTTGTTGCAACAAATATTGCTGAGACTTCATTGACCGTGGATGGTATTAAATATGTTATTGATACTGGATTAGTTAAATTAAAAGTGTATAATCCAAAGTTGGGTATGGATACATTGCAAGTTGTTCCTATTTCATTAGCTAATGCTCAGCAACGTAGTGGTAGAGCTGGAAGAACTGGTCCTGGTGTTGGGTACAGATTATATACCGAAAGAGCTAGTGAATCAGATCAAATGTATTTACAACCAATACCTGAGATTCAAAGAACCAATTTAAGTAATGTAATGTTATTATTAAAATCTTTGAAAGTTGATGATATTTCGAGGTTCCCTTTGCTAGATGCCCCACCTAGAGACTTATTAAATTGTTCATTATATGATTTGTGGAGCATTGGCGCTTTAGATAACTTGGGTGATTTGACTGAATTAGGAACTTTAATGTCCAGATTTCCAATGGAGCCTACATTATCCAAACTAATTTTATTGTCATGTAGATCAGAATTTCATTGCTCAAAAGAAATTATAACCATTGTATCAATGCTATCAGTACCTTCTGTATACTATAGACCAAAAGAAAGATCAAGAGAAGCAGATTTATCCAGGGAAAAGTTTTTAATTTCGGAATCTGATCATCTAACATTACTAAATATTTTCAATCAATGGGAACTCATTTTTAAAAAATTTAATAAGAATTTCAGTAAATTAAACTCTTGGTGCAACAAAAACTTTTTGCAATTAAAATCATTATTGCGTGCCAATGATATTAAAAATCAATTACTTTTGATTATGCAAAAAAATAAATTACCAATCCTAACATCAAAGTCCGATGATGATATTAGAAAATGCTTATGTGCATCATTTTATCAACAACTGGCTAAATTGGTCAAGGTTCATGTCAATGGTAGTTCAGAATTTATTAATTTGAGACATAACTATTTGAAAATGTATTTACATCCAACAAGTGCATTAAACGATAGTAATTTACTTAGCAGTTATGTGATTTATCATGAATTAGTTTTAACTAAAAAAGAATACATGAACTATGTCACAAGCGTCGATCCATTATGGCTATTAGAATTTGGTTATATTTTCTACGATGTTCCCAATGCATACAAATATAAATTGAAGGATCTGGATATTAGCTTTATTGATAAACATGAACTAGAAAACATAATTGAAAATGATAAAATTAAATATCAACAAAGAATATCAACTCGGAGAAAAAATACTAGCAATAAAAATAATAGCCAGAATATTAATATAAGTTCAAAAAGCAAATTCAAAAAAAGAAGGGCATTCTAAAATATCTATTATTTATTAGGACATTACTATTTATAGTATTTAATTTTATGTACAATGTATGTAATTTTATTCTTATTTTTATAACTCTATCAGTCAAGAACAACGTTGTCGATTAATCTTGCTTCTCCATCGCCATTTTCCTTTGGAACTCTAACGGCAGTTGCAACAATGGCACCGACACCAGGTTCGACAAACTCTAATTCGTCTAAAGTCTCAGGATGATTAACTGAAACATATTCAATATGAAATCTAGTCAACTTGAAGATTGAACTAACTTGGCCTAAAATCTCCGAAGCAGGAACTTTACCATTCTTTGAGTGCTTTTCATAGTATAATGCACCCGAGTTTAAAGCTTCATAAATAATTGAACTCTCATCTTTAACTTCATTTGACAAATATGCATTCCTTGAAGATAACGCCAAGCCATTTGGTTCCCTTAAAGTCGGAAGAACTCTTACTTTGGTGTTGATTATCAAGTCTTTAACCAAGTTTTTAATAACAACACATTGTTGGGCATCTTTCTGGCCAAAATAGATTTGATCAGGTGTAACGATATTTAATAACTTAGTAACCACAGTTGCCACTCCACGAAAAAACTGGGGCCTTGAAGCTCCTTCTAACTGCTCTGAACATCCCAATACCTTTACGAAAGCTCCTTTCTGTTTGGAAACTTCTAACGTTATGCCGCTTGGATACATCTCTGAAACTTTTGGAACAAAAACTGCATCCACCCTCTTCTGCGTAAACCTGTTAGATAATAGATCTAGATCAGAATCAATAGTCCTTGGATATGCATCCAAATCCTCATGCGGTGCAAACTGTGAAGGATTAACAAATATTGACACTATCGTCTTATCATTATCCTGAAGCGACTGTGCAACCAACGAGCAGTGTCCATCATGTAATGCACCCATAGTTGGGACGAATCCAACCGTTTCTCTGTTAAGTAAACATTGTAATCTCCATTGTCTTACCTGTTGCACTGTACGGAACACTTTTATAGAGTGTGAAATAGTCATCTTGTGGTTATAAAAAAAGTAAATTTATTGATCCTTTGGTGATAGTTTAGAAAAAAAAATTTCAGCTTTACTCTCTTCTTTGTTTTTTTGTGAATGGATAAAACTGATTTTTAAAAACTTGTTACAGTTGCTTATGAAAGTTATTTAATTAGATGACTAATATATCAATCACATTCCAATGATGCCTTAATATAGATCATTACCAGAAGAATATACCCACAGAAAAAAAAAAGTAAAAGTTAAATCTTCTATATATCCTCGGTATCTGGTTATTGCGGGGGGACACCCATATATATATAATGGAATCTAGCTTTTATTTGACGTATAGTTGTCGTTAACAGTATAAAATGTCATATTATACAGTTGAAAAGAAAATAACAGATGCAGCATTCCCCAGAGCCCCTGGCAGTACCATCTTAATAAAAGATAAGTTGAAAATAGTGTATAACAAGTACAAGAGCACTAAGAAGTTTCCAGCAGATGCGATCAAGATCAATTTAATCTTTTGTCATGGAACTGGTATGAACAAATCTGTGTGGAAATACCATATTAAAAGGTTGTATGAATTAGCACATAAGAGCAATTGGAACCTAAATTCTGTTGTTTCAATCGATGCTGCGGGACACGGAGATTCGGCGATGGTTAATAAAGGTCAACTAGGGTGGTGCTTTAAATGGGATGATGGGGGTAGAGATGTAATTCAGGTTCTTAAGCATGAACTAATTACATGCGGCGATTTTGTTAACGATGCATTTAATAAGAACATTGCTGTTGGGCACTCCTTGGGAGGATTTATGGTCATGATGGCATCATTCTATGAGCCAAACTTGTTTGACTCGATTATAATTGTTGAAGGAGTCCTCTACTCGGCTGACCTGATGACAGCTAGATTTACAAAGATTTTTTCTAAAATTGCATCGCTTATCATCGATGAATTTGATAGTAAAGAAGATTTTGATGAGTACTTTACTAAGTTTTCTTTTTCAAAGACCATGAAGCCAGAGATTTTGAAGGACTTAATGGAAGATGAATTATATACCCAGGTTGATCCAAAATCTAAAGAAACAAAATATAAAGCTAAATCAAGTTCTGACAATCAGATGACGACTTATATTTCTTCCGGTATTTCAATTAAATTAGGTATGGCTATCCTATCATACTTGCAAGTCCCCGTCTGCCATGTAATTGGCACCAAGGCGGTATGGAATCCGCCTGAGAGCATTCCATTTATTAGAAATGCAATTCCGAAGCCTTTGTTGACTATGGTTGATATTGAAGATGGAACACATATGGTCAATGTTGAAAAGCCAGATGAGACTATTGCCGTTGTTGAAACTTTTGTTAAAGGCAGATTTGATGCTGCTCTTGAGAATAAGGACTATGTTCCAGAGGTTAAATATAAAGGAGATAGAGAAAAAATTCTACGTAAACAATGGGAACTAGCAATACAAGGTAAAATGGAAGAAGCAACTACATTTAAAGCGAGACTATAGAAATTCTTAGTTTTCTATTTGTGTGTATATGTTATATACTTATATATGAATTTACTTATTTTATTATTGTTTATTATTTCTAAATATTATGAAGAGCCATGATTTAGATATTATTATGGAAGTAAACCTTGAAATTTAGCTACCCCTAATCTAAAAGGAGAAATTTATACGATCTTCTTCTATTCTTGATTATAATTACTTATTCAATAATGTATCCTGAAACTTCATCTTTATAGTCATACGAACAAAGAACCACCAATGCTTCACCTCTAAGAGCAACTGGTTCAACACTTCCATCAAATGCACAATTAAAGGTAGCATATAGAAAATATAAAAATCGGTCTCTCATTAATAATAACTTAATGAAAGTAAATTTACTTTTCGTTCATGGTGTCGGGATGAACAAAGGATTATGGAATTGTCATATCGATAAGTTATATGGTAGCTTTCAGTTTAATAGCTCGTTTCAATTAAATTCAGTATTGCATTGGATCTAGTTAATCATGGGGATTTTGCACTATTAAACAAGGATGTGATAGGTTATAACTTTGATTGGAGAGGTGGTTCAAAAGATATCATCCAAATCTTGACCAATGACGAGTCCGACAATTTTATCAATCTTGACAAAAAAATTAACATTATTGTCGGACATTCAATGGGCGGGTCCATCAGCTTATATACTGGTTATTTACTACATAGTTTGTTTGACTCATGTGTGTTGATTAATCCAGTTTGCTATAACCTGCCAAAACTTTTTAGATACTCAGAAAAGCGTTTTTTCAGCTGGGATGAGAGAGGTTACATAAAAGATGTATTTCTGGTCAATGATTAAAAGTATTGGTATAGTGAGGTTCATCAATTCTTTAAAAATAAGTCCTTCTTTCGAAAGTTCCATTCAACAATTTTAAGTAATATATTAGAAGACGAGTTAGTTGATGATCAGAAAGATCCAAGACGGCCACACTCCAAAATTAATTTGAAAACAACGGTTCAGAACCAGATTATCTCATACTTGGATGTGAATAATCAGTTCCTCCGATAATGGCGTTGTTTGAGTTTATAGGTATTCCAGTCTCTCATATTTTGAGTGAATTTGACAGTGCCGACACAGAAGCAAGATTATTTACTAGAAATGCTTTGAAAAAAGTACTAGTGTCTTTTGATATACCAAATTCAAAGCATTTGGTTAATGATGAAAATCCTGTGGACTTATTGGATTCAATTATCAACCAAAGAGTTGTATCCAATCCAAAATACCCAGCTTGCTATGAGCATTATTTAATCAAACGGTATGGAAGTAACTATAGAGAACTTCTATCTAATAAGAGGTTGGGTGAAATCTTAGAAAATGGTCCAGTCATTCCTAAACTCTAGATGCTTGATCGAATTTGTAGATGTTTGTTTTATAGTATGTCGACCATGATTTTTATTCAATTATAAATGATATTTGTTTTTTCCTTTACAAGTAACATTTCTAATGTCCCTACACCGATTGAATGTTTTAAAATATGGTTTTATAGCAGACAAATTTCCTATATTTGCAATCGTATCTGGAACATGTTATATGATATGCCCACATGACATTTCTTTTTTTTTCTTATTTTTTTTCCTTTCCTCTCTTCTCTCATCACTAAATTTTTTTACTACACGGCTATAGTTATATCTAGTTTACTCAATTAAAGTGGAAAAGCTAATAGGATCAATAAAAATGGCTTCAAGGGAGTTTGTCTTATCTTTAATATCAGATTATTTATCAAGAGATTCTGAATTATCTAAGGTTTCTAAAAGTTTATCAAAAGAAATCGAGAAAAAAGCAATTCAGTTAGTCAAGGTTGAAAATAAATTAGAAGATGTTTTGAAAGAACAGCAAGAAGAAAGCAAAAATAAAGAGTCAGACGATGCGAGTGGATTAAGCTCTTCTGAAAGCTCATCATCGGAAAGCTCTTCTGAAAGCTCATCATCGGAAAGCTCATCGGAAAGTTCTTCTGACAGTGAAAGTGATAGTTCATCTTCAGAATCAGATGACGAAAGCTCCTCCTCTTCTGAGTCTGACTCTGAAGAAGCGCAATTGACGGATGAGCCTGATGCGGCCACTTCTTCCAGTTCAGAATCTGATTCTGATTCTGACTCCTCAAGCGAGTCCGATTCATCATCTTCAGATTCTGATTCTGATTCTGATTCTGATTCTGATTCTGATTCTGATTCTGATTCTGATTCTGATTCTGATTCTGATTCTAGTTCAAGCTCTAGTTCAAGCTCTAGTTCAAGCTCTAGTTCCGATTCAGATTCAGACTCGGATTCGAGTTCCAGCTCTAGCTCTAGTTCCAGTTCCAGTTCATCCAGTTCAAGCTCAGAATCAGACTCAGAATCAGACTCAGAATCAGATTCAAATGACGAGCAAAAGGCAGCCTCTTCAAAGAAAAGATCATCAGAAGAAGATAAAGCCCCAAATAAAAAACAAAAAACTGAGATATCATCCTCCCAAACTGAGTCAATATCTCCATCTCCACCTGCTATCCCAGTCATTGCAGAGCCTGAATTAAAGCCTGGTCAAAGAAAGCATTTCTCTAGAATTGACAGTTCAAAGATCGCTTTCGAAGATAAGGTTTTACAAGATAATACTTATAAGGGTGTCGCCGGTACTTGGGGTGAAAAAGCAAATGAAAAATTATTACAAGTAAGAGGTAAGGACTTCACTAAGAACAAAAATAAAATGAAAAGAGGTTCTTATAGAGGTGGTTCAATCACCTTTGCATCAGGTTCCTATAAGTTTACCGATTAATTCTTTCAATTTTCCATTTATCTCCTCTCAAGTTAATTATATTGTACTATAGTTCGGCTCACTTGGTAATCAGATATCAGATTACTCTATTTATTATGTTTGATCGCTATATATATATACATATATATACATATATATTAGATAGCTTTTAATATTTTGCATCTTTATTATAGAACCTTTTGTGCAACGCACGACTTTTAGTGACATGGTAAGATATATAAATGAAGTACTTGATCAGATTAGTAATTTACTTTTATATATTCTTTTCTTTAAGGAATTTATTAAATACTTCTCTTCTATAAGTTCCATCTGAATATCTAACGTATAATGTTTCGTAGACCAGGTGGTATCAATTATGCAGAGTTGGAACAAGGTAACTACTCGGATGATTCATATGACGATGGCGAAGAGCAAGTTCAACAAAGACATAAAGATGATGATTATGCCTATGGATCTACACGTAAGAAGAAAACTAGTACTAATAGAGCTGAGAATAACACAGGTACTAGCCGTAAAAGAAAAGCGCAGGATTCAATCGACTTGATAAAGAATGAAATGCAAGACACTGGGTACTCGGAGGAGGACTTAATTGAGTTAACTCCCGAAGTACTAGCAGACTATGTTCCTGATGCAGTTTCAAAAGCCTTCGGCAAAGCTGATTTTTCATATTTAAAATTAAAACCAGATCACTTTTCAAGGCCGATATGGATTTCGCCAAATGATGGAAGGATTATTTTAGAGTCGTTCTCACCGTTAGCAGAACAAGCACAAGATTTTTTAATTACGATTGCTGAGCCAATCTCGAGACCCTCGCATATACATGAATATAGGATTACTGCTTATTCCTTATATGCAGCTGTCTCAGTTGGTTTAGAAACTGACGATATTATACTGGTTTTAAATAGGTTGTCAAAAGTTCCAGTGGCAGAATCGATAGTCAATTTTATTAAGAGCGCCACCATTTCTTATGGTAAAGTAAAATTAGTTTTAAAACATAATCGTTATTTTGTTGAAAGTACCCAAGCTGATATATTGCAAATGCTTTTAAAGGATCCAGTTATTGGACCTTTGCGTACTCAGTCATCGGAAAACACAGTTACAAGTAACGGATTAGTTCAGTCTTCTGCACCTGTTCAAGGTGATTTGACGATTCCGGGAACTAAAGTATCAGCTAATAGTGAGGTGAAAGACAAAGGTCAAGTTGAAGACATTTTTTCATCGGTCGTAGGTAATAAGAATAATGAAGAGGATGATGATGATCTAGATACCGTTCATTCTTTCGAAATAGCGAATGATTCAGTTGAAATTGTTAAAAAGAGATGTCAAGAAATTGATTATCCAGTGCTAGAAGAATATGATTTCCGTAATGATGATCGTAACCCAGATTTAGATATTGACTTAAAACCATCGACCCAAATTAGACCTTACCAAGAGAAGTCATTATCAAAAATGTTTGGTAATGGGCGTGCTAGATCTGGTATTATTGTTTTGCCATGTGGTGCTGGTAAAACATTGGTGGGTATTACCGCTGCATGCACTATTAGAAAATCGGTTATTGTATTATGTACTTCCTCGGTATCAGTCATGCAATGGAGACAGCAGTTTTTGCAATGGTGTACTATTCAACCTGAGAGTGTTGCCGTTTTCACTTCAGAGAATAAAGAAATGTTTACAAGTGACGCTGGTTTAGTTGTTTCCACTTATTCAATGGTCGCTAATACTCGTAATAGATCTCATGACTCTCAAAAAGTGATGGACTTCTTAACTTCAAGAGAATGGGGTTTCATTATTTTAGACGAAGTCCATGTTGTTCCAGCAGCAATGTTTAGAAGAGTCGTGACAACAATTGCTGCGCATGCAAAATTAGGTCTTACTGCAACATTAGTTCGTGAAGATGATAAGATTGATGATTTAAATTTCTTAATCGGTCCAAAGTTGTATGAAGCAAATTGGATGGATTTAGCTCAGAAAGGACATATTGCTAATGTTCAATGTGCGGAAGTGTGGTGTCCAATGACCTCAGAATTCTATCAAGAGTATTTAAGAGAGTCTGCAAGGAAGAGGATGTTATTATACATTATGAATCCCACGAAATTCCAAGCATGTCAATTCTTAATTCATTATCATGAAAAAAGAGGTGATAAGATTATTGTGTTTAGTGATAATGTTTATGCATTACAAGAATATGCTTTAAAACTTGGTAAACCATTTATTTATGGTTCAACTCCTCAACAAGAAAGAATGAAAATCTTACAGAATTTCCAGCACAATGATCAAATTAATACTATATTTTTATCCAAAGTGGGGGATACATCAATTGATTTACCTGAAGCGACATGTTTAATTCAAATTTCTTCACATTATGGTTCAAGAAGACAAGAGGCACAAAGATTAGGACGTATTTTAAGAGCTAAAAGACGTAATGATGAAGGTTTTAATGCATTTTTCTATTCATTAGTTTCAAAAGACACACAAGAAATGTATTACTCTACTAAAAGGCAAGCATTTTTAGTTGATCAAGGCTATGCATTTAAAGTTATTACTCATTTAAGTGGTATGGAACAGTTACCTGACTTGGCGTATTCATCAGCCAGAGAGAGAAGAGAGTTGTTACAGCAAGTTCTATTGAAGAATGAAGATGCCGCTAGTTTGGAAGTTGGTGATGATGCAGACACTAACTTTATTCCAAAAGATAAGAGAATTAAAATGGAGAGTTCAAGTGCAACTAGAAGTGCTGGTTCATTAGCTGGTTTAGCGGGTGGTGAAGACATGGCATATATTGAATACAGCAAGAACAAAAATAAAGAATTAAAGGAACACCATCCATTGATTCAAAAAATGTATTATCATAAAAGTGGTAAAAAGTAATTCAACAGTAATTATTTCATAAAGGGGAAAGTTTATTTGTAGATGCACAATTCGGATAAGGTAGAGGGTATAAAGTTTACATTATTGTTTGTACATTTAATGGTTTATAGTGTAAGTTATATATTATTATAAATAATGATAAAAGGGATCTTCGAAACAATAGAGCCATATTACACACTTTTTAATGAGTGAAGCTGTGGGGGGGGGGGGGGGGGGGGGGGGGGGGGGGGGGGGGGGGGGGGGGGGGGGGGGGGGGGGGGGGGGGGGGGGGGG